>VZTB01017524.1:438449-616258 GCA_013397245.1 Thryothorus ludovicianus | reverse complement strand
CGGGCCGTGCCTGGGAGGCGCCGGTGCCGCGGGGACGGGCGGGCGGCGCGGGGCGTCCCGCGGGCGAGCGGCCCGGCGGGAGTCCGGGCGGCGCAGGATACTCGGCCGATTTCGCGGGTTTTCCTGTTTTGGGTTTTTTTCCCCCATTTTTTTCATTCGGGTGTTTGTTTTTTTTTCTTTTTTTTTTTTTCCTTTTTCGCTTTTGTTTCTAAACCACGCTCGAAAAGTTTGAAGGCGGTCACGGTGTCCCAGCACTGTGTGTCACTGGCAGCGCTGGTGTGAAGCCGGCCCGGAGGCGGCTCTGTGCAGGAGCCGCTGTCTCGGCCCCTTCCCTCGGCAGGGGGACAGGCAGGGGCTGCTGGCGCTTCCGCACCGCTTCCTCCGACTCGCGCTTTTGGAGATTCGCTCTTCTTGCTGTTGAGCGAGTTCCAAACCACATTATTAGAAAGTAAGCGACAGATGTCAGCGAGCGGATTAAACTCTCCCTGGTCGAGTTCTGAGTGTGCCGGCTGGGAGGGAAATCCCTCGTTTCCGTAAGACAATCAGTCCCACATGCCGAGGGAGCGGTTCTTCTCCCCGGGATGGGGCGCGGGGGCTGCGAGCTGCAGGGGAAGCGGCGAAGTTCAGCGGTGGGTGCCGAGGGCGTGTGGCTTTCTAATAAAGCTCCTGAAAATTTTCCCTTTGCGTTTCCCTGCGTTCGGAAGCAAATTTGCAGCCACCAATTGGCGTGTCAGATAAAACTGAAACATGAGATTACGTAGAAAATCTCATTATTGGATAGGGGCGTTAGCATTTCAGAGAGACCATTGCTAGGATCGTTTCCTCGTTAATTGTCAACAGGTAGTTTAGTGATAGCAGTTTTTAGGAGTTAAAAGCTTACCATATAAGCTAAAAATTATGTATTCATTTTATGTTCTCGTATACATCCAGAAAAGAGATTCAGTAAGACTATAGAGCATGGTTGGACACTTGTTCTCTGTCTCTTTTCGAAGAGAGGAGGAGAAAATAAAAAAGGTCTTTTCACAAGGGAAAAATCTGGACACCATGTGAGTGATGATATTGCAAGTTGTTTCTATCTGGTGTTTTTTAGTAAAAGGGCTAAAAACACATCATAGGATGATAACTTATGGCTAAGGTGTTTGTGTTTGATTAGTTGGGGCTTTTTTTGAGAAGAAGACAGTGGTGATCTTATACTTGAATGATTGAACCCACAAGAGTGTGGGAATTTCTTTGAATTGTTGAAGAGATCGAAGACAATAACAGCAGCAAAAGTCTCGAGATGAATCTCGTTATGTGGCGGGCTAAAGTTAATCCTGCTGCTGACTTCAGCTGTCGGAGCAGAGCCCCTGTCAGAGCTAAGCGCTGATTGCGGTAGAGCTGCAGCAAGGATCCCCGCTGTCGTTCATCCTGGTCGGCGAGAGGGAGCGCCGGGAGCCCCGCGGGCGCGGCGGTGCTCGGTTTGTGCGGAAGGTGTTTCCCGCAGGGTGCCGGGGACAATGCCCGGCGCGGCGCCGCCGTCCCGCCGCTGCCCGCCAGGGGGCGCGGCCGAGCGCGCCTCTCCGCCGCTGGCTGCCCCGGGAAAACCCGCCCGGAAAATAGGAAGGATTGCTTCGGTGGGTGGAGGGAATAGTCCTGATCAGATGGGCCTCGTAAAGCAATCCTCATCTTCTAGAGTTTGTGTTTGGAGCTTGTAGGCTCCCTCCAAAAAAGTCCTGTGGTTGGATCTGAAGGGAGGTCACAGCTCACAGAGTTGTTAGGGTTGGAAGGGGCCATCTGCTGCAAACCCCCTGCCAAGGCAGGTCACCTAGCATGGGTTCGACAGGAAAGTGCCCAGGAGGCCTTTGATTATCTCCAGAGAGGGAGACTCCATGACCTTTCTGGGCAACACGTTCCAGTGCTCTGCCTCCCTCAATGTAAAGAAGTTCTTTCTCATGTTGAGGTGGAACTTAGTGTGTTTCTATTTATGGCCATTTCTCCTCATCCTATTGCTGGGCACCACTGAAGAGTTGGTGAAGGTTGGAGGGACACCGCTTTATTCCCAGAAGTACATTTCTTTTGTTCCTATTCATGGATATTTTGTAGTTTTCTCTCTTTTCTAGTGACAGGAGGCTTTGAATTTTTCAATTGGTTATGAGAAAAGGTTTTTGAGGTCGAAAAGATAAGTAATTTTCCATGCTGATTTGCTTTGATTTATCATGCTGTGGAAATTATCAGTTCTGTTCTTTGGGAGGTTGTTTCATCATCTGGGTCTGACTGATGACTTTCGGATAGTCTGTGCTTCATCTGATAAGATGTTTCCTTCTCTGTAGCACCTCTGCTAGAAAATCATGAATGGGGACACTGATAGACAGGTGTGCATTAGAATAAATTGGATGAAATGTAGGATTGGTGCATTGAGGAATCAGTGCAAGCAGAGTGGATACCCGTGTTGGCGTGCCTCCCTTAGTGGGGAGGTGGATGCAGTTGGGAAGCTTCTGGCTGTGCAGAACTCCTGTAGCCTAGAGATGTTTGAATGCCCTGGTGTCGTGAACTGCTCTGGCTGGCTTGTCCTGTATTTCCAAGAAGCTGCAGGTAAATGAAGGCATTTTCCTCTGCTCATGCAGCTTGTTCTTTTGGGACTGATGGGCTGCATGGATTCAGCCATGTTTAGCTAGGTGGATAGTTACATCCTGGATCTCCTATGTGCTTCCATGTTCTGAGGAGTGTTGTTCCTAGTCATGCTTGGATTTAGCTTGAGCCATCTGTCTCTTTTTTAGAAAATGTTGACAGTTAAGCTTTGTAGGAAGCTGTGTGTTTTCCTCTCTCAGCTGAACTGACAATGGTGTGGCACCTCCCAAAGATGTCTCATTGGGATGCTGAGGTTGTGGAGCAGCAATGTGAACTCTGTCAATGTGGGTACCAGTGTGCTGAGGAGTTGTTACTGTGCTACCTCTTGTCCAGTTTCTCTTGTGGTTAGTTGAATTGAAAGAAGTTAATGCCTGGCAACTTCTGCTTATGTTGCAGGGAAGTAATGTACAGTAGAAAGAAAGTAGTACTTGTGTTAATGAATGTGCTGTTCAGATGTCTAGTTGAAATTGATTTGGCTTTCTGTAACTGAAACTGTTGTGCTCATGTCTTTTTTTTTTTTTTTCCCTTAATTGAAAACTATTTTTACCGGAATCCCTTATACATAAACAAAACAATGTGTCATGTAAGACTAAACAAACACTTCCTATAAGATTGCCACTTTGAGGAAGTGTGCAGTGCTGATATTTCCATGAGTCAGTGTTTCAAAACCTGAAAGGAAACAACATAAGGCTCTATGGCTGGTGATTGGCTGGAAAAACTACAAAGAGAGTCCTTCTGCTTGACAACATGACTTTTGTTTTACTGTTCATATTTAATAAATAGGCTGTACTTAATTGCTATTTTTTTCTCCCTAAATGGCATCAACTATTAAACTTTCAGTTGAAAAAATAAAAACTCATGTTTAGCATTTCTGGTGTTGAAAGCTGTATGCTGGCTAGCAGAGAACCTGCTGCCAGATTTTACTTTGTGAAATTGTTTATACTTGAAAAATCTAAAGAAACAGCTCATTTGTGAATTTTCACTTTAGCAAGCTTTTCATGTCCCTGAAATCTAGTACTGTTATACTTAGGGGCATTTGGCTCTGCTTTAAAATAGTATTTTTTCTAGCAGTAGTAGAGCTTGTTATAAATATTTATATAATATTTATTATAGTTCTGTCCCATAGTTTGAAAGTGGTAATTGGGGGAGGAGAATATTGCACGCTGAGAGTTTATTGGGGCTGTAATATAATGAGGAGGACCCTTTGCTCATCATTCTTTTGAGCTGACAGATAATAACAATCCACTTGTGCACTATGAGTGCTTGTTGCTATTTAAGACATTAATGAACTTCTAAAGCTTTCTTCTATCATCTTTCAAAAGGGCTGTTTTGTGCTTACAAGGTGTTGAAGTCTTAGTGTTAAATGCGGGAATTCCAGCATCATGGGCCATCCTTAGCACTAAGTGTGATCAGAATCATGAAGCAGTGAAATATTTGTGATAAAAATAGCTTCCTACCTGATACAGGTTAGTGCTTGACACACAGCTTACCCTGTTCAAAATTGCCCCATTTTCTAAGAGCTGTAAGACCTTGTTTATGTCCATTTGACAAAACGAGGATGGTTGATCTGTAGATGTGCCATCTCTCCGCCTCTTGTTCTCAGTGTGCCTTCTTTACTGATTCACACAGAGCTGTGTAGCTTAAGACACTGTGAAAGCAGTTAGACTTAATGAAACTGAGAGCCTTGGGTGAAGTCAGGCAGAGTATTTAGTTAAGTGCTAGTTTACTGGTGTTTAAGCAGGTCAATTGGCAAGAGAAGGTTTTTACAGGCTTCCACCATTACACTTGGTACAGAGTAAATGTTTGAGAGACTTCTCTGTGTTTCCCAGACTAAGAAGAAACTTATCTTGTCTCTGGCAAATTTAAGGTCTCCCTTAAGTCTAATAATACTAAGGTTGTCCAGGGAAATCTATTTTGTCTTGAGAAGATGTGCCTTTTAATGTTGTCTTCTGGGCTTTAGTGCCTTAAGTAGTTATTGTAGAAGTAATTACGACTAAATGTGTTCATTGCACAATACTGTAAAAGGATTTATTCCCATTTAAATGGGGCAAAAGGTTGTGGAATAGTTATTTTTAGAATGAGAGAATTCTCTCTCACTATGTATATGTATATATAAAAATATTATTTAGGAAGTGTGAAATGTTTCTTATAAAGATAACCATGTTTTTTTCTGGTGTTTCTAAGTTAGAGGATCAAGAAGTGAAGAAAGGAAGAAAATCTATTTGTGTCGCACCCCAAATATATTCAAGACTTCTCAAGATCTTTTCTTCACATAAAAAAATTAACAAGTACAGCTTAAACTGATGTTGCATAGGTGAAATAAAGTGGTGACTTAACATTCTTATTGATTGACTGTAGCAATGCTAATTAAGACTTGATTCTCACAGGCCATGGAAGGTGCAGAATAAGTCATGTGGATTTGTCCTGGCTGGTTCAGTATATGAAATTGCTAGATTTGGTGGTGGCTGTGTTCTGACCAGCTTGTGTTCAGTGTGCTGAATGGAAAAGGTCTGTGGCCAGTGCTGTTCCTGGAGGCAGAGTGCCATGGCTGTTTATGGGCTGCTGAGAACAGCTGTGGCTGGAGCAAAAATGGGGACCATGTTTTCTGCAAGCAAGAGGAGGTAGCAGTGGTAAAAGCTGCAGTGAATGTAGTTTTGAAGAAATAGAAGATGCTTGTGTTTGGGGCTGCCAGCCTGATACCAAATTTTATAGCCTTCCATCCATATCCTTTCTTTTAAGTAGAGAAGGATTCACATATGAGTGGAAACCCATGTGTTTTGGTTTTTAGAGCGTGTAGAGGTAAATTCACAGGAGTGAATCTGTTAAACAGATCTGCTCAGGGCCTCTGGTGTCAATTAGCAAACTGTTTAGGTTTTTTGGTCTTCCTCTGGAATTGGTACATTTGAAAAAACTGTTATTTAGTCTGTCTTATGAGAAGTGTTTTCTTGTCTCTTCATGGAAGTGATTGTCTGGTGGTCAGAGTACCAAATGCTCTTACATAAGGACATATACGTGCTGGATATTCTTTTCAGTTTTCCAGAAAATGCTTTTGAAAACTATATTGCCTTGAATTACTCTTCAGACTGATGAATGGTTTTTTTTGTGTTGTTTTTTTTTTTTTTACTATTTCGCTGTCATTGGTTAAAACCAGATTTTTACTTCTGAAATTGCTGGGTTAGTTAGATGCCAGTATTAGCTCCTCTTGCTCTGTTTTTATGTGTCTGTTCTGCCTGATGTTGTTCTTTGTTTTGCATATTGGTTCGATTCTGTTGGGTAGCTGCAGTCCAAAGCATGAAATCATGATAAGCTCACCCAAATTAGTACCTTGATGCTGCTGAGAAGGCAGGTCTTGTCTTTCCCCTTCCCTACTCATCTTTCTCCCAGCTATGAAGTGCTCTTTGCACGCCTGCTGTTGGCTGTTGCTGTTGATGTTCCTGTGCTTGCAGAAAAGAAAATCCAGTTCAATTTGCAAAGCAGAGCCAAAGAATGCAACTTAATTTTCTTTTCAGGTTTAGTTTTCTTTCATTTTAGTGAGATGTGCACTCCAGTGGTTGTCAGAGGTGTTTCTGGACAAGTATCCAAGAGCTGGAGTGTGTGTCTGTGGGAAATCAGAGGGGGCAGCGGGTGCATCCCCTGCTTTCATATCTGGGTACTGGCAGCATCATGACACTGCCTGACTCTTTCTGTGCTCTTCATTCACTCCCTTTCCTTACTCTGTAGGTTTTCTTGATGGTGCTGTATTTGTTAGCTGCCAGTACACACCAGCTCGATCAACAATTAACAAATGTTCAAACTCCAGTGAGAACAGCAAGAGGATTGTCTGGCAAACTGAAGTATCTATATCTCTGACCTTCTGCTTGAGAACCACTAGAATCTCACACTCAGTGCAGGAGCCTTAGCCGTTTATGAAAGTTTAGGTGTTTTAGTTGGTATTAATAGTCACTCATGCTCCCCCATTTCTCCATCACACACTTGTTTTTTAAAGCTGAGGCACCTAATGTTGATTATCATATTTATGCTTAACAGAACTCCCTCTCCCCTTTCTCTGCATCAAAGCAAGATTTCTACTTAGGCAATTATGTTGTCAAACATTCTGTTATCATATGAAGTCATTTATTGCACTGATGCTCCCATTTGAGGAAGATCTCATGTAAACACTGGACACTTGCCTACACCAAGATTAGAAAATACAATTGAAAAACCTCATCAAAAATACCTTTGATAATATTAATCAGGTTAAAATGCCCTCTATCTTTTCTCACTGACTGATCTCCTTTACAAGAGTGTAAATTAGGAATAATTCTGTTAAAGTCAGTAATTGCACTTCTGTGAGCGTCAAATTAAGTCTTTGAGTATCTCATGTAGCAATTTTTTTTCTTGTAGGAGGTGGGGGGGGAAAGGAAGAGGTAAAATCCACTTTGGGTTGTTAAGGAGTACTTAGTGTCTCTCATGTTATTAAAATTCACTTTGTCAACGGATGTGTTTGGAGAATAAATCTTACAGCTAGCTTTTGTGAGAGCAAGAAGCCTAGAATTAAATCAGAGGCTTGTAGGCTTGCCTGCATACTGTAAAAGATGTAAATATCAGACAGTTGCCTTGCTCATATTGATCTGACCAACAAATGTTCAGCCAAATATGTCAAAGAAAAATTAATGTGTTGTGTGTGTGCCAGTGGAATACTAATGCTTCTGGGGAGCAAGTCACCTAAGGCTTATGTTAATAGTCCAAACATGCATTAGTAAGTCTTAATGCTGTGCTTTTAAACTTTCTAGTACTTGAGGTTTATGTATTTTGTGGTTACACCAAAGAAAAGCTCAAGCTTGGAGTTAATAACAGGTTATTTTTTATTAAACTGAAAAGTTGATTGTGGACTTGCCCACTTTAACCTTCTGATTTTACTGATATTTGCTAAATCTTATGAAGTATCTGTTCCTTAGCAGTGTCTGAGTTCTTCAGTGTAGAGAATTGGTGACTGAATTTAGGATCCAAATAAAAGCTTTGTTTTGGATTAAAAACAAAACAAATCTAACTTCCTTCCTCTCCCATCCTAACCTCTACCAAGGGGAAAGGAACTTCCCTGAAACTTCACATGTTGTTTTCCTCCTATAGAAGACTTTCTGGGTGAAAGTTTTGTAAAATGAGTTGTGAAGCTTCAAAACTATAAAGAACTGGAATATTTTCCCCCTGTTTTCCTTTCTTAGATTTTAATGGATCATTGCCAACTGTAAAACACTTCATATATTCAGTGGAAGTTTTGAGGTCTTTGAGGTTTATTTGCGTTTTTTTTTTTTCCCTTCTGCCTGAAAGGGAAAAAATATAGTGTATCTGTACTTTTGAAGTCTGTTGAGGAAAGAACACAAATGTTGGAGACTTCTGAGGCTTCTGATTAATGTTTCTGCTGTTCAGTTTTCATTCCAGACCTCTGAAGGATTATCATTTTTTTCTACTTCTCCAGAGACTTGTGCATTTGCCTGTTATTGCCTCTCAGGGAGCACTGGGGCAGAACGAAGGTCCCTTCATTAGCCCAGCCACAGATTCCTGCTGTTCCCTGTTGCTGGGGTGTGCACTGTGACTGTGTCACCATTGACTGAAATGGATTAGTGTGAGGTGATGGTAGGAGGGTTTCACTTATTTAAGAGTGACTGGTAGGTTTGAACAGGTAGCATTTGATGCAATGTTTAATTTGTGTAAATATTAATGTACTCTTATACACTGCTACTAGGTGGGTGAACATTAGATGAAGTGTCTCAGTTCTTCCATGTGCAACAAATAAAAGGTTTGAAGCTGGGAAGAACACCTATTTCTGTGATGAGGGGAGAAGGGGGACGCACAGATCTGTCTTCCATAAGATGCATGCTTAAGCTTTCTTTTCCTTTCACAGTGACTTTGGGAGGAAATATACTTGTCTGTCTCTAAACTTGTTACTAAGAGATTTCAAAATCCATTTAGAAGAAGTTTGCATTGAAAGGCCTGAGTTTGTGTTTCAAAAAAAGGAGGATGAAACATTGGAGATTTTGTTACACAGGGAGCAGAAGGGTGCTTGGACTTGTGAAGGAGTCTTATTTCCAGGATTTTTAATTTGGAGTGTTTTTTGGTTTTTTTTTTTTTAAATTTGTATATGTAGGAATTAAAATTTTAAGTGACCGGTAACTTGTTTTATAGCAATTTGCAGATTTAAATGCATGGAAGGCATGTAGTATATATCAACTTTACTGTTTCTTAAATTTTCCTTGCATTTGAGTTTCATTCAGCTTTAATATTCCAAGTATTAGAGAAATGACTTGAAATACTTTATTTACAGTTGTGCTTCTGTTATGACTGTTTCTACAGATTCCTTATGTTTAAATAAAAGCAACTCAAAAAGTCAGATGAACTGGTGGCTGAGTTTTAAACTCCTTAAAAATAGGAGGGAGGAGAAGTTTATTTTTATTACTGTTTCCAATTCCTTCTAAAAATATTTCTATTTACAAATTGTTTACAGCTACTTACTTCTGTTCAAGAACTCTAGAAGAAAACAGTTAGTTAGTGGTAGCTTTTTTCAAGGCTGTAGTTGATTCTTGCTTTTATTTCCCAGCTGGAGTTAGAGTACATCTGGAATCTATGAAATTCCTTTCTTTGTTCCTCATTTCCTGTTTCATTGAGTACTACAGTGCAACATTCTGAAAGCTGTTTCTCTTAGCATCGTCTAAGATGTGCATTTTAAACCACTTAGTCAGTTCTTAAAGGTAGTTATGCGTTTGTGTTTAACAGTGTAATTGAGCAGTGAAATTGAACTGAATTATGAAACTTCTTAGATGCATTTTTGTCATATTTCAGTGAAAAATAGTTTTGTTGATTTATCTGGCTGTCATTCAGCTTGTAGAATTGTAGGAAGGAGGGTGGTAGAAATAGAAGAAAAATCTGGTAGATAGTACAAAAGCTGCCTTTCTTAGTCTCTCTCTCCCTCCCCCTTCCCAGGAACAATCACCAGTTTGTAATGGAAAATTAGATCTATTTTGCAGGAGACACAGGGTGTGACATCCTACAGTTGCTTTTCGATTCTGGTTTGAAAGGCTGTTGACTGCTACAGAACACATGAACACAACGTTGGAGAATTGAGCTCTAAAACAAAACCAATCCATCTCCAAAAGAGCTGCATTTTAAGTTAGATTTACTGGTTGGGGTTGCATTGTTGCAGATAATTCATAAACAGTAAAAAGAGAGGAGATGCAGTTGACTAACAGAATTGTTGTCATTTTTTGCAAGTAGTTGTTCTCTTCTCCCTGAAAAAAAAAAAATTGTGCTTTTATGAATACCTAGTATCTGAGCGGCTTCCCCACGTTTTCCAGAGCAATTGCAAATTCTTCCATAGTCCAGTGGTTGGCTCTTCTGTTGTAGCCATTTGCCAGCTGTGAGTGCTGTTTCTGAGGTTGCAGTTTTCATTCTTCATGCTGTCACTAGTCGTGAAAACTCTGTAGTGGTACAAAATATGTTCAAAAACTTCTTCACAAGGCAACTGCTCTTAAGATGAGACTTGCATTGGAAGCATTGTTTTTTCTCTTTATTAATGCGCTTGCTCTTTTCCCTTCCGTTTTTGATTTGTGGAATGTCTGAATTGGCAGTGTTTGCTCTCATGGAGAACTTAATATTGGGGATATACTTATTTTTAGCTGCTTTTAATACATTTTAGCAGCGATAAACAAGGAATGCTAGCGCTGAGACCTGTCACTTCTCTACAGATCTGATCAGTATAGTTTCTTATCTTCTTTTGATTTTTTTTCCAATGTCCCTGACAGCAGATATGTAATTGATTACATGAAATAGGTTGTACATGCGGGTAGTTGCACATCATATTTTGTTATAATGCTACTTGTTTTCCACAAGGTATACAGAAATAGTGACAGAATTGTGAAACTCCAGCAGTTGTGTCTTTTAGCATGTTATATGAGTACAGAACCGTTTTTAAGATTCTCGTCTCCTGCACTTGTATCAAAGTAACCTTACTGCTCAGTGTGTCTGAGAATTTGGTAAGCCCAAGAGCCATTTGGCTCTGTAGGTGATTATTGTTGTATTATGCCACGTTTCAGGGATGCAGTAAAGGTCTCTGCTCAAGTCAGAGGAGCTGTGCTCCTGTAAATTTTGTGCTCTGTTGTGACTGTCAGTAAGGTCCCTGTCTTGGTCTATGCAAATTCTCAGTAGCCTAGACTGAGTCTGGTCCTCAGAGACTTCCTTCAGAGTACTTATTAATGCAGCACTGGTTCATTAGCCTATTAGTTCAGTTCCTCAAATGATAAGTTGTATTTTACCTCCAGAAACATAATGTTCAAGTTCTGAGTTTTGTACAAAGTATTCCCTGATAGATGAGAGAAAGGACCCATCAGCTATTTCTGCAAGTGTTCTGTGGTCTGTTCCTCCTTATAAACTTGTGGTCACATTTACAGTGTAGATATTTCATGTTTGAGACTTTGGCTGGTGTTGCATAATATTCAAATTTCAAATTGTTAAGATACCTGAAGAACCACATTTGTGCTTTATTAGCATTTCTTGCCTTAAGTGTAAGGTAGGAGTCGACCAGCACTACTCTTACTTCTGTAAATATTTGTCTTACCCTGTGTTTGGAGATTGTTCCATGTAATTAATTTTGCTGCATGCTGAGGGCCAGCAGCTCTTGGATGGCTCTGCATGACCACTGTGAACACCAGAGTTCCCACTAACAGGAGCTCCAGGTAGCTGCTGCAGAAAAGGCTTAGGTGCTTCAGAGATGATGATGGCTTAGAAAGGAAGTTGTGGTCAACGGCCATAAATTCAGCCCTGTTTAAAGCTGAGGGAGCTCTTAGTGTCCCTTCCCTCTCCTCCTGGTGTGTAGAGCCAACCTTTGTGCTCTGTGGATGGTGCCTGCAACGTTCTTCAGAAAATTGGTGTTGCATGTTAAAGTTGGAAGGAATGAGATTTCAAGATAGTGTTCTTCTCCCTAACCCCCACCGTGGCTTTTTATTTTTTAGGACTGCTAAGCAAAATTGCCTGAGGGGAAGGAAAAAAGCTAATTTTTATTCTGACCAATACTCCTGCCTGTCTCTTTTTGAATGGTGATTCCGTGATTTTTGACAGGGAATAAAAAGTGCCTGGGGGAATTTGGAATGTTGCAATAGAGCAAAATCATTTCAGCAAAAGTGTAACTCTAACAGGCCGATAATTAGTGTGTTTTGACACCTGATTCTGTGACAGTATTCCAGAAAGTTGTGATTTTCAAAGTGGAAAAAAAAATGAGCTGAATTACTTTTAAAGCCAACTTCAGTATTAAATGTAGCCAGTCTCTGTAACAGTCTAGTGGAAAATATTGTCGTTATTAAAGTTTCCTGATAACTCCTGCAAATTACTGGTATGCTGGTGCTCTGCTTCTGGCAATGGGAATTGGTAATCTAGTCCTGAAAATAACTTGTACTTTAATATGGGCTTCACTTTATTGTGCTGAGTGAATCTCTGGAATTTAAGGTGTATTTTTCTCTTGGTCCAGTGGAATCTTCTTCAGTTTTTTTTTTTACTGTGTCAAACTTTTTTTTTTTTTTTTAATGTTTGATGAGTGTTTGAGCTATAACCAGAAGTACCAGATGCTTGTAAGGTGGGGTCTCTGCATCAGCACCACCATGCACACTGCACTGGGAAACATATAGGAACAAGCTCTGTGCTTAACAGACCCTGCAGAATGGCAGAATGAAATGGGGTCAGGCATGACTCTCTTATCCAGGAAGGGCTTAGAACCAAATAAGAGCTTACATGTCTGTGAATTAGTGCCAGGCTGCAGATATGCCAAAACTCCTCTGGCCTTGCATGGGGTTAACTCAGTGCTACAGAATGGGATCTGAAAAACGTCTGGTGGGAAAACACTGGGTATGGGGCTAGTTCAGATTGCCTGTTGCTCTCCCTCCCAAGCTCCACAATACCAGATGTGGACAGGAGCTTTCACCCTCTTCCTTCAGAGTATGGAGTCAGTAGCAAGGCCTAATAGGCAGGAATTTGGTTCCCTTTGTACTTCTGGAGGAGGCAGTGAGGGTGATTTATCAGTGGTTTTGTTGTATTGTAGGCATAATGTTTGTTGTCTTCAGTGTCATGCTAATATTTTGTAGGGTATGTACCTTCTAGGATATCAGTCTGCAGGAGATAGAATTGGGATATTTCTCTTGGGGTAGGCTGGGTTTTGACAGAGGCAAAGCACAGTGCACTTTGATCTAGTGCAGGTGTCATGTGCATTTATTTGATATTTTTTCTTGCCGTTTTGCCGTTGTGGACATGGATTTGTGCTTTTATTTTTTCTTCCCCAACAAAGTGTTTGTTTTTTCTCTGACCTCTGTGGTACACCTGAAACCAGCTGTGCTGGAGTACTGAGCCTCCACAGCTGTGGGTGTGGGAAGGATGAGCCATAGCTCAGCCACTGTGTGCTACTTTTTTCTCTTTTTTTTTTTGCTTTGCATTGCATTCTCTTTGTTGAATGATAGTTTTCTTTTGGGAACATGAGATTAGCACTAAAATAGGCCAGCATAGGATGAAGATGACGACAATATAAAGCTTCTAACATGATTTTGAGCCAGTGGGTTAGCTTTACTTTAATCAGGATTTTTAGGTTTTTGTTTTTTTTTTTTTCAACAATCATTCAAGTAAAATCTTTGGAAATAAATAGCTTAATATCAAGAGTATGTTTAAATATTTTTTTTGAGGAGTGGAACACTTGGATGTTGATGAGGACTAACGAATTCTGTTGTAGGGCTGTGATTGAGAGCTTTTGAGGGGGGGAAGACAAGGAGGTTGAGACTTTTGTAAATTAAAACTAACTCAAAAGGATGCTGCTGTACATCTTCTGTGGTATTAGTGATGCCTCTTTAGTTATATCCAGGCTTCAGAATCATATCAGGAGTTAGAGCTTAGCTGTAGACAGTGTAATTACTGTGATACAACATTGATTTGTAATAATCCAGATGGGATGGTTCAGCCCCAAACCTTCAAGATATAAGACAGTAAGTTTGACCTGGCCCACTTAATTCATTTTGCAGTCTCCTCAGGTGTAATTTTTACGTTCATTATTGCCTAATTAGCCTTAATGATAAATGAGTTTTTATGCTAATCATGTGAAAGACGGCCTTCTTTAGGAAAGTCACTGAAACACTGTAGCTGCTGTTCTGCCTGTCAAACAACCCGGATATTTGTCTCACTGTGACATTATGACATCAGACATATATCTTCATTCATGTTCCTGGCAGCTGGAAGCAGTGACTGAAGGACTTGTATTGTTTACCTGTGTCTGCTAAGCACCACTGAGCTTCCAGAGTCAAACACTTGAAACTGAGGGCTACCACTATGAGGGTTGTTCATTGTAATCTTGAGTACCTTTGTGTACACAACATTCTTACCTTTACAGGACTGTGTATTTACTTCTAAAAGAAAAACACTCTACTGTTTTCACCCCATGTGTAATGAGTAATTGTTTTATTATTTTTATTATTAATAATTTATTATTGTTATCATTGCCATCATCTGTATTCTGTTCTTGTAGTTGGTTTTTCTTCCCATATAGTTCCCATAGTTCAAAACCTGTTCTGGCATTGTTGTTGAGTTCTTTTGCTGCATTCCTTACTGTACAGTGGAATCTTTAATCATCCAGCCTTTTTCAAGCAAGAGTTGACTCTCTTAAGTGGGGGACAGGATAGAAAAATGGTGTTTACTAGCCATGGTGCCAATTTCTATCTAATTCTACATTTTTCTGGACAGCAATTTTGTTGAAGTGGCAAGGGTCTTGGACCTGAATAGGTATCCAGCCACTGTTATTCCATTATGGCTATCTTCTTTCTTCCTGCTTACCTCATCGGTGATGTGCCTTCCCCCGCTGAGATGCAGAGTGCAGGTGCCTCACAAGCACCTCTCCCAGCTAAATGCAGAGATGGAATCAAGTGGCTTTGGCTAAGCAGTGCCCAGAGTGATGAGAGAGCCCTGCCAGGGGAAGGGACAGGGGAGGACAAGCAGGATTCTATTTCTCTGCCTAGCCAAGTCTTGCTTCCTTCCTTTCAAGATCCTGTTCTTGTCAATCTGCACTTGGAGTCAAATGCTTTCTGTCTTCCTGACACGACAGGGCTTTTGCAGTGAAGCTCCTGCCTGGCATAACCAGTATTGGAGAAATGAAATGCATTACTAGAGCAGGTATCTCTGACAAGGATCAGAAAAAAATGCTGATTTCTATTCTCTGGGATTTTGGGGGATTTTGATCTAATTATTTAAGGTCAAAAGCCAAGGGCTGCCTAGTACTTCATTTTGACACCTGTATACTTGCTGGACGTGCTGTCTTCTCTGGAGTTAGTGTTGCCTGTTTTACCTGAAACAGTTGAAAGGCATGGGAAGAGCAGTATAGCTTTAGTACTCTATTTGGTTGTGAAGAATAGAAGCTAAAAAGGAAACTGTTATTAAGAAACTGCTACTAAATTGTTGCTTTCTCTTTTCCCTGTGTAGCCATACTCCCCTGCTTGTTAGACTCTCCCTGTTTATCTTCAGGATTTAATAGTTTTTGGCTTTCTGTAAGCTAACAGTAATGGAATTCTGAGCACTGCACTACCAAGGTCTCAGTCCTGGTGTAGAGCATTGTTTTGTGCAAATAACTTCTGTTCTAGTTGCTTAGAGTCTAAACAATGTAGAGAAGTCTTAGTAATAAATTTCATTTTGTATTCTAGCTGCTTACCTTTTTGAAAAGCTGTTGTTCACTTATGTTACAGCGTAACTTTTTGCTTAGCCTTGACAAATGTTGCCCTGTTCTGAATAACAATGGCTAAATACTCCACTGATCCTTGTGACCTTAGTAACAGAACTCCAGTGCCCTGCTGGTATGGGTGTGTTTTATTAATATTTAGAGCAGAACTGAATGAACAAAAGATTAATTTAATGTGAGGCTATCCTATTCCACTTGTCATGGAGCACCAAGTGGATTAGTTGATAAAAAAAGGCAGGCTGGAAGCTGAGCATGACAACAAAGCAGGCAGGGCAATGATCTTGCCGGTGAGATGGGGAATCATATGGTAGCAAACAAGGGTAGAGCAGGCTCATGATGTTAGCCAGGGTCAACCAAGAGCCTGGTGACCACCAGAGAACTCTGTAGTGGTGAGTAGGTCCGAGGAGGCACCAGAATTTAAGTCGTCAGGGTTGGTAAGGCAAGTGGCCTGGTGCAGCCCAATGTGCAGAGCTCTGACAGGACCAGGGTCCGGGCTGGAATTCAGCCCTGCGGTGGGGAAGGGTGCCCAGGGAGGCCTCCTGCAGCGCTTTGTCGCCGGGCCGCGGTTTACACAGCTGCGGTGTGTGTGTCACGGCTGGCGCCCAGCCCGGGCCCCGGAGCCGCCTCTGACAAGGATCAGACGCCCGGCACCGCTCCTGCCCGGCCGCGGCCGTGTCTGGGCTGGCCTTAAATCACATAAACCCTTCTGCAGCTCCTGATGCTGGGATAGCCGTGGTGCGAATCGTAAAGGGTGAAAAGAGGAAGTGGGGATGCACTAACAGAAAACAGGTCCGCGTGTTTTGTAACACGGGCTGTGGCAATAAAACGCATCCTGTGTGTGAGGGGAGCCAGCCCCCGCTGTGAGGGTTGCGGGCGCCGTGGCTCGCATGGGATGGCGCCTGTTTCCACAGCTCTTTGCGGATAAGGGCAACTGTGGGAGGCACTAGGTATTAGGTAGCTGTTGCCACAGTATGTAACAATGATTGCTAATTAGACTGCTGGGATGGACAGAATGGAAATTCTCTTGAAGTCTCTTTAACCTTTTCCAGCTGTGTTTTTGTGCCTTTATTCATCCATGTACTTGGAGTAATATCTTGCTCTCATTCTGTGACATTTTTTAGTGATTTATTCTTCTTTCCTCTTTCTGTGGTTTGAAAACCGTGTCTGATTTTTGCGAAGTCTCTGGTGCATGCTCTTGCTTCTCTCCAGGCTGTGTCAAGTCTGCCCTTACATCATGTCAGCAGCATTCTGCTGATTAGCAGAAGAGACCTATTAGAGTTCAGTGTTCCTTTGTTTCCTGCCTCTTTTCTTTCCCCTTTCCCCAGACGGACTTTTTTAGAGACTTCTCTGTGTTATTTCTGTGGGAGTTGTGTTGAAGGACTCTTTGCAGCAGTGTTGTGTAGAAATTAGCTTATGAACTCAACTGTGGTTCTCCCTGCAGACCTGTACTTGAGATGAAAGGGTTGGTTCTGTTTGCATTCGAGTTTCCTGCTGCTTTGAAAGACACTGGTGTGTCTCAGAACAGCAGTACTCACATGCTCCTTCCACAGAAGAGAGTGTAATGACCAGTGTTTTATAGATAGGCATGTGGTTCCTATTCTTCCCCTTTAGTTCTGCCTGGTTAAAAGAGTTAGAAGTTATCACTGTTAATTTTTTTTTCCTTTCCTGAAAAGGCAATGATAACTCATGCAAAATATTTAGAATTGTAGTCTAAATGCAGATCATGGTGAATTCACATATAGAGTACTGTTAAATGCATCTGAGGCTTGTTCTGCGTAATCAAATTGCTTAGAGATTTTTAGCTTCTCTTAGGATGTACATCAAGTCTGAACTTTGTAAGGGTTTAATAATTCCTTGCTGCATGACATCAAGCATTCCCATATGTTTAAGAGTATCTTGGTTGTGTAAGAGCAGGGACATGACAGACAATCAAGCAAGGATTAAGGAGACAGCAGTTGGAGGGCTGGGGTGGGGGGGGGAGGAAACTCACAACTGTTATGTAAAGAAAGTGGTATGGGATCTCCCAAAACAAAGTAGCAGAGAGCGCCTATGAGATGTGTTCAGTAAGTTATTGAATGTTTTTTTATATCTTGGCTTGACTGTTAGTGCCGGAGTTTATGTGAGTTCTTTCACTTAAGTGCAGTGTTGATTCTGGCACTAAGTTAGATTAGGTGCTCCTTTGAGCTGGAGGGTACAGCAGGGAGGTGGAAGTGGAGAGAAGTTGAAAGGAGGGCTTATCTGGTTAAGTGGCTTTTTCCTCCCAGCTGGGAAGACCACAGAGCTTTACTATCTATTCAGTAAACATCTTCCCCTGGGTGTGAGCCGTTGGTAATTTGCAGCTCTTAATGATAACAAGGAAGAGAGCTTTATTTTAGATAATCCACATGATATAGGTGGTTGTTGTAAAGCATTTTAAATGGGGATCTGGGGGAGAGGAGGGGGCAGAAAGATGAGGAAGGAAGCTTGTTAAAGAGGAAGGAAGGTTGTTAAATGAGTGTCCTTCTCATTCCTGCAAGTACACTGTAAGTGGTTAAAGCTCAATCATGTAATTTGATTCCTTGGCAGATTTATTTTAGGTGGTTATTTTGCAGTTATCAACTGTACATGTGCCCCGTCTCCTTCCATTTAAATGTAAGCTTGACTGGCAGCATTTGTGACTTCTGATTCCTGAAGACAACGAGACAGGGCTTATGTTTAAGATTGGGAAATTCAATTCCTAATCTGCAAGACACATTTTTGATACATGTGTTTGTGTCTGCTTTGCCCCTTTACAAAAGGAAGAGAGTTAATGGAAGAGGTACTACTTGAACAGGTCTGGATGTAGGTCTGATAATGGCAGTCTGGGTGTCCTTTGCTTGAGTTTTGTGTTTCACAAGTTGCTAATGATTTGTTGGTTTGTTTTTTTTTTTTTTAACCTCAGCAATATGAACATATGTCAACTTTGGTTAGCCATGCCAGCAGGAGTTACACAACTTACTTGGAATGGCAGACTGTGCTTGACCGAGGATATCCCGTGAATTTGAGAATGAAGCTCGTAGATGATAAATGCCAAGGCAAGAGTTAATTTAGTACCTACTCTCCATAAATAGAGGAAGTTGATTCATACAGTCACAGCTAGAGAGTACATAAGTATGTCACAGACTTCACTGTCTTGTTTGAGTTCACAAATTTGCTGAATAATGGGGCAGGCAAGTTATAAAATTCAGTCTTCTACTCTTAGAATGGAAGACAGAAAGATAAAATGGTGTGGAAGGAAATATCTTTTTTGTAATTGTTCTCTTTCACTGCTTGGCTCTTCAATACACCAAACACTTTCACTATTCCAGACACTTCAGTTGTATTTATGATTTAGTAAAAGATTAGCAACATGTGATATTTGATTATGCTTGTAGAAAGAGAATAGAGAAATCTTTCATCTAAGTTGCTTGCAAGTTGTGTAGGGTTTTCATATATCCCTGTAACATGTGACTATACAATATTAAAAAATAATGTAAAGCTGTTACATAATTATTACAGTATATATTATGCAGGTTATGATTGTGTGCACTGTATTTTATTAATATATGCTATATATTATTATGGAGAACAGTATTTCAGTATGTATATACACTTTACTGACCGCAAGTGTTGCTATTTTGAGGCACATTGGCTTCAAATTACAGCAATAAACATGATGGGTGGAAGAATCACAGGGACTATGGCTTGGGTTGTGCTGTCAATGATAGGGTTGAGTGTATCCAGAGCTGATTTTAGGACCAGCTCTGTTTCTAAATGTGCTGACCATTTGGCACAATTTATCTATGTGGTTGGTTTTATGCTTGGGGTTTGTTTTGGTTTGGATTTTTTTTTTTGAAGGGGCGTGAACAGATATACGTACACATAAGTTTTCTTTTGGACCAAATTTGCTGTACTGTAAGGATGGTGTCTAACTGCTCTGGTTATTTACTTTCTAGTTTTTTAGAAATGTTAATAGAATAGGAGGTGGAGGCTTGTACCCGGCATGTTAATGGAATAGGAGAATAGAATTGAGTGTATTTCTGTAGTGGGTCTGCAGTGGAAAGTTGTCTGGATTGGCAGAGACTACTTTGTTAGCTTTTAAAGTAAATAATTTCTTCTGCCAGGAAAAAAAAAGCTGTACCTTGTAAGTCCTTCAATGTATACCAGACTTAAGTAGTCACTTCCAGGAGACTGCCCAGAAAAATGAAGTGTTGTTGCATTGTTTTCTTCAGCACTCTAAATTTGAGGCTCAGAGGCATTAGTAGATCCTGAAATGTGAGCTGGTGGTTCAGGGGTCTGCTGCATACTGCATTTCAGCACTAAGCTTATTAGGAAAAAAAAAAAGATAACCATTTACCCTAAACTGTTTCCATAAAGTAGGTGGTCAGAAGCATAGCTTTCATTTCTGTCCAGAATTTTTCCTTTGGCTGTAAATTGGTCCTGTAGCTGCATAGCAGATTGAGGATTCCTTGCTGTCTGTCCATAAAGCTGATGTTTTGGTAGGAATTGTTTCAACATGTGGTAGCTCAATAATGCATACTCTCCCTCAATGTGTGTTTAAACTGTTACAGTGGTGCATTTACAGTTTCTTAAATTCTACTCTTAATCATATGGAATATGCATGAAATCCAGCCAGACTGACACAAATAAAATTCCCTCATTATATTCACAGCGATAATTAGTGTGACTTTAAATATTTTCCTTGCTGTTTCCCATCCATTTCAATCTTGACTGAGGTTGCTAATGATTATTAAAAAGTATACATCCCTGTTCTCCACACCTGTAATTGCACTGTCTTGATGATTTGTAGGTGTCTTGATGCTGTCAGGCTTTGTAGGTGTTTGACAGAGGAGATAAACAATGTTCAGTGGTTTTGTAGGGAATTTACAACAACAGCTTTGTGTTCTACATGACATGCAGCTTTTCTGTGCAATTTGAAGTATTCTTTGTTCTGCCCTTCTTTTTGATATGTTAATTATGCTATATTGTACTAGCAAAATGACATTTGGCATCAATTTATTTTTACTAACCCATTTGGAGATGCATGAGTGGAAGACATCCTGTACAAGTGTCATGTTTTAGAGTTAATTTTTAAAATTATCTAGCTCTTGTTATGTTGCCATCTGTTTTCCACTAGCTTGAAGAGGAAACAGCTGTTGTGAATAATCTCAAGACAGTATTTTTAATAAAGTCTAATAGGTCTGCTTACCTTCATTTTGCATGTGCTTTACAGGGAATGACTGTGCTGGCTAGGAGGGGAAATGTGGTTTTGCAGTGGGAACTGTAATGAGTTTGGTAAAGCAGTGATTCTGAGGTGTCTCCTCCCGAGCTGGGTTTGATACAGCTGGAGAGATCAGCGTTAATGGGACACACTTCACTTGCTGTAACTGTGCATTGTCTTGTAGAGGGGCTGTTATTGCAGCTTCTGCCCTGGAGTGCTGTGGTTGGCAGGCAGCTGTGGGGCTCACTGGAGCTGCTGATCCAATAAAAGCTAACTCATGGCCTCACCGTGCCATCTTCAGTGTGCTGGGCCAGCAGCTGTGCTTGGCTCAGGGAATGCACTGGAGATGCAGAGCCAGTGGCCCGGCCTCTCCAGCTACCAGTGTGCAGTTGGGTGGAATCAGAGGCAATGTGCATCAGCAGGTGACACCATTTTGGGGAACATACTTAATTCTCTGATGGAGAATAAGTGATACTGATGGTAAGTAGGGTATGGATGCACTTGAATAGCTGATTAGCTTGTGAGTTTCTTGATTGTATTTTAGACTTGATTTTGGTAAGGAGCGAGAAACCTCATGAAAGAGATGATGTACAGTATAAGCTTCAATCACAGTGGTTATTCAACTGAATAAAGGGAAGGATAAATGAAAGTAGAGAAGTTGACTGTCAAAGAATGCTGTGGAAAAAAGTTCAAATTGGTTTATTTGAGCTCAAGCATTGCAAAGATCCAGTACTGTTTTACATAATTGACTTCATTTATTTCTCCTTGATTTTGATAGAAAGACTTTGTTAGGTCTGGAAAACTTTGCAGGCTTAATAGTTATTTTTTTCAAAGGGCTCAACAGTAAAAAGAGTGGAGAGGCTAACCAGCAGAGAGCATGAAGTAGTGGTCAGAGAACATAGAGTAGAATGGAGAATGATGATGAACTGAACTGGATTTTCCCATAAGTAGACCAGATTCTTTTTGTCAGAAATGTTGCTTTTGCTTGAGTCTTTAGATCAATGGTGTTACAGACCAGTACCAGCAAGAGTAGCTGTGAAATATGGACCTGTAACTCAAATGCTTGAGATTGCAACCTCAGATCTTCCAGGAGCTTACATCCCATAAACTTGTATGAAATATGTGTCTAGTGCCATGCAGTTGAACAAGCCTTGTCCTGTTCACTGTCATTGCTGCCCCATTTTTTTGGAACAAGGCAAAAGGCTGTGATGTGGGTCCTTCATCAACCTCTGCTGTGTCAGAGCTAATGGCTGCACGAGGTGTGTTCTGAGCTGATGTGGTCTGTTCTGTTTAATGGATTTGTGTAGCACCTGAATGAGTGTTTTTGCTCCCTGTGGGGAAGATGGGCAGTCAGCTGTCCTGTGGTGGCTTCAAGTGGCTGTGAAGCTGCTGTGTTACTGAAACAGGTGAGGAATTTGCTGCTCCCCACTTAAAATCCAGCCTCCCTTATAAACTCTTGTCCTCTGACACAGAATGAGAGTACAGGAAAGGAAGACACTGACTCGCAATTCAGTTGAAAGTCAGTTATACTTGGTTTTGAGCTTTCCTACCAAAAACCTGCTATTCAACAGTTTTTGCTCTTTCTCTGGAGGAATATCTTATGTATGCTATGAACACAGTAATACAGAAATTTATCTGCCTTTCAAAGGAGAGAAGCTTTGATTGATAACTATAAGAGCTCCCAAGAAATACGCAAAAAGAAATAGCAGTAACCCAGAATATTGTTACCTATGTAGATGTTTCTTGAAAAGACTTATATTTTTGCTTGGCTTTATAGGCAGTTTCTTTGGTTGAATAGCAAACTTGCATTTGTTTTCCTGCTTGCAGGTGTACCCAGTGCCTCACTTGTGAATTCATAATTGAAGTATATTAATTTCAGAACAAGTTAAAGCTGAAAATAAGAAACAAGTAGTTTCTTTTGCAGAAACCCCCAGGAGTCAAAACTCTTCAGTATAGGAGAGATCTGTTCTGACCACACATCTTTTGAAATAGTTAACATTGCTATTCACAAATGGTTCATCTTGGGAAGATGAGAAGGAAGTGTCTTTCTTCAGATCCCTTTAACTCCATAGCTGGCAGCAGCATGGTTATGCTGTGGTAATGGCATGGGTTTTTGAAATGTAGCAGTGCTGGAGTACGTAGAGGTGAGCTTTGGTGGGAGCTGTTGTCTGTGCTTCTGTTGTGTGTACTTACCCTCTCTCCACTTTGGAGTTCCTCTGCCCTTCTGTTTTGGTATGGAGTATCTCAGCTTCCCATGAAAAATGTCTTTCCTATCAAAGTAATTTCTGTCACCAGGCGTTTTTCTGCCAGGTTGCTTTGCAACAGTTGTAGTACCTTTTTCATGCCTAAATTTGTATTCTTTCCACAGTAAGCCCTTGAGAGCCTTTTTTTTTTTTAATGGATGTGACAGCACTGCTGGAAGTGTACACTGCTAACAGTGAGATTTTCTGTCACATGTACTGGGAGCTGCTTGTCTTACCTGTTTGTGAAAAGGGCCAGTTGCTTTGTCTACTCCTGCTCTGGATTGGTAAATTCTGATTTATGTTTGATTTCCCCCTTGTGCTGTTATGACAGCAGGCGAGAGGCTTCCCAAACCAAGGTGTTGCTCCTGACATGCTACACAGGAGAGCCCTTTGGTATAAGGCAGGTAGGTCAGGCTGGGATGGCTTTGCTGTTGCTCACCTGCATCTTCTGCAACCTCTCATGAAGTCAGCAAGTCCTGTAATGCATTGCTCCCATGCACTCTCATCTGAGGGATCTGAAGTTGCATTTTGGTTATGAAGTACTGGAGAGAGGTGGAGTGTGACCATGGAGGTTTGCTGTGTGACTTACTGTGCACAGATGGAGTCTGCAGCCCAACTGGGCTGGAATCCAGGTCTTCAACCAAAAGAACCACCTTCTTGCATGGGGATGGAACCTTCTGCACAGTAAAAATAAATTTTTTAGTCAACTGCTTTTGAAATCACATGAAATGAGAAAGGGCTTAACTGAGGCTGAACTTTCCATTCTTGGGTGATCTCTGCAAAAAAGCATTGGTTTGTTCTGGTAGCCAAATCTCTGGCATATTCATCCCCATCCCACAGCATTAAAGGTTATGACCCAGCATGCGTGTGGATTTGTCCATCTACTCTATGTTACTTATGTTCTACCCTAAAAGGTAAAAAAGGGAATATTTTTTTCCCAACAAATAGTCTTGGGATGGGCATGCCTGTTTACGTGCTTTAACTTTTGCAGCTGGTTATTGTAAATGTCTGTGAAGAGCTTCCTTACAGTCTGTGGAAGTGTGTGATATAATCCAGAAATCAACTTCATTTTACACATGATTATCAGAAGCATTCCCTGACTCCAGTCTCCTGTTCTTTTGCAAGCCATGAATTTGCCCAGGGATTTGAGAAGACTGTTTCAAGACAACTTGATATTACAGTATAGTGTGGCCTTTAGAAACCGATTGACACTGGCTACATGATAGCATAGCTTCATGTGACCTTCAGTAAATATGAAAGAATTTATTGCTTTCTATTTTTTGAGTTTGAGATAAAACTAGTACATGCTGTATCAGCAAGAAAAACATGATTTTCTCACTTCTGTTGGGCTCTGAAAAAGATGAACTGTAAGTTGAAGCGTGTGGGTAAATTATCACTTTTTGCCTGCTTGATGTGTTCTGTAAAGTGCTGATGACAGAGTTAACCAAGGTTTTGTGTATTTTGGGCTTTTGATGACTGAGTAGTTGCACCACATAACTGTGATTCAAAACTGTGAGTTTAAATTTTCTTAAATGTGTGCTGTCCTTTTGGTTGCTGGGCTGAGGAATAAGCTTGGTTGCAGTGCCTTCTCCACCTGTGTGCCAGGAAAGCAAGCCACTGCCAGCAGCTAGCTGTGTTAGCTCAAAGACTGTCAGGTTGGATTTGGCAAAGTTTTCAGAATAAGACTTCTAAATTAAGATTAATACTACATTTCAATATATCCTTTGTATTGCATTATGTTTAGGAAAGCTGTGCCTTTATACTTCCATCCTGTCTAATATCCTTTACCTGCCCGTCCCTGTTTAAAGCTTAATCCTCCCTTGTCTTTGAAAGTTTGTGTAGGCTTAAGCATTTTAAGGAAGAGAATGTCTTCTTTGTTGGCACAGCTCTCATTACTGCTGGACCTCTGCTACTGAGGTAAAGTCAGAGTAGGTTTGTGCTGTGTTAGACAATTATGAAACTGAAGATGCATATAACAATAAAACTTTGTGAATGTATTGTGGAGTGGTTGCCAGATATTCCTCTTGTTTATGTTTCTGAATTCCTTTGCTTCTGCATAGACAAATTATTTCCGCTTTTTCACTACTAGTAAGTATGCAAAATATTTAACACTTCATGAATACATCACAATCAGTGTGACTTCACCCCATTTTCTGCAGCTGATATAACTAACTTGTAGACTGAAACCAGAAGACTGAAAGAAAACCAACATCAATTGAGTTTCATTATATTAACACTTTGCATAATTTAGAAAAGGAAAGTAGGTCACTTTCCATTTTTAATACCCACTTTATACTTTGCATAAAAACCCAATAGGATGGCAGACAGTTCATGAAAAGTTACACGTTTCCTTGTAAATATAAATTCTAATCATATGAATGTTTTTGGAAATTGCAGAGGAATATTGTAATTTTGGCTTAGATATTTCTTCAGATTCTCAGCTGCTTATATCAAGTGATGTGTTTTTGGAGCACATGGCTACACAAACTTCTGATGTCTGTAGTTGTGATCATTGCTTGTAAATAAATGACTGTATTCAGCTTCTTGCTTGCTTTTCTGCAGTGTTATGCCTGTGTTATCTATACTCTGTGCTGAGAAGTGAAGAAGTAAATGTGTTTTCTCTTCCCATAGTTCCTGAAGTTGGATGATCAAGCATTTGGTTCTCATCACATTGCTTGCATGATGAGTCATGCTTTCTTCGTTCTGTTTGTTCCTCAGGCCAGGATTCATGTGATGTTCCCCTTCTCTGGGCAATCAGATTAGTCACTGTTTGAAATCTTGTTTAAAAAATAAATCACACCACAGGTTGTTGCCTGCTTACCCATTACGTGCTCTCCCACTGCTCAGTGTTTGGGTTCAGCAGCATTGTTATATTGAAAAATATATTTATAGTCAGGGTAACTGACATATTATTGGAGTCTCACTGAAATTAATGTATTACATTTGGGAGTCATAGTAACTAGCAAAGAATTGTCTATAAGGCAGGTGAATTTTAAGTACCTCAGTGTGCTGAAATACACCTTGCTTAAACTCGACTTCTATCATTATACTGTTAAGAACAAAAACTACATTGCAAATGTAGTAGTAGCTTGAACTTTGAAACCTGTACATTTCAAAAAGCAGTGATAATAACAGAAATTGTTAGATACATTAACAGCTGTTTAGATTGTTAGAAAAATTGATTGATGGCTTACTATCAAGGTACCTGAATCACTTTAGTATTTGAAACTCTTCTTGCTGGATTATGTGTACCTGGAAGTGTTTGATGGAGTCAAGATTTAATGGAGGTTTCAAACAACTTTAGGACAGTAGAAGTTCCCAGTCCCTACTAGGTGATACACTGTTGTGAAGGCTCTTGAAGTTCTCTGTCTTGGTACAAGAAGATTTTAGGGGTGGTGGTTCATTGTGGGAAATAGCAGTTTGAAAGACAAACTAATGCAGAAAATGTGGTGGCCAGATCAGAAGTAGGAAGAGAGAGGGGAAAATATATATTGTAAACACATAACCCAGGTGTTACTGTTAGCTGGCTAAGCTCCATATCTGATCAATGGACAACAAATTATGATTCAGAAAACGTGTTGTGTTCATGGCCCAAATCCTCTTACACAGGAGTCTGTCAACAGTAGATGTTAATGCAGGCACCTAAATTGTGCAAAGTATTGCATCTTCTGAGTACCCCCAGGATCAATGTCTGGTTTGTGCCTTGAGAGCAAATAGGGGTCATGAAGGGTTGGAAGTCGCTGAAATAAAGGGTTATAAACTGTCATAGTTGATAGATGAAAACCTGGATAGAAGGAAAGATGAATTAATGTTCCACATTCAACTTTGATTCTGGCTTCATTTTTCATCTTGTATGTTGTTAACACTGCTTTGACAGGAAAGTGCTCTTGAAGTATGTGAAGGTCCAGACCAGTGTGGGAGAAAACGAGGTTATCTATGGAAAGTCCAAATAGTGGTGGTTTGGAGTTTTTTGTGAAGATTTTTGTGGTGGTCTTGTTCTGTCTTCAATTTTCAGCTGATTCTCACAGGTATCATACACTCACAATCATTCTGTGTGAGACAGATGCATTTAGTGACTAAAGAGATATGCTAAAATTCAACTTTGGATGAAGTTTGTGGGTGTGGATAAGCAGTTCATAGGGAATACCCAGCTTCCAAAAAACATTGCCAGATTTGAACAATATTCTGCCTCTAGGTGATTAATTACAGCCAAAATGTAATTTTGAGTCTTGCTCTTATTTCTGTGAGAATGCCCACTGGAGGAGAGCAGACCTGTGTTGCTTTGAAGTTTGTTTAATCCTGCTGTGGTAGCTTCCCCTGGAAGACAACATAACCATGTATTTTGGCAATTACTTTGTGCAGAGATGAGTATGTTGGTCTTATGTACTGTGGGATGAGGACCTGATCCTGTGACTACAGATGAAGCAAGAGCAAGTAAATGCTTAGGTAGGTATTTATGCACATGAACTTCATTTTGTTGAAAGATTCCTCCTTCAACCACCAGCTGGGACCCTGGAAAATTGGATGGGGGAGTTCTTGTTTGTTTGTTGTTTTTTTTTACAGTTTATTTTGCTCAATGCCGGTCAGTCAAGTCCTTATACTGCTCTAGATTTTTGTGTAGATCTTTACAGCTTCTTTTAAAAATAATCTCATACACTCTTAGCTTACAATTTGAAAACTTTGCAAGGCTTAAGGCAGTGGTAGCTACAGTTGTCATTTCCTCTCTATACTTAGGTCAGTTTGTCTTCATCTGTGTTTTCTAAGTGAAAATGTTATTTCAACAAGGAGCCAGGAATCCTGTGCTGATGAGATTTCTGAAAAAACAGATACTTGCTTAGGAAGTAAGTGGTAAATGGAATGTTAAGGATCTTGGATCAGTTCTGTTAGTGTATGGATGTTCTGGAAGTAGCCACTGGAAATTCTTGGGCCAAACTGTGTGGTGGCTGTCGTTAAGGCAGTCTGGGTTCATAGTAGAGGCATGTTGTCCTCTTACTTTCCATGAAGAAATCACTGGGTTTGTAGATCAGTTATGGTGTATCCTTGCATCTGCAGACATAATAGTTGCACAGCACTGTAAGCTGCTTTGATAGCCAAGCTCAAATGCTTTTAGGCCCCTTAAAATGTTGGAGGGGGAGATGCTATTGGTTTTGCTTCATTAACAGAACTGCAAGCTAGCAACAAGAATTTAGTGTGATTTATGTAAAATCCTGTGCATTGTTGTCATGCATCTGTGCAATACAGGCTAGTCAACAGTGAAATAAATTTTGTAAAGTCACCTATAATCATATAAGGTAGCAACCTTAGTAATGTCCAAGTGGAATTTATTTTTGTTTCACTCTGCTGGAAAACATGTTATGTAAATAAAGGCCTGGTAACTAAAGTAAAACACACACTGTGGATGGGTTTGATAAAGTCCTCATCTGAGAGCTGAGTTTGTAACATAGCACATGTCAGCCACCTAAAACTGCAGCTAGAAAAGTATGATTTCCCTTTTTCATTCAAAACCCTTTGATAAGCATGCATATTAAGAACTGGTTATGAATCACACTTCTCTTAAAGGGTTTCCATAGTGCAGAGGATGCTTGTCATGTGTGAAGAAACACATGAAGAATATTTAAATGGAAAAAAAGAATTCAATCTCATTGTAGGGAAGTACCTATTTTCACTGTCCTTGAAGAAAGACTAAAGTAAAGCAAGTTGAGGAGATAATAAAAAACTTGTTTTATCCCTTATGATGGTTAATTTTGTTATAGGAGTGTTTTGAATGTGGAGGAAGACACTCTTTTCTCAAATTAATTCCTAAATCTTAGATGGTTTTCAAGATTGCCTTGAACTTCTGTGCTCAAAATCATGCATTTTCTCAATAGCCAGGTTTTATGTTGGTTTCAACACTGTGGAGCCAGAGGACCAAACTGAAACTGACCTAAACCTGATCCTGTGAGACTCTGCTTGCTGAAGATGTTTCTAAATATGTAATTCTAAAGCAAGAGCTGTTATGGACAGCAGAATCATTAGAGGAAACAGTTACGGTTTCTTAACAGTACCACTAAAGCTTTTCCTTTCAGTTAGTAGTTTTTAATCTAAGCAAAACACAGCCTTTGGCAGATTTGTACTTTTCACGTTACTCTACTTTAAAAATTTTTGGCGTCGCTTATTGTGTTAGAAGTGATTGGTGTCCTGGAAGAGAGGACATCACTCCTTTTTCATTGCTTGTGTTTTGTTTTTTCCACGCAGCTGTTGCTTTTTGATCTACAATTTAAGAAAATGGGATGTACATAGACAAAAAATGGTCCTTTATTTATTTTTTGTGACACGACTTTAGGTTTTGTCTATGAATAATATAAATGAAAGTAAAAAATACTTATTTCTACAGACATTTTTTTGCTTATGCTGCTGTTTCTGAGAATAGTACTTTCGTTCCTTAGCAATGACTAGGTTCCTTACTACACAGCAACACTCTTAAAATATGCTAAAGTACAGAGACTCTCAAAAGGGAATGCTTGTTGTTGGATTTTGTTGTTTGATGTTGTAAATCATTTGCTTGTACTTCCTGTGTCATACTGTTTTTCTAAAAATAGCTGAAATTGCTCGCTGTTTGCTCAGTGCAGCTCCATGATGGAATAGCCTCTTTAAAGTTACTTCCTCTCAGCTACTCTGCCCCTCCTGCAGCCTGAATCTCTCCCTCATGGCCTCTCACAACAGATGTTTGGTGACTTAAACTTTGCTGAGAGAAGGTCTTTCATAACTTTAGGAAGCTGATTTTTCTTTTTTCAAAAACAGCTACCACCAAGCCAAACAGCTCCCACCTCAGAACAAAAACAAAAAACCTACCGAGAACTGCACAAGCCACAACCAAAACAAAGGTCACAATTGAGAGGTTTCAGACCAACCTGTAGCCAGTCCATACAGTTCTGAAACTGTAAGAAAAACCTCACAAGTCTCTATCAAACGCAGCTGGATGAGATATCTTGATGCAAAGTACCATGTTCAAAACACAAGCTGGATTGAAAAATGATATATGATATGACTCATGATATATGAGTCTAACTTTGTGTCAACGCTGATAAAGAGAGTCTGCCTAATTAATTAGTTTTTCTGCAGAAAAAAAAAATCATGTCACGGTAATTTATAAGGCAAACCCCAGAATACCACAAGAAAACTGAATTTAAATGTATACTACTTGAGAACACCTTTCTCCTGGCACTATTCTGCTTTAAAATAGTAGAATACCTTCAAAGTGTCCTTTTACACAGAATAGCTTCAGTCTTGTTAAAAAGCAGCTGGACTGTGTATTTTTTATTTTGTGGGATTAAGTTACTATTCTAAGGGGATCTTTAGAGAAACATGATGCCTGCTGCTGACCACAATATTGGCAAGTAGCATGCAACCAGTTATTAAAGAGTTGAGGAGAATTATGCTTCTCCTCTTGTACAAACTAAAATCTTAATTTTGCAGGCAGCTTTCATGAAGCTTGCTTTATAGGCATCTTTCCTCAGCCCTGGGATTGATTAACAACCCTTGTGCTGTAAGCACTTAAGTACTTAAGATCATGACAAGATCTTTTGAGCCTTCTCTCTGTTCATTCTTCTTACAAGAAAAGTAAGACTGTCAGCCTGCAGCTTCTCATTGCTCTCCAGTGAAAATATCCTCAGCTGCTTCTGCTACACCCAGAAAAATAAAGCAAGCTATGTGGGCAATTTATTTGACTTTCAGGGCTGCAAAAGGAGAGCTGGAGTGCCTGATCACACGGGTCTGAGTCTGTTCACCATGCAGGCTGTGGCTGATGGGGCTTAGCAATTGTTACCATGGACAGAAAGGTCTGTTTGCTGTGCCAGAACAGGCTCCAGATCAGAGAAGGATCTGTCTGAAGGTTCCTAACTTGTATAGAATAAGTTTAATCATGTGAGGAGGGAAGGAGGTAGTATAGTAGTATGGCACTGGGTGTACTGGTGGATTGTGCAGATGGGGTTTTAACAGATGCCAAATGTTCCTGTCACTAGACTGTGAATAGAGATATCAGCTGGTGCTGGTCTTCTGTTTCATGCCAAAAGATTTGGGTTGATGCTCTTTCCCTGAAGTCAAGAGGGTTTCCACACAGTGCCCTTGTCTAAAAGTTGTAATTAATGTAGTGTGCTTTCCTTGATGGCTTTTTGCAGAGGCAACGTTGTGGTATCGAGGCCATGGTATGGAGCTGCTCAGGGGTTGCTGCTAATGCCCAGGTCTCCAGTATTGTTTTGTTGAGGAAGTGCCTTCCCTGATAATGTGATGACCATTGCACGTGGAAAAGGGCTGGCAGGCAAGGGCTTTTAGATTAAGAACAGGTCATCTAAAAATCTCATTTTCCAGATCATCAAAATCTCTTCACAGATGGCTGTTTTTGACCTGGTTTAGAAATCTAAAGCAATCTGTCTCTCCATGAGAGGAGAGTTGTGTGTATGTGTGTACATAAATGCCAGTGGTCAAGGCAAAAAGATTACTGGACAAGTAGTGTTACTAGCCACATCTGATTTAAAAGAAATACTTTTGTTTAATAAATCAATATCCTTTATTGGATATTTCATTTTCATGTGTTTTTCTTATTTTCAGCCTGTGAGAATTATACGCAGGAGTGAAAGGAAAAGAACTTTTTTGACACTTGGCATGTATTGCTTAGAAAGTATTTATTGTTTTTATTTTACTACAGAAGTACAAAAGAGCATTAAGCTACTTACATAGCTCCATAGTTGCACGCTAGGTATATTGGTTCTTGGAACTTACCTTTTAAAATTTATTTTATTGCTATTTTCTATTTGGAAAGGCAAAAATTAATTCAAACTTTCTTTTCTGAGAGGTACACACAGTTATATCTACGTGTAGGAATTATATACAAATGTAACCATCTATTCTGCTTTCAAATATTAATGTCATATAATTATCACATTAACTGTTTAGTAACAAAATTGTTTTCTAATATGAATGGAAGTTTTTCAGCTACGACCATCTCAATACTAAAGGAGATTATTTTCTCAGTATATTCTTCCTGACGTATTAGAGTCATATCCCTCCCCTAGTGCCCATCTCACCTACAAAAAAGACGATCTTTCATTTGCAAGAAAATAAACTGCTTTCTCAGCATTCAATATAAATGCAACTGTTTCTGTTCAGTTTAATGCATAGTTTTGAAGTTCTATATATTTCCATATTTCTGTGTTTTAATCAATACTGAGTACTATTGTATTAATGTTTTAAGTAAAATTAAGCATTATTTAGAAACTTTCTGATATCTCGATATTTTACATATATACTGAATTTAGTACATGAGTAGTTTTGTAAGCATAAATTGTGATCATCAGAGCTCTGTGTGTACATACATTTTCCTTTTTCTGTTTTTACTTGATCTGTGGACGTTCAAGCAGTAATGCTTTTTCAGAAGAAAGAAAACTTGAAAGGAGTGCTTGAGATAAGTTTTTCAAGATTTCCATCATCTCTATTGAGATAGAGAGCTTAAAGGAGAGCAGGAGAAGCTTTTCATTCTTGACATACATTGCTGCTCTGTTTTTGTTCTTGAAATGCTTCCCTGCAAGCTTCTTTGGGAGAGTGTTTTTCCTGAATATAGCAGAAACAAAGTGGATTGTTGTGGGTTTGGATAAGATGCCCTTTTCGGATTTTAGGTATTTTGTTTCTGTACTCAAGTCTTTCAGCATGCTCCCTGAAGTCAAATGCTCTGGCATTGAAAGCTCAACTGCTTTTATTGGATTTATTTTTGGAGGTAGGTTTCTGTTTTCTTGTTTGTTTTCTGAAACAGTTTGAGAAATGGTTCTCTCAAGCCATCTTGGTCAAATAGGTTGCTGCTGGAAAACAGCAAGATAAATTTGCTAATACATTACAAAGTCTTCCTTAATACATTCAGATTGGCAAATCTGTTTGTGCTGGTGGCCCAATATTTGGCAGCACAAAAGCAGGAAATTTGTTGCAAAATATACATATAATACCTGGTAAAATATACATATAATACCATGCATTCTTTGCTTTTCAAAAGTTGTATCTGGGGAAATATGTCGGAAGCAAGGATAACACAATGGCAAACATTTAAATTCAATTAAAGATACTAGATGCTTCAAAAAAAATCAAATGGCAAAATCTTAAGGAAATGTATGTATATATTTGTTTATTCCTAGAAGCATTTTCAAAGTTTTTTTAGTTCTGACCAGTTAAACTCCCAGTGCACTTCCTTGCCATATGTGCAGAAGAGACCTTTTTACTTGCTTTCCTTTTATTGCTGGTGTTTTAAAAGGGCAGGAATATGCAACATTGGAAAGAACAAAGAAAATTAATACAATTTTGAGTTTTTCCTTCATCTTTTTCCAGCTTGTTTCATTCCCTGTGCCTGGCTCAAGCTATGCTATCTGTGATGCTGTGGTAGTCTATTTTTGAACTGAAGTGACCCCACAGTAATTCTATGAGGAGAATGGAGAGAAGATAGCAAGCCAGGGACATATTCAGAATTGTATAGTCTATTTTTTAAGACGTGTCCAAAATACCTAATGTTAACTTTTCCATAGCTGAAATCAGCTTTGCTCGGTTTAAGTTCTTAGTGCTAAATGGAGTTTGGCACACAGTTAAATTAGGACCCGTGTACATTGGAAGTGAAGGGATAGAGGGAAAAGCTATTGCAAACTTGAACAGATTATTCTGCTGCTGTGGCTCCAGATCGAGGCCTTATGCTCCAAAACAAAGTGCTTGTGTAGTCTAAATTGTCAGGGTCTTAGACATCTTAAGAAATATTCCATTTCTTCTTAGTGGAAGTGGAAAATTGAAGGTTTTGAAGGCAAGTGTATTGACCTTTTATCTGCAAACCCTCTCCAAGTTCTCTGGTGTACAGGTACTTGACACATATGAAGAGGGGAGAATAAAAAAGTGTGTGTTGACTTTTGAAAATGCAATTGATAAAGATGCCTCTTCTACACAGGTTAAATGATTAATTTCTTGCCCAGAATAAATGATCTCATCAACTCTGTTTTTTGAGAAAAATGGTGCCTGACTGTATAATGTATTCAGGGCTTTCTCTTTTTTTTCATTTTGCTGGTAGCAAATCCAAAAAAATACTGATCAAATTGTTCAGCTTCATTGTAAATGGCAAAACAGTGCCACAGAGGGAACTTTTTTGTCTTGGAGGGATCTAAAGAGCAACTGAAGCTCTAACAGAGCGCATTTGTTGACTTAAAATGTCTGGCTAGAGAGCTGAGTCTTTAGCTATGCTTGAAAGCTTGATAAATTTTTCTTTCTTAACTGCTCAGTGCTGGAGGAATCTAAACAGCCATTGGCTGCTGCTGGTGTTGGGAAGAAACAGTATTTTTTTTTTGTAAGCTACTCAAGTCAGTAACGTGATTAATATATTGAATTGGTCAATTAATCCCTTGTTCTAGTCTCAGTGGTTTTTCAGGGTCTTTTTCATTTTGAAGAAAGAAATTACTGTAAAATGTCTTCTCCCTCTATCTTCCCTCTGTGCCCTTTCTAGCATTGTGATGGTGATGACCTTTAGTTTGCTGTACAGATTGTGCAGGCAGCCATTTTGTAGTGATGCTAAATGGTGTCTTCCTTCACACTGCATTTCGGTTTCAATATTGTGGACTTTCCTGTTGTAAGTCTTTCAAGAAAGAAGAGAACTGAGTTTTCAAAATGTGGTTCTTACAGAGTACTTGACGTAACTATTTCTCTAAGTGCTTAAGTGAATATAGTGAACACTAAAAAAAATGGAAATCTAGATGAAAAATAGAGATTTGGTTTCATATGATGTATTCATCTTGAAGTAGGAAGTGGAAGAGTGAAGAAAAAGGGAAGCTGTGTTACTGTTTTGGTTTGATTTTGAGCTTGAAAAGTTTTGTGTCTTTCTCTTGGAAGAAGCGTGAGAACAGTGTGCCAGCCCTGGAGGAAGGCTTGCTTATCAGCTGCTATTGAAACACTTCCTGTTGACACTGTCTCTTTGGGGAACTGTACCCAGTTATCCAGGAAAGAGGCTGGTCTCATGTGACTTCAACGGAGAAAAATTAATAGGAATTTGATTGCTTGGTGAGAGAAGACAGACTTGGAGGCCTCAGTCTGGTGTGAGGGTAGCTCATTTGATTTGTTACTTGCTTGAACTCAGACTAACAAGAATAAAACTTGGAGGTTTAGTATGACAGGATAGACTTCAGTGCAGACTGAGCAAGCCATCAGTAATCCTCAATATATTTTTGTCCAGAGCTGCTGCAGTTAAACTATTGCTAACACTTCAACTTAGTTTAACACCACACTGAGCGAGCCAACAGATGTTCCAGTCACACCTTCAAATTACAGTGGAGACAGCTTTCTTTAATGTAGTGTCTCACAGCTCCGAAGGAAGTGGGAAGAATGCTATCAATTTGTATCAGCTGAGCTAAGAGAACAAACTTATTTAGAAGAACTCTGAAGTGAGGCATTACTGACTGAAGCAACAGTTTAAAGTCCCTTTTTAGTGCCTCTATATATGCTCCATGTTTAGCTTTAGAAAACATGCACATACAGTCACCCATATACAAGCCATTTGTGAGAAATGTGGTTGTGAGATGTTTCCAAGGGCAGGCCATGGGTCAGTTAGCAAAAGTGTGTGAACAGTGTGCCAGGAAGATCATAGGCAGGAAGACATGGAGTCCTGTGTCATTTTATACCTTTCCTTTATAGCTGAGGGTGCAGGTTGGCTTAGCATTTCCTTGCTGTGCATCTTCAGTGTTTACAGGCACATGCATCAGATTGCTGTGGAACAAATCTGCCAAAAGGAAGAATTGTGTCTTTACTGAAGATACAGTTGAAAAAAGCAAGGTGTTTCTGCTAATAGTATAAAGCTATTTGTGAGCTGGAGACTAGGAAACAATGTGTCTAGGAAAGTTCACTTAAGATGAGCTTCAGAGGTTGGAGAGAAAGTTATATTTATACCATCATTTAGAGTTTCCTTCTGTACTGGCAAACAAGCCTGTGTTCCTTTCGTCTGTGCAGTTTTAGTTTTATTTCTTGTATTTTTACCAGGAGAGAATGATCTAGTACCCATGCTATGTGCTAATAATCTCTGACTGCTGGAAGAGAGACAGTAAATAAGACCATGAGCATTGCAGACTTACATTTAGATCTGAGTTTTGTCTTTAGAATTAAATCCCTCATCCACATAGTGATACATACTTTAGCAAAACAGTGAGGGGCATTGTCCAGTTTCCTGTTGGAGAGTTTTAATTTTTATCAATCAGCCAAGGAAATTTAGTGCTCAGCTTTGGTTGTTAATAGATATGTGGAGGGGAAAACTGTGGTTTTGTTCTTGTTTCATACACTTGGGTTTGGTAGTCTCTTGATTACCCTGAGCTCCTCAGTCCTGTTCTTCTTCATGTTGTTAATTATACATACTTCTTGCTGTAGTTTTGAAACAAATGTTTATTGTGAAGAATTTTCCTGACTTGCATGGTACCTTTGTGCAAGGACCTTAGGCACCTTCACAAGTGCTAATTATCACATCAGAGTGCTTTGAAGTCCAGCTTGTGATGGAAGGCTGTTGGCTTTAACTAAAGTGACTGTTTCCATCTTCACATCCGTGGTGGCTGGTGGAGCTGTGATCTGCACAGCTCATTTGCTGTGTCCTGCTAATGGCTTTAGGATAAAATCAGTGGGCTGTATTGAAAAGCTTGATTGCTATGTTGTGTGGTGTTCTTGGTGTCTTAGAGGAGCATTGATCAAAACCTGAACATTGTATGGAAGGAGATAGTCTGCATCCAAATACATGTGAATAAATTGCATGCAACAGAGAGCTGAGTTCTTAGCTGAGCTCTGAACCTGGTGGCTGTCAGGACCTGCTGCCCTGAAAACAGGGGACTGCTGCAAAGTTAAACAGACCTCACATTTGAGAAGGAAAATATAATACTTAGCTTTAGCTGTGTTGCTGATGTTGCATTACTTGACAGATGATTAATTTATGGATAACGTTTTAATACGTAACCTTTCTGTTTTGTTTTTTTTTCTTTCTTGTCTTTAGGTGAAGCCAAAAATCTTCCTACGTATCCGGGGCCAAACAAGATGCGGGATTGCTACTGTACTGTAAACCTGGACCAGGAGGAGGTTTTCAGGACCAAAATAGTGGAGAAGTCATTATGGTAACACAAGCATAGATAAATGTTCTGTTAGCTATTCTCATTCTCTGCTTACTAGGTTTGCTTAATATTTGAAAGATACTTTCTTGAGGGGAAAAAAGAGGATTAATAGAATTCTTATTCCAGTTTTAAAAACACTAGTGGTGAAAACAGTAATGTCATGATACCCATCTGTATTTATGGGAAAATGCTTTCACCAAGACAACCCATATTAATTTTTTTCCTAACAATGTACCACTAGTGCTCCTTTCTTTCTGCAGTATTTGCTTTGTACTTCCCATAGTTTTTAAAATCTCAGTTTGGAAAAGGTTCACTAAACTCTGTTTTGCATCTTTCTAGGCTTAGAATTTTGCCTTGATCTGGCTGCCCTAGGGAGTTAGGAATTTTTTTTTTTTCCTGTCATGAGGCTGTAACTGAAAGGAGAGGTGTGAACATAAGATGCCTGTCTGATGATCTTGGGCACTTCCTATGAGATTGCAGAGGTCAAATGTAGAATGAAACAGAATGAGAAGCATGTAGCAAATGTTAAAATGCTTTCTTCTGGAAATCCTTAGACATGAAAAAAAATAAAGGGAACTAGTCTGGGCAAATATGTATATTCTTGTAAGAAGGGATTTTTTTCAGTGAAGAGGAAAGAAGCAGCAAGGAACAATCAAGTTTATAACTTTTAACTTGAGATGACTTTCACCCTTTTCCCAATTTGAGTAATATGTTAGGAATTTGCTGTTTGTCTTGTTATTGCAAATAATGTACTTTAGGAAGTATCTTGAGACCTCACTCCCAGCCACTCAAAAGTACCTGACACATTCAGGAATGTGAGTGGGATTTATTCCTGTAAGTCTCTTTAGTTGTTGTTTTGCATAATGTTTTGTCATCTTGAAACCTTGGTGTTTTTGAGTGATGATGCTAATACTCTTTTTATTTCTAATATACAAACAAAGACCAAAAATTGGTCTGTATGCCTTCTTCCTCATCCTAACTGTATGTCACAGCTGACATATAGTGCCCCTAAACCCAATATCCCTGAACCAATTGTTTCTTTAAAACTGATTTTGTAAGTCATATACATTTTTTTTGTTGTCATTTTTGGAATTTTTAATTATTTTTTTTCTGGACCATAATTAGTGCTTCACAGGGAAATGGAAGATGGGAAGTGAGGATGTGTGAGAATAGTTGATGTCATTTCCTTGAATTAATCCAAGCATTTTTCAATTGAAAAAATAAACTCTTGGTAATGAAAATAAGCAAGAAGTGTAATTCCTTCAGTGGGAAAAGTTTCATCTGTCTTTAGATTTTTTTATAAATGGAGAGATACACTGGGGCTGGGCAGAACTGGAAGGTTTCTAGTTTCTGATGGGACTAAGTTAATTAATTGAGGTGAATTCAGGGGAGAAATGAGCAATGATCAGAGGTCTGATAAATGTAGCCAGTGGGGAAAGGTTAAAATATTGGAATTGTTTAGCCTAGAGAAGAGGGATGAGAGTAGACATAAATATGTAAATAAAAAATAAAACAGAACAAAAAAAACCCACCAAACAATGCCCCCACCAAAGCAAAAATTTGAGAGGGATGGAACTGGTCTGTCTATCCAGTATGGATAGTGCGAGTAATAATGAACTCAAATTGCAATGGGGGAGGAAGTTGAGGTTAAGGTTAATTGTGAAGAAAAATCTCTGTTAAAGGTTCTGAAGCACTGGAGTAGATTCTGTTGTTTTTTGTGTTTATTGCTGATGGCTTTTAATAGGTTCTACATGATCAGTCTTAACTAAAGGATCTTCCAGCTTTGAAACAGTGGTGGGACCCGATGACTGCTCAAAATCCCATTATGGACCTATTTTCTTTGATCTAAAGCTTGTCTAAAGAGGGTCCCCTTAGTCATTCTTTCTTCTCCTAGTGAATTCCTGTCTTCATTGGGAGCCTGCATTCTCCCTGTGTGAGCTTCTGTTTTCAAATAATATTTTTAGAAAACTTACTGCTTTACAGTCTCTGAATATCCACTTATAGACATTGATATCAACTCAGTTTTGCATTTAGCCATATAAATGTTTCCTTGTCTTTGTTTTCTGGGGCATAAAAGAAAAGCAGACAAAACCCCAAATATATGAGTGGTAATCCTGGGATATCTTCCCAGTCTGTGGGTCAGAGTTGCTCTTAATTCATGAGGCACGTTCAAACAGCTGCTTTATCTTTCATGACTGTGTTTACATCTTTTAAAACAAATGTATACATAGATTTCCAGAAGATGTTTTTCAAGTGATACCAGACCTAACTGCAGTTGTCTAGTTTTTTTGGGTAGGATTCTGGGATGAGGAGCCAGTCATGCTGTTGCATTCTTTAAAGCTTATTTGCAGATTGATTTAACCCTTTGAGTGAGTAATTGGGCAGGTGAGGGTTATGTGTCCTATGCTCCATGTAATTTCTGTGCAGCAGAGAAATTCCTGCTCTCGTGTCTCTCATGTAGGTGCTTCTCTGGCAAGCACTTGCCAGCTTAATCATGAATTTTGTTGATCCCTTTTTCTGAGGTATTGCTGCAGTGATGCAGAGTGTTTGGGAACAGGGATGTGGAACTAGGTCAATGCTTGACTACATTATTTGAGTCCTGCCTGAAACTCTGCGTGGCTGGCATTGGAGTGGGTGACAAAGCTTGACACGATCCTTCAGTTTGAAGGGGAGAGCACTGGCTCTGCTCTCTTGTTCATACCTCTTTTCTACTTCCTATCATTTCATGTCTGACGTGGGACTGCTTGCTCTAAAGTTTTAAAAATTGTTTGTATTTTTACTAATGCTGGTAACTCCCTCATCTTCCAGTAAACTCAAAAAATTATTTTTTTGTAGTCTGTAGAAAACAAGATGCTTTGTGTGAAAATCTAAATTTCGAGGTCTTTCATATGCAGCCCTAGCAGTACTGATTCTGGAATTATGTCTTCTTGGTCAGATTTATCCTGGAGAAGCCCATCTTTTGCAGCATTTCTGAATGTCTTTTTTCTTCACCTGCATGAATAGGCTTGTAATTGATACAATGTCTTGTGTAGTTGGGAATTACTTTTTTTCCCACCCCTCTTTTTTCTCAGTTGAGCTTCTTTGGACTTCTACTAGACATTGCATAAATGTATATTTTTCCATGTAGACATTCTCCTGGTGTAAAGCTTAAATAGAACTGGCAGATGGAAAAAAAGGAAGCAGTTATCTCTCCTTCCCAGAGGGACTTGGATGAATGTCCAGTTCTGGCTTGCTTGGAATATCTGTTACAGAACCTTCAGGCTCTGACTCATCATCTCCTGTTTTATGCTGGGACACTGTAAGAAGTTGCCTCCCTGAGCTTTGTCCTAATCTTTTGCAACATATTTTCTTTTTTTTTATTAGACTGTGGCAGAGGCATGAGAAGACAGCTGAGAGCAGTAACCTTTTAAATCAGCAATGCATGAATCATTCAGAACTCAAAAGAACTGAACCAGCACATCCTGCTGTCCAGTCAAGTACCCTTACCAGTGCTCTGAAGAGAATCTCTATGAGCTTGATGCCCTTTACCTAAATTTGTGTCTCAAAAACTGAGAGGAGCCAGCATGGTGAATCTTAAGCTCCTCTCTTCAGCAGCCAGGTGGGGCTCATAAATTACAATATGGAACTTATATAATTCCTGCCATCCAGCCTCTTGGTGCTGTTAAACTGGATGGTGGACGCTGCTGCCTTGTGCTGGAAGATTTTGAGGGCTGCTGCATTAAACTTTAGTAGTGTCTGATTGAAACAAGTCAAGGGGCAGGCCTTCCACAGAACAACATGAAAGTGCTGTTTACATGGGCAGTTCAGAATCATCCTGCTTCTCTGGGAAGCTTTGGGCAAGAATAGTGAATGTGTGAATTGGTCAGACTGAGAAATCCAGGTTCTCAGGGAGAGAATCTTGAACTCTTCAAGCAGCACTGTTTTTGTAAACTTGGCACAAGCTTTTACTAAATTCTAAGAAGGTCACATGCAAGTCATAAGATATGAGGGAGAGGTCAGTTAGAGCCAGGATTTAATGTGCTTCTCTGTTTTGTATTTGTCATTCAATATTTATATTGCCGTCATCTACAAAGGCACTAAATAGATTTGGATCCATTCCATATAACCTAGCAAGGGTTATACATGAAGGGACTCGTGTATTTTATGTCCTAAGGAGCATCTTAGAATGACTGTGTTTTCTAAAATGCAGAGATCTATACATTTTCTTTAGTTCTGAGCTGCAAGTAAACGGTCTGAGAAGAATTTTGCCTATTAATTCCCTTTTCTCAATAAACTAATTGTTTTCCCCCATTAGTAGCTTTTCCTGCTTCAGGCTCCACCATCCAGGAGTGTTTCCTAGCTACAGATATTTCCTGAGGATGAAGTTTCTTGGATTGTTGGTTGAAGACTGACTTTGCCTTTGCAGTTTGCATCAAATGTGCCCATTGACTTAAAGGGCAGTGTCAGCTGCAACAGGAAATCAAGGCAGCTTCTCAAATCATAGGTGAAGAATGGAAGGAATGTGACATCTCTAAATTTGTTTCAAGGATATGAATAAAGGCAAAATCTGTCGTACGCTGAGAATCAAATGTCTGACAGTGTGTGCTTTAGAGAGGTGAGCCAAGCATCTTGAGTCTGTGATTATTTAGTTCACCACTATTTCACTGAGAAATTTTTCACGTGCTAAACATAGTGATCAAAGCCTGAATGAAACAGCAAATGAAGCCATGGGCACTTTCCCCACTTTCCCACCCCCCGTCTTCCTTCTTTTTTTTGGCTTGCCTCTGGTGACCATAACAATGAGAACTACAAGTCTACAGTGTGCCTGTGACTGTATATTGAAATGTGCTGTAAATTCATAGTTAAGTATATTTACTCTCTAATAAGTGGTTGCTCTGTCTTTGTTTTAGAATTAATTCAGGTAACAAATTCAGCCAGTAGCTCTTAGAAATTTCTTTAAGTTATTCCGCTGCCATATTTAATGTTATTTTCTAATTCTAGGTTTGCTTAAATCCTTTTTCCCTGTATATTTGGAGTTTATGGCTGCATAGCTAAACTTCTCATGTTCTGATAATATCTTGGATGCAGGCCACTTAAATTTTAAACACCAAGTTGTTTCCCTTAGTTGGAGCGTTGCCAAAATTAGCTGTTGTATCTGAGTTAGCTGCATTAGCTGTTTCTACATTCTTGCATTGCCAGCTCACCTCCTTGAAATAACAACTTTCCCCAGCCCAGAGGCCTTAAGCAGAGAGACCTTGAGGTGGATGTTGTAGGGTGTTCTGCAGCTTCACTCCTGCAGATTCCCAAGGTCTGCTGTCTTCTGCGTGTGACAGTGTCTATCTGTGGCTTGAGTTCCTAATGACAATAAACTTCAGTTCTGGAACACCCCAAGCATCTAAGGGAAAGGCTTAAAATTGATAGGAGTACAACTTCAGCCCAGTCAGGGATATTATTGAAGCCAAGGACTGCATGGCTGTGCTGGGAAGGGTGCCAGTAAGGGAAGCAAGACTTAAGGGAAGAAGGAGAATGAAGTGAACCTTGAGACCCTAGGAAGGGTTTGTGAATGGGAGCGTTTATCTATATGAAATGCCACCCATGTGAGTAACAATTGTTGGTGTTGTAGGCTGCTTTGAGTGATCAAAAAAAAAAAAAGTAAATGCAGCTGTAATGTGACTTCTGCTGTTTGTGTGTGTCGTCTTACAGAATATTTTGGGAGGTGACCAGGGGCCAAACGGCTGCTGCTTCAATTTATCATAATCCTTGTAAGCCTCATTGAGCCAAACCAGCAACTGTCAAGTGAGGTTGATAACTATAGCTCATGTGTCTGTCTGTCTCTTCTGAGCACAGGATTGAGAAAATGCACACTGCTTTATTTTTTTCTCTGTGTAGTAGGGTTGGTTATGGGTGTAACAAAGCACTGTTCATCTGAGTGTCTCTGCACAGTGCCATGAGAAAAATTCACTTAGGCTGAGTGCGTGCCTGGTAGATAGCAGCCAGCACTCTCAACAGTGGGCATAAGGGATATGCTTGAATTTAGATGTTGCCTCCTCTGCCATATACTTCCTGTTGCATGTCCTCTGCCAAATCTGTACTTCAAAAATATAATATTAGTGATTTTGAATAAATTGTGTCAGAAAGCTACTGTGACATCTGCCAACTCTGGCTTTTACAGAGCCTGTCTTACTTGCCTCTTGTCTTCTAGTTTTGTGTCTGGTAGGAAACTGAAGTGCATTCACATTTTATTTGGCTTGCTGTATCTGCTTTGAATAAACCTTGTCTCTTCTACTGCACTCCCTTTACATATGCTGCAAAGCATGGCATAAAAAGTATTAGCCATGTAGTAGAAAAAGCTTAGTAGTAGAAACAAACAAGTGTGCTCCTTTGTACAGACTGATTTTGCTTCCTGCTCACATGGTGATGTGAACTCTAGTGTTCAGTTCATGCAGCAGGATGAATTCAGTATTTCTAAACCTTTTAAAGTAGTCAGAGGATGTGGAGTTGTCTGTGGCATGTTAATAGTCCTTACTTTTAATCACAAAAGCAGTTTAAAAAAAAATCCATACACAAAGAATTCTGGTTTGAGGGGTTTCATTATTATTCATCGTGCAACTCTTTCACTTCATCCACTGAAGTACTGATGCCAACACAAAAACAAAACTGCTCTAGCGAATCCTAAGTATTGAGAAACTAGCATGAGGTTTTGTAACACAGCCTGAAACTAAAGCAATGTTTTTACACTAACATTTGTTTTATGAAATCTCTTCCTCTCCATTAATATTATTTGTGATGATATCAGTAGCTATATGAAGCTATGAAATAAAGTTGCAAGTGTGCTTCTGGAATTTCGTAAAATATGTAAATGTGAACAATTTTTGAACCCTTTTTAGAGGGTTTATTGTGTTTGAAGTAAGGATTCTCTTCCTTATTTGCTTTCATTCCATTTGATCTGCACAGTAATTTTTGTTTCTCTTCTCATTCCCTGTCTCCTCCTGAAAATATCCACTGCCAAAACATGCATTAGAAGACCTTCAAAAATAGATACCTTGAAATGGGGAGGGCTGGACAGCTGTCAGTAAGTGAAACAATACCTAGAGGGATCTTTTTTAGTTTTGTTTTCTTCATATTCCTGCTCCCATGCCATGAGCATTCAGAACAAGCAAGTTTTTGGTGAGGGGAGAGTGAGTATGCCTGAAGATTCAAATCCATTGCACTGGATTTATGCATCTGATGTTATTTTTTGTGTGTATCTCTTCTGTCATGAGAGCTGTGGAAGCATACTGGGGGAAGTGTCCTGAGGAGAGATTGATCAGTGTATGTGTTGGTGATAGAAGCTGTACAAAAGCTGTGCAGTAAGAGAGCCCTGTACTTCCTGAGGAAAAAGGACTGCTGAGGTCAGCCTTCCCTCTTTCAGGACATACTAAGGTGCATGTACTGAAAAAGGAACGAGAAAGGGGTGCGAAGTGAGAGTATGTGGAATGTAGGAGTTGTTACTCCCACATAACCCTCCCCTGACAGGGGAGACTAGTCTTTAAAGTCTTCATTTAGGTAAAAGATGAACTGGACTCTGGCTGTATTTGTTGTCCAGGCTGTTTATTCTTATCTACAGTTTCTGCACACCAGGCTTAACACCAGTCTAGTGTGAAGGAGAAAGCACACTAAAGAACCCCCAAACACACAGATTTAAGGCTCTCTTAAAGATAATTTACCCAATTATCACCCAAAATTATTATTATTACATTATTTCTACTTTTCTACCAATTACTAACTAAACTTTTATTCATGTAACACTGCACTGCAGCAAATTCCAACCCATCACCCTGTGCCACCAACACTGCAGAATATGGAGTAGATGAAGAAGGAGGAAGAAGCCTAAAAACAGCAGGGATCCTCCATCTTGTCTTCATTTACTTGCCATTCTAACAAACCCAAAAATCTACATTTCTCACCTTGTGATAAATTACATATTATACTACTACCTGATTTACATTCTTGATAATTCTGTCTCATCCCAAAGCCTAGGAAGCTCCTTCCATGGACAAAGGTTAAAAACAGTATTTTTCAGAGGGTTTTGATTCTTTAGAACATGCAGACGAATATTCTCTGCATTCTGGATTCCAGCAGTGGAATAGAAGGCTAATCAGGCCCTTGTGTGCCTGAAAGCTTGGAGCAAGGATTTAAAAATTGGTGCAGATCTTTCTCCATTTCTAACCCCATCAGGAAAACAAGAGATAGTGACTGTTTCATAACAAAAGGTTAGCTGATACCTGCTCTGATACTCTTCTTGTTGCTGTGAAAGCAAAACTAAAATGAAATTAGAAGGGCTATTCTAAACTTAGTAGTCCTTACTGAAGAAGCTGGGTTGGAAAATGCAGTTATGTTCAGCTTGGAAGGAGATGAATTGCATTTTTAGGGGACATCCCCTGTTTCTGGCATTGCAAGTTCCTGCTCTCAGCAGTTACATCCCATCACTTCTTTGAAGTCCAGAAGAAACTGAAATGATGGCAACACTGGTCTTGTTATGTGGAAATGCCCTTCCATTGTAATCATATTCATATGCAGTCTATGCTGCCAGAGTTAGGGAGGAAAGCCCTCTTTGTTACTCCTCCACTTTGAAATTTCTCCTGAGTGTAGGGCTGATTCATCTACAAGGAAAGTTGAACTCAAAACTTGTAAGCTGAATCTGAACTCACTTGTTTCTTGAAAGATTTCTGAATTTTTGGTCAGGCTAGTTCCAGTATTTGTTTTGGAGGATGTTGTCAGACTCCTGAGGGCTGGGTAGGCAGATGTTGCTGCTTTTTATTAATCGCTCTGTCAAAATAAAAGTACTCACTGAATGAATCCCCATCAGACAAATTCTGTCCTTTTGGAGAGAGGAGTCGCTGGGGGAGGGATTTGGTTGTTCTTTTGGAAAAACTGTTCTGGAGCCCTGGGGTTCTCGCTCCAGATAAGTTAGCTTGGGAAATAAATCATGGGATTTGACTGCTGCGACCTCTTGCTCTTCAGGTCTTGGTGGGAGACAAAGTGAGTACTGTTCTGAAGAGATACATGGACAAAAAGCACACTTTTAAGTGGAAGCTGGAAGCATTTGTGTGGTTGCATTTGATTCCTTGAGAAAGAAGTTACTGTTTCTGCAGAGCTTCACATGATTGGGTTGGGAACATACTGGATTTATCTTGATGTGTATTCTTACAGTTAAAACTTCGCTGGCTAAATTACCCAGTGCAGACTGAGTATGCTTGTGTTGGAAATCTTCTTGCTAAAATTAAGAACCAGTGCACCTCAAGGGTGTTACCTGAGTGATGAGAGGTTGTGAATCTTCAAGGGGTTCAAGATTTCAGAGGGGAGAGGCCAAGAGCAGAATGAAGCTTTTCTTCTGTTGATGGTGGCTTGGATTGCACTGCTCAGACTAATAAACCTTGTGCCACTAGTAGTTTCCCAATATGGTCCCTGCATGGGTAATTCAGCCTTCACAGCGTTTCTTCTGTTAATTAGTCTCTTTCTGATTCTGTGCACTGGGCTAGGTACCTCCTGTTGTCCATGCTGCTTTTCTGACTCTTCTTTGTTTTGCTGTGATGTGATCTTAGTTGACTTCTGCCTCTGTTCAATGCCCATGGCAAACATTAATAGAGGGACTTGCCAAAGGCTCCAGTTGATGTCTCTTCCCTGCTCTTACCCCCAGAATCATTAAATTATGCTCAGTATGAGTCACTTGTATTTATATTGCATTTAGACTTGCACTGAGGCTTCCCTCTAATTTTTGATAGAGGATTGGATATATAATCCACAGTTCATTAAGTATCATTTCATTCTAAGGTCATTAGTGAATAAATTCATCTGTCATGTTCTTTCAGCAGAAAGGACAATTTTATGGCTGAACAGAGTATTAAAGCTCAGAATGATGGAAGTGTTTTGCATGTATAATGCACTAGATATTTGGGCAATATTAATGCATTTGTTTGGCCCCCTAGGGTTAAGCCTGTGTGTGAAAACTTGCACCAAGTGATGTGCACAGAGTGAAGCCCTTGGAGCTGCCTGCAGAAGCATGGCTGCTGGGACAGTCATGTAGCTCCCAGTTTGGTAGAAGCTGCTGCTTGTAACTAAAGAATTAAGGTATCTTGTGTGGCTGTGAAATTCTTGCTTCCAAATAAACGTCTCAGAGCAGAATGGGTAAAGAGGAGGTAACAAAGAGTACTGAATCGGATGAGGCAGTTGGGACAAAGAGTCAAACCAGCTGCCATCTCCTACTGTCAGGTTTTCCTCCCTTGCCTTCACAGCAGGGATCACTGAGCAGGCCTCACATTGCTTTTCATACCTTATGGATGGATGCACTTATTTCAAGGAATGGGAAACCATTTCAGTGGTGGAAGTTTAACCTGTGGGTACGCCTTGGGCTTTGTTGTTCATCCAATATGTGTTCTTCCGTGTGGCTAGTGGAGTAATGACTTGAATAATGTTCTTGGTGAATACTGAGTGATGTCTCTGGATTTCATGAAATCAATGTGGCATTTTCCCTTCAAACACAGACTGATTAGCTAATTTGCAGTGCCTTTGTGTTTTAGGGGAGACTCGTCAGCTAGCTCTTGAGGGAACATGGTAATTCTGAGGGAGTGTATTTTTCCTATAGGCAGAAATACAAGTGAAAATGTATGGTGGTGTAAAACATCCCTGAAAGAAGCCAAGGAAATGACCTTTCCTCACAAAGATCGGAAAAATTTAAGAATTAATCCAAGGAATTGTTAATAACTTTTGCATATCTAATTTTCTAACATAAAAGATTTTAATAATGATTTAAAATACAGCACAATTCTGTCTCATTTTTGAGCTCAACCAAAGCAATAAGGAGGTTTGTGTTTAAAAAGGGAAGAAAAAACTCGCTGGCTTTTGGCCTGTTGGAATTGGATTTTTTTTTTAAGTCTACATCTGCAGTGCTTGCTGTATTTGTCCATGTGACTTGAATTGTATCCGCTCATTTAGATCTACTGAAGCATGAGTGACTTGGAATGAAAGGTCTGTGTAAAGTGGTAGACCTGTCAATGAATAAATAATGTTGATATATGCTTATAGTTCCTAGGAGTAAATCCTTAACCATGTAATTCGATAGAGAGAAACTGAAAGGGTTGCTGTAATGTGTCTGAGATATTTTTTTTTTCCCCTTTTAAATTGGTAGGATCCAAAGAAAGCCCCTTAGGTCCCTAAAGAGCTTCTCATGCTCTTTAGAGATAGTACCTTTTCTTTTTTTAATCTAAATGTGGTCTTACTTTCAAAAAAATGTAAAATTATTCTATACAATTCCACTATGCAAAAACAGATATTCAGTGCTCTGAGGTAACAAGCATGGTGCCAGCTCCAAGGCTTAGTTGCTGTCAGTTGACTGAATCTGACTTTAAATAAGAAACTTCACAGGGGATGATAAAAAATGCAGTGGCTGTAGGCATTTTATTTTAAGTACACTAAATGCTTAAAAAAAAAAAAGGCATGAACCATACTGTGTTTTTCTCATCCTGTTCATGTATGCTTTTGTGATCTCTATCCTCTTGTTCTACTGTAAGCATTCTGTGGCAGCAGGGGCCTCTCTCTACCCTTCCAGGCACTGTATGTTAAATAATGTGGTCTCTGCCCCCTTTGTAAAGGGACGCTTGTTTTCCACATAACAAGAAGTATCTGTTCTTTTCTGCTCATTGAAATATCTTGTTCTGTGAGCATTTAAGATATTTAGGAAGAGTCAAAATGGAATAGCGCTTGGAAGTGCACATTCATTGGTGGGAAAGACCATCACAGTCCAGAGTGATGTTCTGGGTGTGAAATATAAACACAGTGCCTTATCTAGGATACCAACACTAATCTCTTTTCCTTTTTTTTTTGTGTGTGTGTATGTGTTTGTGTATGTTGGTTTTTTTTTTATTCACTCAGCCCCTTCTATGGAGAAGACTTTTACTGTGAAATTCCTCGGACATTTCGCCATCTGTCATTTTATATTTTTGACAGAGATGTTTTTCGAAGGGATTCCATCATAGGTATGTGTTCATAAATTACTACTTTCCTTACAGCTTATTTCTCTTGGAGCTTAACTTTTACATTTTATGTAGTCTTATGAATTGGGGGTTTTGATAGGACTGATGATGACAGTGGTAAGTACCGCTCAATATTGTCCTTCTTTTGTTAGTTGTCAAAAATGACTTCAATATTACATATTATGTGTAGGAAAGTTGGGGAGATAGGCACTGTCTGTTGTGGTAATGAATGCAGTTTAACTAAAACAGGCTATAAGACCTTGTTTAAATGTTGACAGCCTCATTTGTTACTGCAAATGTTCCTTTATATTTTTTTTCCTAAGGGCAAGGCCATTAGTCTTGCAATCTCTCACACTTGCCTGCATGCAGTACTGTCAAACTGTGGCTGCCTTACCAACAGGCAGAGGAATAGCTACTGGCCATAGCTACCTCAAGTACAATGATGACAGAATTTTGTGGAGTATATCAGAGCAAGCTGCCACCTACAAAATAGCTCTAAAAGACTTCCAGTGGCTGTTTGAGATTGACAAGATTGCTGCTTTTGCAGGTATTATTTGCTGTGCATTTTATCTGCAGCAAATTGTGTGACATCCCATTTATCTCTTTGGGGATGAAAACCTTGTAAAAGCTTAGTTGTTATTGAGAGGAACAGTTTCTATTTTAAGCCATTTGAGTACTCTGGACTTTTTTTTTTTTCAGTTACTCATCTCTTTTGAAACAGGTTGTGTGTGACTACCATGACTATGGCTATCTTGACAGATGTTGTAGAGAGGAAGTTGTCAGATGCTGAGCAACAGTTTGTATAACAGCATAAAATTTATTATCTTAAACCGTGGGGTGGTGGTGCAGATATTTTACATGTATTTTTACATTACAGTAATTTGTCATGCAGTCATAAACTTTTTCTTTAATTATCATTTTATACATGAGCTGGAAAAGCCAGTCCTCATTCTCTTTTGTCCATAAGTGAGCTCATGTGTGTATAGCATCCTGAGGAAGAGAGAGTCAATTTCTGATTGTTGAGTGAGCTTTTGGAAGGCTTTTTGTTCTCTCTAATGTCTAATTTCCCTTGTACTTTGAAAGTAACACCTCCCTTCTTTCAACTGATGAGTTTTTCTTTGTTGAAATTATCTGATCTCGTGTGTCACCAGTTTTCAGCAGCTGCAGTGACCCATCAATGGGCCAGGGACTTTCCTTGCTCAGGGCTTTACTCTTTCTCTTGGAAAAATAATCTCTTGAGCCACTTAGTGCATGTCAGCCACGTGAAATTGCACATAGAGAAGTGAAAATATTTTTGTTTTCTCCATGTTTCCTAAGTTCATGTTTTGATAATCAAGCTCTGATGTTGGAGGGGAATTATTCAGGAGCCACTAGTGTAATCTTAAAGGAACTCGGAGCAGTTTGTGAGGAGGACATGCAGAAAATATAAAAACTTTACATGCTTGAATGATTGATCAAGTTTTCATTTTTCACTGTCTTCAGGAAATGGCAGTGTTAACTTTTGCATGTATTGCAGAATCCACAGGTAGGCAAACTGGTGTGTTACTATATTGGTCTTGGGATCATAGAAAGGCTTGGGTTGGAAGGGATCTTAAAGGCCATTTAGTTTCAACATCCCTTGGTTGAATCATGGTGAAGTGGACACCTTCTGACCAGGTTGCTCAGGGCTCCATCCAGCTTGGCATTGAAGATTTCCAGGCATGGGGTACCCACAGCTTCCCTGGGCAGCCTTTTGGAGTACCTCATTACCCTCACAAAAAAGAATTTGTTCCTAATGTCTACTCTAAAGCTACTCTTCATTTAAGGCCATTCCCCCATGTCCTATCACTACATGTCCCGTAAAAAGTCCCTCTCTTCCTTCCTGTCAGCACGCTCAGGCACTGGGAGGCTGCTATAAAATCTCTTTGGAGCCATGTCTTCTCCAAGCTGAACAGCCTGTCTTCATAGCAGATGAATGTCCTCTGATCAACTTAGTGGCCCTCCTCTGGACTCATTCCAGCAGGTCCACAGCCTTCTTGTCTTGTGGGCCCCAGACCTGGGCAAAGTACACTAGCTGGGGTCTAGCAAGAGCAGAGTTAGAGGGTCGGAAACACCTCCCTAGACCTGCTGGTCACGCTGCTTTTGTTGCAGCCCTGGGACACGCTTAACTTGGAATTTGAAGTGCGTGTTGCTGGATCATGTGGAGCTTCTTGTCCACCAACACTGCCAAGTCCTTTTCTTCAGGGCTGCTCTGAATCCATTCTCTACCCAGCCTGTGTTTGAGCATCTGATTGCCCTGACCCATGTGCAGGACCTTGTACTTGACCTCATTAAATTTCACAGAGCTCCTATGGTCCCACCTCTTCCATCTGTCTAAGTGCCCCTGGGATGCCATTCTTCTCTCCAGAGTGTCAACCAAACCACATAGCTGGATGTCAGTGTTGATGTAGCACTAGAAGTCAAAACTCTGGTGTTTCCTGTCTACATTGAGATTTTACAGTGCATAATATCTATTGTAGTGTTTTTTCCTCTCTTCCTCCCTCTGTTCCACTCCATCCTTATTGCAGACATATTTTGAAAAGCATTTCAAAGATATGGAAGTGTGATAAATACCAATGAAGAAAAATTTTAAAAAATTCCAGAATTACTGTCAGTTTGATACTACTCTCTGAGTTCTGTTCATAGTAGGAAAACTTTCTGGAAAGAGAGCAGTGCTCTGGAGTAAGTGCTTGTGGCTGTTTTCAGTAGTTCCTATTGAATGGGAGTCAGCAGCTGCAAAGCTCAACAGTAGAGATTTTTTTGAGCAAGGGAACTCTTTAATTTGACAAAAGTCTGTAACATTTAAAAACAACAGTTTCTTTGTGTGTATCTTCAGTTTTAAGACTTAAACCTTTCTTGAAGAGGCTCGATCAAGGAAGGTTTGTAAGATGTCCCTACTGAAAAGGATGACCAGAGTAGAGCTGGGATGAGCTCTTCTCCACTGAACCACCAAATTCTGCAGTCAGGGCCCTTTGTTTGCATTCCAAAGATCACTTGTAACATTCTGTTATCACGAGAGACTTCTGTTGAAGAAAATGTGGTTACTCATGCTCGTCCAGCAATGAACTTCATTCATTCGGGGATTGTGTCTTCTATCCAGGAGGGACTAATTTTAAGTCCATATGTTACTGAGCTTATGAGTTTGCCTGTGTGAGATTTACAAGGTTTGACATCTCTTTGCATTGTTTTTTTTGCTGGTTTTGAGAGGGTTTTGTCACAGAGAATGGAGTGCACATGGGTCAAAACTGTGAGAATTTGGCAAGTAGCTGTTCTTTTGAAGATGGTTGCTTAGCGGAATTCCTTCTGGTTCACTGTTAAACGTTTCCATGAGTTTCTCTTGGTGTTACAATACTGACTTCCAGCGTTACTTGACCTAAGGCATGCTTTTATTTATTCAAATTTGAAGTTTTAGTTTGTGATGGTAAATTCTTTAACTTCAGAAATGCAACTCGGTGTGTGACAGATGAGAATGGTTAAGCTACCAAAAGCGGAAGATGTGGGAGAGAGAATATGAAAAACAAGAAGCCCCTGAAACCTCTGACACAAACTTCCGAGAAGAGCCTAACAAACTCAAACTGGAACATGTGTAGCAAATATGTTTTGGAACACACTCTGTAGCATTTTGGCATACAGGATGGGAGGATTGTGCAGATAAAGATATCTTTTGAGTTTGCATGTTTGCTTGTTACATTTGCATTTTCTTATTTGCTAAGTCATCTGGGATTTTGTTAGTTTAACAGACACAACTTTTGAACAATTGTGTGTTGGAAGAATCTTGGATGCTGGTTGAAACACAAATATAATGAAGAACATGCAGAGTTCAGAGGATCTGAAATATTTTTTTTCTCTTTTTTAAAATAAAATTTAGCAAATAGCTACTGTGAAAGTAAACTAGTCTTAAGTATTTAATTGATATTGACTGTTACTGGATAGAGCTTATGTTTATGTAGTGCATTGAGATACTTTGAGTAGGAAATCTACTACTGAAAGCAATAGTGAATGCAACTTAAAATCGCATTTGTTTCTGAATGATCAAATAGCAGTAGTGGGCCAATTTGCTGGAATATGTGTCTGTAATATGTAGAATAGCTATTTCCATCTAGTTGTTAGAACAAGAAAAACACAGAGGAGATAGGGCTAACTTGAAAAACTGTCAATTGGTGCCCCTCCAGTAGTAATGGGGAAAAACGATGTCTCTGGCTAGATGCAGCAGAAGGAATATTAGGATAATAGTGCTGCTATGTAAGGGAAATATATGTTCTTAAATTATTTTTTTAAATATATTTTAGCTTTTTAGAGATGTTGAATGAGACATACTGTGTCTGCAGTTACAATAAACTGGGCTTCTCACACCTCAGTAACTAAGCTAGATTTAGTGAGGAAAACCATGTTTGTGATATGCCCTGAGCTGGTATTCTTCTAGATGTGTAATGAATAGCTCAGGCTGCCAGGCTGTGACCTTAAACATATAGATCAGTTCAAAAACAGGATATATGCCACACCAAATCACTCAACACTTTGGTGAGAGATTAGTTGATATCATCTGCCCTTCAGGTGATAAGTACACAATTATTTATCCTGTACTTAAGTCAGTTTGGTTTTTTTCACCTCAGCACTTCATTTGTTTTGGTAAGAGATGCATGAAACTGACTTGTCAACCTCTGCTAAGCAGGAACTGAATAGAACAAAATGCTGCTGTGCTGATGGGGATGGAATGGTGCTGAATAAAGCACAGATGTGAAATGTTAAAGCTTTTCAGTGAAGGAGCAGAAAGCCAGTGGGAGAGGACTAGTGTGTGGTTCTGTTAATTACATTGACAGTAACTTAACTACTCTAAGTCACCTTGATACAGGTTGTTAGGTGTGTTGTATGACAAATTGAGATTCTTTTAGTCATTGTATCCTGGCAGGTTGTAACTCTTCCTGCTTAATGTTGAATGAGGTGAAGCGAAGTAAAGCATTAAAACAAATTTGCTTTCAGAAGTAGTTAAATTTAGCTGGTCTGGACTAAAGTAGATGAAACCAAATCATGGTTCTTGGGGACACAGAGTAAAAACACCTTGGAATTGAAAGTTGTTTGGTGCTTGCATGTTTGAGTTACCTGTGCCTTTGTTAATGGCTATGTCCAAAGCTGAGGAGGTATGTTTGTAGAGTTGCCAGTTTATTACCAAACATCTGAACAAACCATCTACTGTTGTTAGTTACCAAATACTGTAACTGTTAAAAAATATAGCTGGAGCTGAAACATCACATTTTTTATTTCATGATATTACTGTTTTTTAAAAAAATAAATTAAAAGAATCATCCCTGCTGAACTGTGCTTCTTGCTATTCAAGTGCAGGAGAGATTCTCCAATACAGCCTGAAGCAGAGATCAAAATTTCAGTAGAAAATAGTGTTCCTTGGTTTCTTCTATGGCTTAGGCAGTGGTTTACTGCTTCTGTAATGTACTAATGGATGACATGGGAGTAATGTATCTACTCAATATGATACAAATATAACTACTAATGAAATAAAGGAAACAGATGACTCTTCCACAATGACAAGTCTCAAAAAGATACAAACTAGAATTATCCTGGTAGAGTTCTCTGCAGCTGCATAGAAAGGCTGAAGTAAATACTCTCTGCATAAAATAAGTTGCTAGGATGCACTCACAATATCTTTTAACCTTATGGGTGGTCCCAAGAGCAGGAAAACAAAGTTGAGCTTTCAAGAAGTGGTATTTTTAGTTCTTCATCCTAGAAGTACAGATATAAACAAAACTACTGAGCATAATATGCTGGAACCTTGACTGTCCTTTTATGCAGCCCTCCTCCTTACTTAATGACAACTTTTAATATTGTCTGTGTGTAGAATGAGGGAATGAAGAAGGTGTTTGTTCAATGCAGACAGCAGGCTCAGGGTCTTGGTGCCTGCTTCAGGCCCTGACTGCAAGAGTGGAGTTCAGGACTGCTGTCCCATTTTGCAGCCAGCCCCAGGCTATACCCAGAGTCTGAAATGTAAGGCCATTTTAAGGGCCCAGAGAGCAGCCAGCAGAGTTAATACCAGAGGTATGGTTGAGAAGGGTTTCTTTTGTTTGTTTGGAGGTTTTGCTGTTCTTTAACAGGAAGGTAGAGGAGAAATTCAGATCTAAGCCAGGTGAGATCTCTTGCATAGTGACCAGCAAAATAACCCTGATAGAAGATAGTTCATGCAATGCTGCAGCTTGCATCTTTTAAGGATAGAAGCTGTATTTTATCCACACCCTGCTTTTCTCTGCTTTATTATCCAAGATAAATCCCTCAAAGTGGAAAAATGGATTTAATAAGTGATATTCTTAGTATATTTGGGCTAGTTTAAAAAACCCAAACAAATGAAATTGAGGTCATGAATATCACATACCTGAGTACTCTCTGTGGATGCACTAATGCTGTGCTGGAACTGTTCTGCTATTATTGCCACTAAATTCTTACCCATTGTAGCAGATGGTCTAATAGTGCTTGTGCTTCATGGTGCACTGCACAGGAGCCATGAGGGAGCAATTCTGCTGCTTCTAGGGCTCTGAAGCCTTATGTTGCCCCTAATTCTCATCCTTATCTTTGTAATTCTGAAATAGGGAGTTTGCTTGTTTCGGTCTTTTTCTGTTACGGGAGAGGTGAGTGAATTTGTGCTGTTCTTGAACAAGACCTCATTTTTGTACTTTCACTTAAAGACAAATAACCTTTCATACAGATAATCATAAAATTCTAGGTAGGCTGGAATAGCAGTGATGCTTCTTGTTTTAGGACAGTTAGGCTCTCAGCCTAAAGTGTTGATTTAAATTGTTTCTGATTTTTCCTTAGTCTTTCCAACCATTGAAAGCAACTTTCTTTGTGTACCTCCATATCAGTTATATTAAATCAATAGTGATACAGTGTGTCTGTCCACTTAACATGCTAACAGGAAGCAACTTCTGAAGCAGCTTTGAGGCTTGCTTATTGCCTAATACTGCATTATATGGGAAGGAGACAAAGTCTCTGTTCAGAGCTGAGAGAAGACTCAGTTAATTAGGCTTTTGGGGCCTTTTAATGTGTGACTCAGACTTAGCCCATTACTGTAAATTAACAGTACTGCAGTCGTTGTTAATGAAGGATATTATATTAAAAATACAATATTATATTCTTTCAGCTCTCTGGGCAACAGTATGTAAAATTCTGTTGTTTTCACTGTGTAGGCATTCCAAGAAAAAGATAACCTAAAGAGAAAATACAAGAGCTCCTGAAATGTTCTGATTTTAAGCTTCTGTAAAATAACGGTTGGATCCAAATGTGTTGGATCATGTTTCAGGTAGGGCCTTGAGCCCTTTTAAAATAACAAGCTCCTTTCCTGTTGCTGCTGTGACTACTTTTTCAGTAAAGAAATCTTCTACTAGTCTAGCATCTGTCATAAATATTCACATATCTCACCTGCAAACTCGAAAATTACTCTTAAAAGGTGGAATGTAATCCTTCAATCAATGCCTAACCCTTTTGTCACCAACAGGTAATGCAGACAGAAGGTGGTTGTGTACAGATGAAACCAAATTATCAGTTCTGTTAGTCGTTGTATGGAGATGTTGACCCTGACTTAACATGCCTAGGCATGTTCAGGGACAGGTTAATGGGCTGCATTGGCTTGCTTTGGAAAAATGTTTGTAACCAGTGAGGGATGGGCACTGAGGGTGTGGTGCTTCTACAAGCACTTTCCCAGGCAGTATAGCCAGAAATTCCTTCCCTTGTCTGTTCAAAATCTCTGCCTCTGTGCCCAAATTACTGATCTCCTACTGTCTTCTAGCTATGTTAATGTGACTCTTAAGCAGGGAAGCTTTAAAACAGGTCAGTTGAAATGACCTTTGTGTTAAAAATGCCAACACCACCCACATGTGACCCATGAAACTTATTTCTTATTCTCTTCTCCTTGCATGGAACGTTGATTTACATTGTTTGGGTTTCTTTAGATTTACTTGATTTCCTGAGCAGTTTCAGTATGCCCTGCTGAGAGGACAGGGGTGCATGGGTGGAGAACGTAGGAGGCTCTTAAATCAGTTTGTACCAAGGATTATAAAGTGAAATTTGCAGCTTTAAAACCATCCAGGACCTAGGTAGAAACTTTATTAATTTGTAAGCTGTCTCCTTAATAATAAGTGTATTGTTTTTTCCCTAAAGAGAGGTTCACAGAAGGAAGAGCTTGGTTGTGGCACGTTGCACCTTTGTTTTGAACACAGAGCTTAGGATTTAAATGTTCCAGTGAAGATCTGTGCAGCCTGAAGTGGGGGAGCAGGGGGGGTCATGGAGAAAATGCTGCCATATGGATGGAAAACAGACAGGAGTAGTGTGTGAGGTTATCCTACCCTCCCCCAATCTGAGGTCCTGGTGAGCATCAGGCTTCAGAATGAAATTAATTCAGATGAGAAGAATGTTTTTACTTCATCTTTGCTGGTTATTGCTGAGAATCTAACTACTAAAAATGTAACTTACACTAAGTTTTGAAATTACACTTTATATTGTTCAACAAGCTCGGCTGTTTCCTACTTCTTCCTGTACAGTGTCTAAAAGCTTAAACAAATGCAGACTCTGCAGCCTGGGGCCACTCCAAGGAAACCAGCAGGAGTGGCTGGCTGCCTCAGGTGCAAGATTTAGTTTCTTGATGCTGTCTGGAAGCCACCCAAGTCTTGAGAAAGAGCATAAGACAATGGGCTGGAGTTTGGGAGCATGCTGAAGAACCACAAAGAGGAAAACATCCTTTATATGAGTGGTGGTAAATCTTTCTGACCTCTTGCGTTGGGTTTATCTTCAGGGAGAATTACAGGTTCTTATCGTGTAGTGTCAGGTCAAATGACAGGTGCCAACAGCTTGTGATTATTGGCCTAGATTTAACCTAGTTCTGGTGCTGCTGGAAGTTGAGCCAGGTCAGACGTAGGTCAGCCAGTGGAAGGGCAGTGACTGTGTAGACCAGGGCAGAAACATGACCATGCTCAGCACCTGCACTGTGTTTTATGTGGGTCTGGTGATGAGGAGGAGAAATGTGAGCTGGATGAGCATATGGACAGGGCTGGTGCAGGTAAAGAGTTATTAACAAATTGCGAGGGAGGCTCCTCTTTGTGTATGCAGAGAACTGTTTAGTAGGGCAGATCAAACATTCTGCCTTATCAGTAATATATCTCTGCATATATTTAGATTGGCCAAACTGTAGCCCCTCTTTTTACTGCCACCCTCTTTTTTTTTTTTCCCTAGTAGATTTTTCTTCTTTGTGGACCATTTGGTATGCAGTGAAAACCCCTGGATAATAGCCAGCCCAGTCAAGAAGCTTCAGTCATTAATAAAACTTGCTTGTGTGCAGAGCAAACAGTGCTGTTCAGACAGTTTCCTAATCAAAACAGTTGTATCACCACGTTAACTCCCTCGGAGCTGGAGGCACGTGCCATTGCCTGTGAACACTTTGTGCTGCAATCATGTGCTGTCTTTGTGGCCAGACCCAGCTGGGTTACCCTGCCATGCTTGATGCAGAGAGCAGTGGAGCTCCCTGCTGAAAGAGGGGGCAGTGTTCAAACCATTTACTGTACATCTGCTATGTGCAGAATGCAGATTTTGGGAAACCATCCTTGAGTTTTCTGGAAGGCACCCCTTACATGGGAGGTGACTCTGAATGAGACTGATTGCAGGTGACAGCGTTTGGGAATTGTTTGGAAAGTGTGTGCAATGCTGCAGTTCAGTGGAGGATTTCTGTGTGAGATTAAAGGGTGGAGTGAGGACAGCAAGCAGTGAAAGTAAACAATTTCAAGTGAGGTCTAAAGCAATTAGTGGAAGGTCATGCATTTCAATGTATTCCTCTCAAAGTGTTTTAGAGAAACTAGGTTCCCCTCAAACCACTGTGGTTGGAGAATAAAAGTAGAAGCTTTGAAAAATCACAGTCATCATCCCATGGATTCTCAGCAGAATAACTTAGTGTCTTCTGTTCGACACAGTTCAGATGTCTTATTTACCCTTCCTGTCATATTATTTTGTAGGTTTGTGTAATTTAATTATTGCTTTTCTAAGAAGTTTCGCTTGTTAATCTCTAGTTAAATGCTTGCCAGGAGATGGATCTGATAATCTCCACAGACCAAGCAGTGAAAGGATGGTGCTGAGGACAGAATGAACAAGACTTAGAAATAATGGGTCAGAAGTTCTGAAAGGGAAGCTAGAGCAGAAACTCTGGCAGATACCTGGTGGGCAATTGTGGAAGAATGACAGGGTAGTTTAGGAACTGGGACTGGGAATCTGGAAACTGTTATCAGAAGCAGCCTGAGGTGACAGAAGAATGCAGCTGCAGCATGCTATGGGGCGTAGCCCAGCAAATAGGAGGGCTGGGTGAGGCCATCCAGCTAAAGGACAAGGCCATAAATTGAGGGACTGCTGGTGTGTAATAACTTGCTGCTAGGACTTCTGTAAGCTTTTAGATTTCAGAAAGGGGAATGCTTTGTGTTTACCCAATTTGTAGTCTTTGATCAAATGTTCTTCCTTTTTGTTTTTCTTTGTAAATGTATTCTGTAAATATTTGCTGGGGTAATTACTGACATCTCGTCAAACTGCATGAATTTTGGTAGCCTTGGTGCTCTTTTACCCTCAAAACTATATCCATTGATGAATTTCATCTAACAACATTCGGTTAAAGAAAATCTGTGTTTTTATGACAAAGCAGTGGTTGCAAACTGTGAGCAACTGTAAAGTCTACCCGACCACACTGCTGAACCCCAGCTTCCTTGAGCCTTTTCAGTGTCTCTGACTGCCCTGGATTCTTTCCCTTCAAGCATGCTGCTTTGCTCAGTGCCTGGGGAGCCACCCAACCCAAAGCAGCTTTCTGAAGATCACGTGCTCCTCAAGGCATGCCACACTCAGCTTTGTGTATACAAAGAGAGACACTTGGAAGGAGTTTCATTGCCTCTCAGAGAGCGCTTTACGTATGGCCTGAGAGAGATTGGGCAGGATGGAAATTTCTGCCTTGGGCAGGATGGAAATTTCTGCCTTGGGCAGGATGGAAATTTCTGCATTGGCCTTTCGCATTCATGTGGGCTCTTAGTTCACAACGTGGAACTGGGTGCTGTGACTGCACCTACTGAAACAGCTGATTTTGGTAGTGGCAAGAGGGCTGTAAAAACATGAAAGTTAAAACTCTTCAGTGTTTTTGGGGTGGGTTTTACCCCCTGGCTTTGCTCTACAGTCAGGGATAGCACTTGGGTGGCTCTGGCTGGTGTAATGCAAAGTCTGAAGGATTTGAGTGAGAGAGAAAGGTTTGACAGAGCCCCAATATTCAGATATGGGAATCTGCTGTTACTTGACATCTCTAGTTGTTTCCCTTTTCTACAAAACTATACAGTGAAATGTCTCATCCTGAAATGTGGTTGACAGTAACATGTGCGTGGAACGTTTAATTTGGGATTGTTACAGACATCAGCCACAAAAAAAAAAAAATCTCTACAACAGTTTCCAAGCTTTTCTTCCCACAAGTTTAATTGCATGTCAGAGAAGTAATAATGACATTTTTGTTATAAGCGTATTTACAAGCTTGTCCGTAGTGTGCAGTGCTTCACTCTGTTAGGTAAGTAGGACTTGGGGAATTTTCAAGTCATTCACACAACACAGTGGAAAAAGATCCTCATCTGAATTGTACAATCCATCAGTATTGTCCTCATCCTTATGTATTGCGTAAAAAAGTATTCCCCAAAAAAATACTTCCTTGCTCTAAAGCCTTTCTTGAATAGGACAGGCCCTAAATCATTGTTTTAAAACTCTTGATGGAAGTATATCTTGGCAGAGCTACAGCATGTCTTAAACTGTGCTTCTGGTTTGTTTTATTTCAGGAAAGGTCGCTATACAGAAAGAAGACCTGCAGAAGTACCATAACAGAGACACCTGGTTTCAACTGCAGCATGTTGATGCTGATTCAGAAGTACAGGTGAGATGGTTAAAAAAATTTCTTGGTAAAGGAGTATTTGTAACAAGGCCATGGCAGTTTCATGGGTTTCATAGCTCTAGGACAGATGTGTTGCTTCCCTACAGAAAGGAAACGTTGTCCATTAGTATGGTTTGGGTTTTGGTAATAAATGTAGGGTGGATTACAAGCGTGCATAAATCACTAGGGGTCAGGATTCTGCCTACAGAAATAATTAAAACTATGTAAACTATCAGGTCACTGATACAAGGAGGGGTGTGTTTATCTCAAGTATCAAATAACTTCAGGCCCTATAAATAACAGTTGATTCCTCAGGGAGTGGAGCCATCTTGAAAATAGTATCTACAGGTACTGCTTTAAATAATTATATTAGCAGGTTGCCACAGGAATGGCAATGAGTGCATCTTAATGTGAAAAACATTCCTTGCCAGATCTCTAGGCCCTCTTCCAAACAATGGTAATGCTGATAATTGTATTACTTCAGCCCTAAATTACATTTAGGGTTTGGTACTTTGCAAATTTTTGTACAAAGTGAGACTCCTCTTTTTGTACTTGCCTTATTTTGAAGCAGTTTCTATTCTCTATTACAACATTAGATCTTGTGAAAACAGTCATTATAGCAAAGTAAGAAATCAAAATTTTATAGCAGGATACTGTGCCAGTTACTTTTTTTTCTCCTGTAAGTATATATTACAGTCAATTTTGAACCACAATATTTGTTTGGGAGGAGACATGTATATCTGACCTGTGCAAAAGTCTCAGATAAATGCAAGGGGAAATGCTTGTTAGATACTTCTCTGTGGTAGGGTTGGACACACTGTCTTGGCTTGTCATCTGTGTGCAGGTCTGCACATACCAGAAAAGGACACTTAATGCACACACATTCCAACATACAGTGTGGTCATGTATGGTGAAGCATATGTGAAAATACATATAAGATTAAGTTTTCTTTTTGTTTGGAGAGACAAACAGTACACTGTCATGCATGTGATACAAAGAAAGCCTCAGGACAGCCTGTTCAGCCTGTGACATTCTCTTGTAAAATATTGATTCTCTTTAATGCCACGTTTCAGTGTCACTGGTGATGGAAAGGCTTTTAACAGGCTTTTAACTATGAGATCTATTCTGTTTACCCTGGTGTCCCTGTCTCCTTACCCCAAAGCCTCTTAGGACAGTGCCTTTGGAACAATAGAGTGTTTATTTCCTGTAGGGTATGAAAACTTTCCCTTTGTAATTTATCAGTTGAAAAAAGGCAATATTTAGATAAGCTTCTGCATTGTTTGTTTTTTTAGAATATTTATACAGAATGAGTTTGTGGAAGCTTTTCAGACCAGGGTGCTTTCTAGGGCAGCACTGGTAATGTATGTTGCAGACAGCTCTAGCTTTTGGAGTGATGAGGTGCACAGGATTTGCTGGAAGCATGTTTTCTTTTTGTAATTATACAGTTTATCACTTCTGCTGTTTGCATCCTTACTAGAGCCCAACTGTTAAAAGCTGTTTCTGGACTCCATGATAAGCATTTATTACAAGTAGTGTAGATATGATTTACATTATATTCTGATTTTATAAATTTATTTAAATTTTCCTTGATCTTTATATTGAGACTGCTAGAGGGCTTGATTTTCCATAATAGTGGGAGCAGATTTGTAAATATTTGTATGAATTCTTATGCAAGTGAAGAGAGCCAAATTCAATATTTTTGTTTGTATCTTTTACATTTGCAGTATCTCAGTTGTCCTTCTAAGCACTTTGTAAGGGAAAATAGAATGCTTGTGTTAATAGTGAGTATTTATGCAATGTTATTCAGTTTTCCTCCAAATTTAAAGAAAATAATTTAAGAAATTTTAATAGCTAACATTTGCAATGAATCATGCAAATACTAGTACAAAGGCAATTTTAATGTGCCAACTATCAGTTTTATCATTCTAGTAATCTAATGGATTAAACATTGAGCTATATGCCAGGAAACTCCTGCATCTTCTGCTTTTGTCAGCCAGTGGCTGTTGGACTATTTTCCATGTTGTAGATTACTTCATGGCTATTTAGTTATGCATCACAGCACTCTTTTGAGGTAAGCTGTTGTCACTCCCACACTTTGAATACAGTGAGTAAATGTCAAAAACAATGACTTGCTTGGGGTTATGCAGTTAGATTGAGAAATTAAAAAAGAAAAAAGAGACCAGGTTTCTAATTATTTTTCATACATTAGGCCATGATATGAAAGAAATAGGATAAGAATAATAAACCTATGAGGGACTTACCTTTACCTTGTGTGAGGTCTGAAAATACTCAGATTTTAAGCAGAGTGGCTAGCACAGTCAGAAACTGAAAACCACCTTAAAAATAATGGATTGTTCAAATATTAGTGGTATTTGATGCTGTGGTTCTTGTGACCCACTTCTGGGACACATTTTTCAGAACATAAAGACTGATTTAAAATTGCAGATAACATTTGTGATGTAAGAACTGATATTTTGAGCTATCTGAAGTTTAATGAGAAGAATTTAAGATTTTGTGCAACACGATTTGTACCTCATTTGTATGAGTTTTTTGTATACTTTAAAAAATCGGTATTTAAGTGTTAATGTTCTGTAAGTTCATCACAGATTGTTTCCAAGGTGTTTAGCTTGAGACTTTGAATCTAGTTTTATGGTTTTATAACCATATAGCCAATTCTTACTGTCTTTGTGTTGTCAGGAGTGAGATTATGGCTTCATAAATTTTATTGCAGGTAAGGGTGTTACTGACAGCAGGACTACATTAATTGCCAGACTACACAGATATGAGTATTACTGTCGGATGCTTTAATGCCACCTCCATTTATTGCTTGTCAGCAAGTGAAGGAGTCTGGCATGATTGCTCATGTTGAAGAAGAAATGAGGGCATTGTGTGTCTGGGCTGAGTGCTGCTAAGAGGCCTGTGATCTCAGCAGCACATGGAGCAGTGCAGGTGGGACTGTGCAGCTGCTCAGCCCACAGATTCAGAGCAGGCATTACAACCCACAATGCCTTTTGTGGGTTTGGTTCACCGTTTGGTCTAGCAAACCTGCCTAGTGAGATAATCAGCATCATCAGGTGCATCTGAATTTCCCTTCACATGAGTTGGTGGAAAGCAGTAGCCACCAGAGCACAATGCTATGTCATTCAGCAGCGGGCTCTAACTGCCCCTCGAAGTTCATAGGCTTTTACTCTGTTGGTGCATCAGTGTCCCCAGCTTTTCCTGGCTGGTTTTGCTCTCACTAGTTTGAAAATAACACATTGCATAGTCTGCTCTAGTCCTGTCAGTGGGTACCCTGGATGTTGTTGAGATACAGCTGGGGGATGAAAGAGCAGTTGTGCTCTAGGTGGTTATGTTTGAGCTGCTCTGTGGAGAAAAAAGATGAAACTCCAACTTCTGTTTGTGTTTGGCATACAAATATGAAATGACATTATATCTGAATATTTCCTTTTTAAATGTAGAATAAAATGTTAAATGTGATAGGGAAGTTTTCTTATACAGAGTACAGAATGGAAGATGACAGCAGCCATTAATGTTCAGTTTATGGTTTAACTTTCCAGACTAAGAAACTTGTTCTGAAACATAAAGCTGTAACTGAGTGGGTTTCTGTGCATTTAACTGAAGGACATTTAAGTTCCCATCTTCTGATGGAGCCTACCTCCTCCTCAGTATTGTGCCCAGAGTTAAATGTCCGGTGTCTGACAGTACAGGAGCCCAAGTATTCTAGTGAGAATTAGAACAGAAATTGAGCCATCACTCAAAAATTTATGTTTTAACTTTTGCATTGAAATAGATTGTGAACAGCCAGGCAGCTTCAGCTGGAGGGGAGGGGCTAGCAGCAGAAGAGACAACACTGTAAGCTGCTTGTGGTCAGACCGAGCGTGATGTTGCGTGTTTTATATGGGACATGTTTCTTCCCTACTAGTCATTTGTCTTTCAGGACCTGCTCTACTCTCATTGTTGTACTTGTTGAGGTCTGGAAGGAAAAATTGCCATGGTATTGTGTGTACTTTTCTTTTGATCCATGAATGTTTTCCTTTTCTTCATAGAAGGAAGTTTACCCAAGAGTAACTGATTCAGATATTTGCCTAGAGCTGTAGATGACAGATGCTCTCAGTGGTCCATGTGTTCTCGGTGGAATTTAAGCCCAAGTGCACATGCAGTCTTTAAAAAGCCTTTCCTGGTTTTGAGTAGTTTTCCCCTTAATTTTTTTCACATCAAGTTCATAGTTCAAGTCTGTTTTGTAAAGTTTGAGCTTTGCTGCCTAAATACCCTTTGTGTACATGTAATCAGTGAAATGGTTAAAGATCCAGAGATATTCTGATTAATATCTATATATTCCAGCATTCTCTAAACTATGTTGTCTGTATATGGGGGAGACTTGCAAGGAGAGTTAGATTATTCTGACATGTTTTCCTGTGCAGGCTCTTGTTTTAAAAGTTCCTCTTTTCAAGTGTGCTTTGAGTTACTTCCTCCACCTCATTGACAAATGTGAAATAGTCATGTCCTCTTACAGCTGAGCTCTCAGTTTTAAATGACAGAATGCATTTCCAGAGCCAGTTATGCTCAAGGTCTTGTATAAAGTCATTGTTGGGGGAAAAAAAGTCTGACAAAAACTTGAAAATTGCTCATTTCCCCTTCCTTCTCATAAGACTTTGATGTGTCTGAGATATCTATTTGGCTATCAACTTAATAAAAATAAAGGGCATGTAAAGGGCAGATAACCAACACTGAGGAAGCAAATTGTCTCACATTTTAACCTTCTGTACTCAAAGATTTGTGCCAAAGATTTACTGATGTTAAGTGCTTTCTTCAGACACCAAAAGCCTTTCCTCTTCCTTTTACCACATTAGCATTTTGTCTATGACTATTGTTGATTAAACCTGCCTGTTCCTGAACATGGACTGGTCTCAGTGTCATGCTGTGTGCTGTACTTCATTAGTGGAAAACATTATTTATGGGTTTGTTTGGAGAGTACACCTAAAATCCTCTTGTCTTGCTGGACATAACTACTGGCTCTGAAATGCTGCCTGTATATTAGTTAGAGGAGCTCGCCAAGGCATGGTGTGCTCCTCAGAAAAACATTTCCTTTTTGTCAGCACCTTCCCATTGAATGTAGAATCTGTATCCCAAGTGTCAGGCTTCATGAATGAAACCTTGGCCTTCCCGGGATGGGAGTTTTGCCATGATTTCATCAGAGCCAAAGTTTCACCACAAGCTTTTAATTAGCTCTTCTTCATTCTGTCGTGTGCTATGGAGATGTTTATCCCAGGTCTGTGGAGGAAGCTGGAAGTGTTACTTCATTATTTTTATTCAGCTTGTTGAAATTTCCAATGTCTCTCCCATGTCTGGTTGCTTCCCATTCTGTATAAGTCAATGCTTTTGGTATATATGGAACAAGTCATGTTGAACTGTGATGATTCTGTTGCTAGTTGTTAATTAAGAATATGCATTTGAAGATGCAAGATATACTTGTCTTTAGGAGCAACTGTATAGAGCAGTTTTACTCCAGTAATTGATAGAATTGCATTATCTGTTGAGCAATTAAGAGCATTGTGTGCCCACTGCCCAACACTGATATTTACTGTCTTTGTGTAGGTACTTAAACACTTCTAGCATAAAAATGAGTCACTGATGCATTTTGTACAGCCTACTAAGCATGGGTAAATGCAAATTGTAAAAAGAAGAAGCTGTTTCCAGATTTGGTATCAGCTTTCAACCACATTCAGGAAATCAATGGGTGCTACCCTCTATATTTTGCACAGTGGCACTTAAGCTTCTATATTCTAGTTGTTTTGAAGAGAGATGACATGTCTGTTTTGAAGAGAGATGACATGTCTATTTTGATAGGGTGGGAAGATTCTCAGGGCTGGATGCCTACTGACAAAATCATTTGAGACAACTGAACCGTGCGTCAGTTATGGTAAATAACGTTTGTGGTAAAGGGAAAGAGCAGCTATTGACCAGATCCTGCTTTGTTGCAAGACTTCCTCCCTCTGTGAACGTAAGAGCACAGTATTCAGACTTAACAGCACAAAGGGCTAAGACAGCCAATCAAGTTTTGGTCTCTTACTCTTCAATAGCTAGTCTGTAACATGTGGTGGGGAGCACCTACTGCTGAACAGTGAGTGTACATGGTTTTAAAGTAACATATGTGGGTTTTGTATCTGCAGAACAATATTTGTGTGGGGGAATGAAACTTGTTCACTTACAACATCTACATATTATATCCCATCAAACTATTTGAGAAGAAAACATGATTAATTTTAAGGATTTTGACCATATGTTGGTATTCTTCCTTTAGAGAAACAGGAAGGTTAACATTATGCCTCGTGAAATTGTTTGCCAGTTACTGAGCAATTCTGACATGCTTGCACATATGGAGAGCAAGCAGATATCAGTTCCGCTTTGCTTAGCATTTATGAATCCATGCAGTGCTGAATAGAGCTGCTGCACTTTCCTCAGCAATCAGCTGGGTTTTGTTCCAGTTTCCTGTGGGCTGCACTCTGGTCCAGCAGGCAGGCTGTGATCTCTAGCATGATCCTTAGACCTTTCCCAGCCGCCCGCTGCCCTCTGCTAAAGGAAGGAGCAGCTGTTACAAGCAGCAAATGTAGACAGCAAACAAACTCCTTCCTCCTCCTGTCTCAAAGCTGCTGTTAGACTTGACCTGATGTGAGGCTGCTGATACTACTGCAGGGCTGCATTTACCTAAAGCAGTAGCTGTACCCTTGGTCTTTCCTCTCCTGCTCCTTCAAGGGCAGCATTTAGTGAGCCCTTAGGGTTTGGCTCAGTTTTCTTGTTTGCTTTTAAGTTTTAATGATGGCAGAAAGTGACTTCTCGGGCTAAAAAGGTTTCAGAGTAGACAGAATCTGCCCAATAGCATTTGCTGTATCCTGAAATAAAATTTGGAAAGACTGAGAAACCAATGGCACAGATTATTCCTTAGTTTGGAATGGTCTCTGTGCAGCACTGGGTTCTTCCAATGCTCATTTCTCCAGACAATTTGGAGCAAGGGAAAACAAACCAACACACCAGTGTTGTCACAGTCCTGAATTTGAGATTCCAAAAGAATGCAGTGCTGGCATGAGTCAGTCATGAGCTGTGGTTCATGTCGCTTGCTTAGCCTAGTCCTCTCCTACTGCTCATGTCTGTTGCATCTCTTCCCTCCTCCATCTCCAGGAGCTGGGCTGAGACTGCTTGCAGTCACACTCTGCCAGCAGGATGAGGAGTAAGGAGCCAAAAGTGGGTTCCAGTCCCTCTTTGTGCACTACTGAGCAATGAGCAGAGTTGAGTTGTGTTGGGAAAAGTGTCCCCATGTGGAATAAATGTTTGGAAAAACTTTCATCTGGGTGCACTCCCACCTTGGAGGGGGAAGTTCCCAGCAAAATTGGGTAGGCTAGTAAGAAGTAGAAAGGTGGGTGACCACAAACCTCTTGTCCAGCAGGTTTAATAATAAACAAATACCTTATTTTGGAGTTTTTGTGATACCAATTATTGTTCTTTTGTAGGAGTGAATTATCATGCTGTGGGAGCCCTGGATATTAAGACCATTGACCTGATACTTAATATTCAAGCAAACTGTATATTTTCTGATTTTGTTTAAAATCAGCAGTGAAGACTTGTTCTTTTCCTTTGATGTTTTTAAAAAGTAAACTATTTCTAAAAATTTGATAGTAATGAAAAGGATGGAAACTTGGTTGATACTTGCTTTAAAATGATTTAGGAAATTTGGGTAGATTTGGCTTCTGTCTTGAACTTAGGCAGACTGACAGTCTTCTGTGCATCTTCTAGAGCCTCAGATAGGCACGGAAGTTCCTGGTATTTGTCAGTACTTTTTCATAAATATTTCTCTGAAAAACCAGATTGCATCTGTTTTGAGCTAGCTTGGATGTTGCATCTGAATCTACAGTCACTGGTTCATGTGGGGCGTGTCAGATTCCAGGGCAAAATGTGTGTGTTTAACAGCACTGCTGGTGACCTTGCAAACACTGCCTCTGGGGCCTTGGTCAGGATGCTAAAACTGCTTTATGCCACGATGGCAGAACTTTGTCATAAGAGTAACTTCAGGATAATCTGTGGTCGTGCATTTTCTTTTCCTTCAAAGTACTGTGGTTAAATTAAACCACAAATTTGCAACTGCTGGGAACGTGATACAGTTAGGTAGGACTGGTGCACTTTCATTTGCTTTATAGCTGTTTTCTGGTGTTTCAATCCAGAGTGACTCACAGCTGCATTCCAGGGAGAAAGGAGGTGGTTGGAGACAGGCTTTTCCTGTGTCTATGAAACCTGTATCTATGTTGAGTCTGCTTTTTCTTTTCTTCGCCAACTTGCAATCATTTCAGTTTAGTTTTCAGATAATGGAGTGTGTAGTAAAGGTTTTATATTTAACAAGCATAGTATAATTTGTGTTTTTCTCAGTAAGGCCTTTCAAAATTTTGTTGTTGTTACTGATTTTCTTTTGAATACTGTCTACTTCCCTACAAGAAATTCAGTCATCTGATGGCTTCTTTAATCAATAGCTGAAAACTGGGAGCCTGCTGGCCCCATTGTGTGGTGTTAGATGTGGTTAGGAAGGAGGTGTGACCTGTGAACCCACCCTCCATATCAGCCAGAGCTGATGGAAGAGGAAGTGTTCAGCAGCTGAATTGGCACTCCTTCAGCTTGTTCCTTGAAAAGGAGTCCTACCCTTCCAAAGAAGATTATGCTAATAAGCATAGCTGCTTCTAGGAACACCTTGAAATAAATTTGTTAATGGAAATGTTTTGAGTAGTTAATACATGCTACTTCAGAATTGTCAAATCTCCAGATTTTTTTCTCAGAATTTTTTTGCTTTGCTAAAGGGAAAGAAGCATTATAGCCTCATAATGCAGGACTGAGCCTAGACTCAAACCCTGACTCCAAAGGAGGGATTCTCTCTGAGCAGGATGAAGCCACTGTTTCAGCTTTTGGTAAAACAGAGGATTTTTTTTTTTGCTGTTGCATTGTCTAATCTTTCCTGCTTGTAAACTCTGCAGACCTACTACAACAGAAGACTCTTGTTATTATTACAGTATTTTTTTTAATAATAAAAGTATAAATTTCTTTCTTACAAACTCTCAGTCAAAGGCCATGGCAATTCTCTGTTTCTGTGGCACATTTAATCCATTATAGATTTACCATATTGTTGATTAGGTTAATATATGATACTGATTTATTGCAGTTTTCTGTCTTCCCTTTGCAAAATTAATTATCTGGTATTTTGTAAACCCAACTAATGCCATTTCTCAGGAGTGAATTTATTCAGATGAATCCTTATGTTGTGCGTAATGGTATAATTGATTTGGGAAAAAACATTCTGTGTACGTAAGAGTAACATTTTCTGTAAATTAAGCCTGAAAGTGTTACTCTAGCCTTATTTCAAGGTATTTGAGTTTATAACTGGAAGTAAAACACTGGAAGGTGTTTTGGGAATAGTTATAGGCTGCTGGTCCCAGTGATCCCATGACCTCTCCTTTTACTGTAGGAAGTTTGGAATCACTTTTTGAGCAGCTGACCATTTTCAAAGCTTTCACAAGAGAAAGATGAAAGCTACAAGGAAAAAGGGCTTTTAGCCCAGAAGAAGCAGCACTATCATTCTATGCTTAATGTAACTTGGAAGATGTATGACATACTGCTGATTTTTTAAAATATTTTTTCAACCTAATTTCTGAAATGCAGAGTTTCCATTATATTCAGTCTGTATGAGATTGAGCAAATGGCCACTTCAAGTTTGCTCTCAGGCTCATGTAAGTGCATTGAAGCATTCTTTCCTGAGAAGGGTCAGTCTCACTTTTGTTTAAGACCAGCAGAAATATTTCTATAAAAACATTTGTATACCTTAGTATTTTTCTACAGAGGGATCTTTTCTCTGAGGTTCCTAAGTCTCTGTTCTTGTCTCTTAATTTCTTCAAAACTTGTATTAATGTTGATTTCTGTGGTAGTTAGCAGGATATCAACAAATAGAGCAGTAGTGGGTTTTAGAGGTTCATAATATAAATTTATTCTCCAGAGACTAATGGTTTAAATCCTGTAATAGAATATGTAAAACAAAAAGCAAGAAAACTGTTCTGCTTAAGCAGAATTCTTAGCTGATTATTTGCCCAGCCCTTGTCACGTCCAGCTACAGCAAGCATTGCAGTGGTACCGAGTCCTTAAGAGCTGGGTCTAGAAGTGGCTTTTTGCATTTCTGCAGAGAAGTCCTGCTCTTACACATGAGGACAGGCTTCAGTTTGGCAGCCAATGACAGATGCTGACTTTGGCACACACTGACAGGGTGAAGGAGGATACCTGTGTCACTGAAGCACAAACCAAGAGTGACAGCTGAATGCAGCATTTGGTTTTTGAATTGGGGATGGTGGTGATTTAATTATTTTGTTTAAAATTATGCAAAAGGCACATGGCAGAAGCCTTGTTTGAAACTCACACACTCATCTGAGTTCCTCCCTGTTCAAAATGCCAGCAAGCTGCTGTGGTGCCTCTGCAACTTTATACAGATTGAAGAGCTTATCTTCAATTGGAGAGATTGTCTTCCTTGTTTTCTGGGTGAACACCAGTATCATCTGCCACCTGTATTGAAGGGTCTGTGTTCCAGCCCTCAGATAGGAAAAAGTCTTACTGAGTCAGAATACTGAAGGTATAAGTAGGTGAGAAAGGTTTGGGGAGTGAAAATATGAAGTGTGCATTCAAGGTAGTGCAGAAAGAAGGTTTTGAATAAGGGATATACACTAGGAAGGGGAGAGAATGACTGTAGCAATAGGAAATGGAATGCCTCATAGGTGCTTTCAGGACAAGTATTCACACACTGAGTCCAGTGTTTGTATTTCTTAATGTGAGAGGATCAGAGAATGAGCTTGGACTGAACTTCTGTGTGTCCATGCTCCTTAATTATTGCTGCACTCCTTGCTGTGCTTTGGACTACCTTCACCAGCTTTTGTCCAGACAAATTTGCTGTAGGGGAAGGGGATCTTAGCAGCATAGATGCAACTTGAGGCCAGGCTTTCATCTTCACTCTCCTCTGTTGCCCAGGACAGACAACCCCATAGAGCAGGAGGTTGTAGTAATTAGTCACGAGAGGTGGGGAAGTTGCTGGCAGGAGTTTTGCTGTGCAAAAAGAGCAAAGGTTGAATTTGGAAGATCTTATAAAAGGGTAGGCAAAAGAATTTTGTGTGATTTGAGGTAAAGATGATACCCTTATTAGAGCTGTGACTAATTAGCAGGGTGGATTTTAGCATCCTTTAGTACAGAGCATGGAGGGGAGAGTAACAAAAAATGAAAGGCTCACTTTTGGCTATGATAATTTGCAGGAGATGACTGGGCACTGGCATGTCAGATTTGGTCAATAACAATGTTTTGCATTTACTGTGTACACACTGTAAGAGTGATACTGAGTTTTTGTCAATGGGAGTGGCTACTCACATTTTGCAGTAAAATGGAATTAGTAAGAGGGATGCAGTTTTTATTCATGCTTTATTTTCTTAGTGTATTGAAGGGTAATATCTTGGCCGAAGTTATAATAAATGATGTGATGGTAAGGAGTTGACTGTGTAGCAGTAGCTGCTGTGAATGCTAGCAAAATGATGGAACATTTTTTATGTGCTTTTTTAATAGTTGTTTGAGATAGTTTTACTGATACTTATCTTACAATTTATATTGCTTAATAGATTTTATTTTTATAATGTTTAAAACACGTGGGTGTTAATTTATAACACACTTCTGATATAATTTTTGAACAATAGTGTTACAGATACTTGCTTAATATTTAAAATGCTAATTACAACTCCAACACAACATTTGAGTCAGACCATGGACACTCCATATCCTTCAATTAGTACAACATATAGAGATAACATAATGATGGGAATTATGCACCCAGATTTATTTGAATAAGTACTAGTCTGGATTCTCTGGCAGTTGAAAGGCCGTAGCTATACAGCTCTTATTTAATCTTTAGACTTCTCCTGGAATTACTTGCACAAACTGGCTTGCTTCAGTTGAAGCTGGAATTATGTGACTGCCTATGCATAAAACTAACTTTTCCTGTGGTGTTTTTTGATGTGTTTCAGGGGAAGGTCCACCTGGAGCTGAGACTGAGCGAAGTCATAACAGACACTGGTGTTGTCTGCCATAAGCTCGCAACACGGTAGGACTTGAAATGCAGCTGTGAACTTATGAGAAACACACTGATTGCAAACAGTGTGCAGTGCTTCATTTAAAAATAGTTGGAGGAATCAACACATTTATTTGGACATTGAATGTTCTTAATCAGAAATATCCTTATGAATTTATAGGGCATGAGATTTTTTCATTTTCCCTTCTCCTTTTCTCCACGTAATCTATGTAATTTTCTTCCTAATAGTCTTAAATGTTAATAAATCCCTTATCCAATTTAGTCATGGCATCTATACTAAAAAGACATCAAAGAATATTAATGTCCTTCTAATTTGCATTAAGGACCTTACCAGCTAAGTAAATTTGTAGCACAACTTGTATGGTGAGTGTTACAGAGCTGACTTAAAAAAAATGTTGGCTGTCACTTAGTAAGGCAGCCTCAGAATCAGCCATCCAGTTTCATTCAAGTTGTAACAGAGATGCCACAGGACCCAAATGGCAGTAAAGATTTCTGTCCTCTGAGAAGGAGTCTGGAAGACCACTGCTCTCTGGCCACACCAAAGCCTTTCAGGTCAGCTCAGAAGTAGAGCTGATTGGCTTCTGTGATGAATGCTTTGTGTTCTCTGACAGAAGAGCTGTCAAAATCAGATTGTNAAAGCCTTTCAGGTCAGCTCAGAAGTAGTGGCAGAGCTGATTGGCTTCTGTGAGGAATGCTTTGTGTTCTCTAACAGAAGAGCTGTCAAAATCAGACTGTGGCATCCTACACTTCTAGCTGTTTGGCAGTCATGTCAATATGATAAATGCTCTGCTAGAAAGTTCTGACCAGCCCAATTTTCAGACCAGTATTGAATATCATTTTGTTGCTGCCTTTGCTAGGGCTTTGTCCTGGTGATCTTTACATCTAGGACCTTTCAACAAATGCAGGTGACCCATATGGTGGCCCCCATCACTGTAGGCCCACTCCTGGTGTGAGGATGTGCTGGAGTGAGTGCTCCTGCCTGCCTGTGCATGTACCCTCTGGCCATGCAGGTCCTAGCAGAGCTCTGCAGCAGGTGCATTTGAACTCCTCTCTGCAGTCTGCTGTGATGAGGCAGAGTGAATACCAGGACATTGTCTGCTGCAAGTTGCTGTGTAGGCTCTGATCTCCAGTGACCTTTTTAACCAGGGCACAATGCTGCTGGAACACAGCTGTACCTCTTTGAGAACAAAAATTGCCATGTCAGTGTAGCTGTGCACCACCTGGAGGGCTCAGCCTTCCTCCAGCTGCTAGCTGAGGACTCTCATTATGTCACTTTCCATTGCACAATTTGAATGTGACCAAGTGATGATGGTTATGCACATGCTGAGAAACCAGAGCTCAGACCTGTATCTACCAAGTCCTAGGCTGGCATCTTTTGTTTAAGTGTTGTTTGTATTGCTATTGGTCCTAAGGCTTTCCAGGACAGGGGGAAATAGAAGGTGGGGAAAGGCAATTTCTTTGTCAGAGAGGGTATATGTGTGTGGGACATAGAGCACAGTGGGTTTATCACTGAGCTTGGATTCTCCTTGAAGCAAGCCTCCAGGATAGTGGGCTTAGAGAGGGAAAAGGAGCACAGTTGTCCTGATTACCACAAGGAGCTTTTTTTCCTTTGGCCTTTATGAAGGTGTGTACTGCACTCCTTAGATGTGATACAGCCACAGAGCCTTCTGTCCATATCCTTTGATCCCTAATTGTGGATTGAGATCCTGTGATGTCTGTGACTCAGCAAGCATAGGTTAACTGAAATGCCCTTCTGCTCTTATCTGTTTTGAATAGTTAGGTGGTGTACTGAAGGACCTTTAAAAGTGTTTGCCTCTCTTTTATTCTGAGAGGGTATGTCATACCACAGCCAGCAGTCTTTTAAAGTTTTTGTCTTCAGTTAAGTGGGACCTGCTAACATTACAGTACCAATTGATTTTTCAGTGAACTTCCTGAAATGCTAGAAAAAGGTGTCTGAAAAGATCCTTAATATGTAATACATGCAGTTTCTTGCTTTATGAATAGCAGTAAGGCAGTGACTACTTTAACAGTGTGATTTTCTAGCTTTCTATTCATTTGGCCAGACAGCTTTTAAATACTCAAATTTTTGCTTATATGTTCTTGATTTGAAGACTATTTCATTAACTTTCCATAATGCAAAGAAAAAAACTTTGGTTGGTGAAGCATTCTGTAACCATGATTTGTTAGGTATTGTTCAGTGTGTTAGCTGCAACATGTAGAAAAATCATGGGGTTTTAGCCACTAAATCATAATGAGCCATGGTGTCTTAGAAATTAAATTTAAGAATCAGAGCTCAAGCAAGCATTTGTCTGCTGAAACTGTCTTTTGCCATTGCCACCTTCTCTCCAGTATCTGACCTGGACACTGGCTTTGTTTAGATTCCACATTTATTTGTTATTTGAGTGGTAACTGACAGTAGAATTTAGCAGTTCAAATAAGAAAATTGGGAAAGAAGAATGTTTCTAGAGTATATAGTTCCATTGATGCAGGTTTTCATAGCGATGTGTTTTAACTGTGAGAAAGGGAATGATGAAGTGGAACGATTACATTGGGGGGGAGGAAAGCACTTCAGAATGTAGTCAGCATTTTCTTCATGCCACACTGCTTGCTTCAGGAAGATCTACAGCAAACTGCAGCTCTTAACATTTTTCCACATAATCTGAAATCTCTTTCAGGTTTGTTCATAGACATCTTGGTTCTAGTGCTTCAGCATGTAAGAAATGAGTGTGGTAATTAAGCAATGCTCAGCTAAATGTCTGTGTAGCTGGAATTTGTCAGTGAGGAAAGCAGCAAAGGCAGGAGAGGTAGAACCTTTGTTAGAGGTAGGTCATGAGTGAAAAGCAGAGGTTAGGTGTTTCAGGGAAGTGCAGCTTCCAACTGAGTATTGTGAAAATAGCTGATTTCCTTGTGACTATCTCATGGATGTTACAGTGAGCAAATAAGACAAGGCTGTAAAAATATGAGCAAGAATCTAGAATTACTTAATCTCAAAAACTGACTTGTTTTGGTGAATCTGATGCTTGTCTTATGAACTTCCTTGACTTTGTTTTAAAAAAAATATATTTAAGGTTTTTTAAAATGAATTATTTAACTACAAATTAAACAATACCCTGCAAATGACCTCATACATATAGCTGGTTGAACAGTTCAGGTTTGCAGGGTGAACAAAAGCTGCATCCAGTGGGCAGCTGTTTAAAAATACCTTAGAGACACTTGCTTTTTTAAGCCCCAGAGTAGAGCTTGTTTTCAAAGACCACGTATGTAGGCTAAATGAAGACTTGGCTCAATTAGGAAACTTAACCTCTGGAAAAGATATGAGCTTACCCATAGGTCTTTATCAGTGTGCCCTCTGAGCCTGTTCACATTGCTGCCACCTCTGCATTCCAGAAAGCCTGGAAAGCAGCTGGGGCTGAGCCAGCCTGCAGTCCCGTGGAGCATGCTGTGAACAGTCAGCTGGATGAATGGATGGAAAAATTCATCTGAATGGAAGGGCAAATTAAAATATTTAAGTGCTGAGCTCTTGAACACTAAGTAGTAGATTATTTAAAAATGCAAAAGGCGAGTGTGCTTCCTTAGCCCCTGCAGAGGAAGAAAAAAATCAGTTCAAAAACTTACCTAATAGCTTCTCCTTAGGAAGCATTCAGTACTTCCATTTAGTCTAAAACCACTAAGCTGTTGTGCTTCATCAGAGGCCATAGTCTTAGCCAGCTGCTACAGCACAACCTCCTGGACTGAATCCCTGCAAAAGAAATTAAAAGGAGAAGCATTGGTGGATTTTAAAAGTTACATTGACAGTACAGATGTAGGCACCACACTCACACTGCTTGTTTCCCTCAGCAACTTCTGTCATACTCTGTAAGGACCACAACTCTTACTTTGGGTGCTCCTTCTGGGAAGAGTTTGTGTTGCCCTGATTCCTCAGGTTTTTATGAGGCGCTTTCTAACTTGATATTTTCACAGTTTTCAGTTTCTTTCTCACACACACAGTGTCTTTATCGAAAGTCTGTTTTGATAAGACGAGGTTGTTTTTAATACTTTCTCTATGTGTGGAAAACAACTGATGGACAGTTGTCTTGACCAATGGGATGGGAGTGGTGTCAGCCTTCTTCTCCAATCCCTGGTCTGTGGAAATACAGTGGAAATACTATAAATGTGGAGTTGGATGTTTTAATAAATAGTTTTCAGCCTTCTCAAGAGAAAGCGTCCATGTGTGTCCTTGCGTGTCCTACAGCGACAAGTTTGCTACTTGTGGGCACCCCCTGTGGGACCTGGTGCAAAACCTGGTGGTCTTTGTGACTGACCCCTGTAAGTCTCCTGTATCCCAGTTACAGGATTTAGGATGCAGGATCTTGATGTGTATGCTGGCACCATGTAGAGAGAGCAAATGCACAGCATGCTGACCATAGACCCTTACTCAAGTGTGTCAGATAAAAATCAATACGCATTGACTTTGTGGTTTGGTACCTTCCTGTAGCTGCATTTGTATTAAATACTGTTGTGCCATGTAGTGAGTTACCTTGAGTGCTGGGAAAAAGATAAGTCTTCCTCAGTAGGTCTGGGTTCTCCCCTTTCTGTCTTTTACTCACAAAAGATCTTGCACTGTGTTCCTCCACACTTTTTACAGCCACGACCTTCCTGGCCCTGTGCACTGTCAGCTACTGCTTGTTGTGAGTATCAACATCTGGCCTCACCTCCCACTGGCTGTGAAGTGAAGGCTGTCTCCTGTTTGTCACGTGCCTGAAATCTGTATGTAATTTTGTGAACATTTTTAATATAGACCATGGAAAGAAGTGGTCAAGACTTTTCCATGCTTCCGGCTTCTTGTGTCCATACACACCCCTTTGTGCTGACACACAGCTTCTGGCAGCTGCTTGAACAGTGTTGTATTTTATTTTTGTTCCCATCATGCTTTTTAAGCTAAAACAGGCCTTAATCCTGTGTATCCTAGAAACTGCACTTTTCTTCTGTAATGCAGAGGAAGGAAAATGACCAGGGAAATATTCTCTTTCTGCAGCCATGCTGGGTGAAAGTGTTTGAACTAAGTCATGAACAGTATGTGTCTAGCCATATTACATGAATGCATCTGAAAAATCAATGGTATATACTTCTCCCTGAATTTTTATGAGCCACCACTTCCCCTATACAGAAAATTTTCCTACCTTAGAACTGAAGTACTCAGAAAGGATCCCTAGCCTTTTTGTAAACCTTTCCCCACCATTGCTAGAGCAGTTTTTGGGCAACATATTTTGTTTAGCACAGAAAGGTGGTTCATCAGAGGCTTTAAGGCCTCTGGACTGTCCAGACAACTTTGTCTCATCTGTCAGAGCCACACAGGCAAGGATCAGCAGATACATTCATTTGCATTTATTTAATAAAGAGGAGGGCTCCTGTAGATAGCAATCAGTAGGCTTTGCTGTGGTTAAGCTACTAGAGGCAACATTTAGAGGCAGTGTTCTGTATTTAGCAAGATGACATCTTGCAGCATGCCTGAAGGAACAGGCCAGTGAACTCCTGTTGAAAGTCAGAGTGAGCTGGGAGCCTGGCTCCCTGATCATCCTTTGAGAATTCCAGCATGTGTATGTAATTAGTCACATTTAAAATGTCTGTATTTATTTAGTGTCCCCAGCTGCTCCTTCAAGTGTTGTCTTATGTCTTGTCTCTTAGTTTTAAAAAAGCTTGGAAACATCTGCTTTGGAGAGCTCACCCCTCCTCCCCTCTACTTCTTTTATTCTCCCACCCAGTAAATCTATATAGCTAAATAACAACGTATGTGCCTCAGAGGCCACTGCTGTCTTTCATATGTAGTAACACAGTTTTCTGGTAAACAATTCATAAGTCTACAAATACATTATCAATGCTGAAGTTTTATTTGATAAGTGAAGATTTTGTAGCTCTGCTATGGAAGATGTGACTGCTCTGCATTAATTTATGAATTAAATGCTGTGCAACTCTCTTGAGGGCTCTACAAGATATATTCCGACCATGTGGAACAAAGCTGAATGGGCAGTTTACAAGAGCAGGCAGGAAAAGAGACAATAAGTAGGTATGACATCCCTAAGATAAACACTTCAGGGATTATTAAAAGAACAATGACTGATCTGTGGGCTTTAAAAGCCTTCTGAAGAGGAAGAGGGAGGTAAGGAAGAGGGTTTTATTTGTCAGGTGTGGTTAAAGCAGAAGGTCTCTGCCTAGGGATGTGAGTCCTGGGACTTGGTGATGGTTCCATAGTCTTCCTTGCCATGTGAATAGAGCACAGAGCATGCAGTGAGCAGCATCTGACCTTCCTCTCTGATTGCTCACATTATAGATCTGAATTTCTTGTCCTCATTGAGCATTGCTGCTCACTGGTTGACAATTACTGCCCTAAATCAGATTGATTTTATGTAACTGTTTAAGTCTCTTATGCAATACAATGTTTCTAAGGTTAAGGTAAATGATGCTTCATTTTGAAAATTTCAGAGGCTCAGTCTTTTTATTTTGTTGGTCATAACTCATGGAGGGCAAAACTACATATATCAAGTGTGGTTGGAAGTGCTGAGATAATGGCCATTCCTGCCTTTGGATCAGCAGTCTGGATTCTAATCTGAAGCATAAAGGGAAAACATGATCCCATCTTATCTGATGCATGTTTCCTGTTTCCTCCTGTGATTGCATTTGGAGATACCTGGAAAAACTACAGGAGTGTAGCTAGTCCTTCAATCATGGAACACGCTTAAATGCATCTGTGTAAAATTAAAACATATAGGCATTATCTTTGAGTCATCTAAGAATTTCCCTTTACTAACTAGTTTGTTTCCTGCTTTTTTCATTTACCTAGTTTAGTTTTCTCATTTAGGTAGTAGTTGGAGCTAGTTTGCTTTCTAGTACATAGCTATCTTAATCAAATACGAAGAAAAGGTAAAGAATTTGTCTAAAGGGTTGGATTAAAGAGAAGACTTGGAAATGTATGGCTGTGTTTACCTAATGATACTGAAGACCAAATTTTGTTGGCTTTGTCTTGTGGTCCTCTCTTTAATGCTGTTAAGAGCAGAAAGCAGGAGTGAAGGCAGAGTGACCAGTGAAGTTTTAGATAATGTTTTTCTCTGCTGTTTTGTTGGGAGAGTTTTGTTTGTTTTTTTCTGAATTCAGTTTTAATGCAGAAAACACCTGGACTCATTAGCTTGATGAAATTTCTTTAACCTCTCATAGTAATCTGGTTTTCTTTAATAGGTGGTGAAGTCTAGTTACTTGTCAGTGATGTAGAGCAGGACTTGCTCCTCTCTTTTGGGTGTGGTGTGCCATATACAGTATTTTCCTTTTCCAAATTGGAGCTGGTGTTCTGCAGAAGTGTCAGCAGGAACCAGGGGGTGTTTCTTCATGCAGGCAGTGTTTTGTTGCCTTGTGAGGCAGTAATGCTGAGTCTCAGGCTCTTGATGGTTATGTTGGGGAGGTGCAGGGCTGCAGCTCCTGTTGAGTGTGGAGGTAGCCTGAGGCCAGAGCTGGCAGTGGCTGCTTTTCCTGTCATGCTACAGTTTTTGGTGCTCCTTGCCTACATCCAGAATGGGTCCCAACCCTCTTGGGTTTGCTGCTTCCAGTTTAGAGAACATACATTTACAGAAGTTTCCATTCTACTGCAGAGACACACAGTTGGCTTTGAGCTCACTTCTGGGTGCACTGAAGCTTATTTTCCTGCCTAAAATATGACCTGCATCTATTAGAGGGGAAAAAAGGTAGTGCTAACCGCAAGAAGGACAGTTTAATGTATGCATCAATCAGGTGAACTCCCAGTATTTTGAAAAATTTCAACTTTTGTTTGCTCCTGGGAAGGAATGCTAATGAAGGCATAAAGTGGTTTCACAGCTTCATTTTGAATAAACTCATGCATCCATTAAATGTGTTACAATCTCCTTTCTCTGGAGAGCAAGCCCTGCATCAAGCTGTGCCTTTTCCTGCAGGACTGCATCTTGATCATGCTTTTAATCTTGTATGGCTTTCATAACAAACAGATGGGGGGAGGTTAAATCACATAGTATCTGGTACTTTTATTGTGAAGTGCTGCAGTGCTGTGGGTTTTGGGAGTACGGAGGGGAAGAGAGAAGAGATATGTATCTTTATAAGGCTTTATCATAGTGCATCAATTTTTTCTTCTTTCCTCCCAGCTCTCATAACACTGAGTTCACACTCAGTCTCTGCTGTGCTTCTCCATACCCACCATATCCTCTGTTGTTTTGTAGCCTAAATCAAGTTTCAATTGTTCTTTATTAAACCTCTGATATATAGAAATACTGTCTTCTGCTACTGCTGTGTTTCCTACTAAATGACGTTTGTTTCACGCTTCTTTGTTTTTGTATTTGATGTTTCTTCAGTGCTTCTCTGTTCATGAAATTCTTTATGCAAATCATACACAAGTGTCATTTTATCTGTAATCCCAATCAACAGCAACTTTAATTAGACTCTTCCAGAAGAACATCTTTTAAAGTGCTCACCATTTGGCGATTGGATAGTCATCACATGACTCTCTGTAATAGGTATAAAACTCGGTTTATAATTAAAGACTTAAATGTAAGTCTTATGCCATTCTGTTTCATCAGCAAATGCTGCCAAGTAAATAACATGACAGTACTTCCTATTTTACACAGAGTAGACAAAGATTGGGATTATAAATGGAGGCAAATTACTCAAGCTTAAATTGTCACAGTAAATTATTTAATTTCTAAATGTCTTTGAGGTCACAGTATTAGAGTGCTTTGGGGGCATTAGAGAACATTCCTGTAGTATTCATGTTTGTAAGAGGTGCATGGATTTTGAGAACTGTGAATTCTTAGCATCTTCAGTAGGGTGTCAGTGCCCCAAATGTCTGCAGTTTTTCCTTCATTGATGTCCTTAAATGATGATCAGCTGGAGGAGCTCCATTACATCTGAGGTAGAGCCCTAGGAAAAACCAGCTGTCTTGCAACACAATCTCTATCAAAAGGTTCTTTGGTGTACGTGGTATTTTGCATTATACAAGGGTGAACTTGAACCCTCTTTCATTCTGAATGATTGTGATGAGGCACAAATTACAAATCAAAGTTGTCTCTGCAAATTTATCTGTTGCTTCAAGAGCAATACTTGACAACATGATATTTAGGTAGCAGAATGGGGCTAAGGACAGGCATCAAAGTAGGATAGAAATGGGGGAAGCTGGAGGGTAAAGAGGAAGTTGCAGGGCCCCAAGTGTTGAGGTTGGACGATTTCTTATTTTGTGTTTTTTTATTATTATTTTTTTTCAGTGTAAGGAGAGTAGAGACATGTTACACAATACCTAGGAAACACTTGTCATTGACTTCATTGTTCACAGAAGGACTGTTGAGAGGAAGTTACTGCAGAAAGTCATACAGTGGATGTGGCCGTAATGAGAAAGTATCTCTTGCCCTACTCCATCTGGAATCATGTTCATGCAATAATGTACTGAGGGTGCAACTAGTTATGTGCTATGACTGAGTACTTTCCAGAACCCACAGTGCTGAAATCACCTGGTATCAACTTTGGTATGTCAATATTGGTATGTCCCAATACTTGCCTGTCTTGGTGTAAACCTCTGACTTGGATGCCAGTTTTTGTAAATTTAACGAAGAGTTGATTGTGGAAAAATGAATCTATTTTGCCAATTATATATTTGTAACATAAAAAGCACTTGTGAGTCAGATTAAAAGTCATTCAATGCACGTTTTTAATTTAATAGCACTTTGAGACCCATCATTTTCACTGTCCCACTCCTTTCTGCCCTACAAGGTAGGTTGCTAGTTTCTCTAATTGCATTGTTCTCATAAATAGTAAGAGAAAAGGAAAATACTCTAAAAGAAACTGCAGTAAGCACAGAAATCGTTAAGGAGACTGTGCTTTTGGAGGCAGTAATGTCTGCAATTAATTTTAACTTATTTTACTGTTGACTTCCTTCCAAGCTGATGGTTTTCTAATAATTTCATGCAAGCTTCAAACAGAGGCAACAATTCAGCTAGACTGTATATAGCTGCAGCTGTACTCACTGTGTATGGTTTTACCCTTTTAGTTGTTTGACAGTCTCTGCTGTATTGTCCAGTTTTATGCCCCACCAGCCCAAACATCATGTTTGTAAAAGGTGGCACAGTGTCACAGCAGACTCTTAAATATTTCTGTGCTCTTCAGTCAGAAGCTGCTTAGGACTGCTGTGTGCAGCCCTTTCCTCCCTAGGGACAGCCAGGGGTGCTTTCTTCTCTGCATAGCCATTGAGTTTAATAAAATTAGTAGAACTGGAGTATTTTTTGAAATCTCTACCACTTACTCAAATTTTGTGGAAAACACCAACTGATCAGAAAAAATCATCAGCAGGAGATTGATTGACAAGTATAGACAGAAAGCATTTTCTCTTAAGCCTCTATTTTTAGGAGACCAGGCTAAAAAAGCATGCTGTTAAACTCAGAAGCATTCATGGAAGAGCTACAGGAGAAAGAGAGGAGCTGGTAAATATGTCTTACAGTGAGTGACTGCTGGATTTATGCAAGAAGAGCTTCAATGACACCAAGGGAGGGGGAGTGTTGATCTGCTGGAGGGTAGGAGGGTTCTGCAGGGGGACCTGGACAGGCTGAATCCGATGATGTAGGCTGCACCTTGAGCACTGTGTCCAGTTCTGGACTCCTCAGCTTAGGAAGGACCTTGAGGTGCTGGTGTGTGTCCAGAGGAGGACAGTGAAGCTCATGAAGGGTCCGGAGTGCATGTCCTTTGAGGAGTGACTGAGGGAGCTGGGATTGTTCAGCCTGGAGAGGAGGAGGCTCAGGGGGACCTTCCCACTCTCTGCAAGCACCTGCAAGGAGGCTGTAGCTGTGGGGGTCAGCCTCTCCTCCCAGGCAACCAGCAACAGGAAAGGGCATAGTTTTGAGCTGTGCCAGGGGAGGATTAGGCTGGACATTAGGAAGAAATTCTTCACAGAAAGGGTTATTGGGCATTGGAGGAGGCTGTTCAGGGAGGTGGTGAAGTCACCATCCCTGGAGGTGTTTAAGAAAAGACTGGATGTGGCACTGAGTGCCATGGTCTAGTTGACAAGGTGGTGTTAGGTGATGAGTTGGACTTGATGATCTCAGAGGTCTTTTTTGACCTAGGTGATTCTGTGAAATCTCAGTATGCACATTATTTAGAAGAGAATCCTTCAGAGTGTGTGGTTACTTATTCCTACTGTAAGTGATAACCAATGTATGGAAGCTCAAGACTAGTGGGGAGCAAGCAGTAAAACCACTGGGGGTAGGGAATTTGTTTGTTTTTTGTTACGATCATTAATCAACAAACAATTTCATGTGGAATATTGTGAGGATATTCTAATAGTCGTGATTCCTTGAGCCTCAATTGCTTTTCAGAAATGTGCTCTCAAGAAGAAGTAAGCATCATGAACTTGTTGCTCAAATTTACTAGGCATGAGCTTTCATCACCGTCTCAAAAGAGGCCAGGCTATGTGATCCCAAAGATCCCTTTCTGTCCCATACTATGGGGGTGAACATTATACCAGTAAGAACTATTTCTGCAATAGCTGGAGCTAAAAAGCTCATGTGGGCTGCTAATTGCAGCTGGTTATACCAACATGCCTATCTGATATGCCCTAATTTCCATCTTCTTTTTCCATAAGATGAAGTGACAAACCACAAAAAAATTTGTTAAAGAGCACTTTACATTGCTTTCTTCTCTAGAGGCTTAGTACTGTACTAGCAATGGTATAACCACATTCTTTTTTGGATGGGATGTCATAGGTTTTAGCTAAACCTATGACACGACTGACCTTTCAGAGTAGAAAGTCAAATGGGACAGTGTGCCAGGGGAAATTGTTTACAATTTATATAATGCTTTGCTCCTGGTAGGGGCTACCAGGTTTACCATTTGGATGTGCTTTTGTCGTGCAGGTAATCTCAACTGGTGCTTTTTCCTGTTAAGCAGGTGAAAGGGATTTTGTCTTCCGTTAGAAATCTGTGGCTTCTTCTCCAGGCACCCTTCTGGGTTTTGCTCCATGATGACTCAGTAGTAGGCAGTCCCACTCCTGAGTAGTAGGTATTTTCCTAATGTCTTAAAAATTGTGGGGAGTCTTAAGAGTCTGATGCTTTGCAGTTGGAGCATTGCAGAGGATGATGCTTGATTAAGGAGGTTTCACTGCTAATGGAAGATTTTGTCTGCAGGACCTACTTGTTTTGGTGTTGCTACAAGATAGCCACAAAACATCCTTCATGGAATTTCTTTATTACATTCACAGTTTGATCCTTCACTGCATATCTTGGAAGGACCAGAGGAATGATTCAAATTAGACAAGTCACCACCTTGTGACAGCTGTTTTTGAAATAAATGGTTTATGAATCCTGTTTGATCTTTCTTTTTGCCAACTCAGGGACATTGAGAAGGGTTTTCCAGTTAATTTCATAGGAAAGTGCATCATAAAATGTACCTTTTGATCCTTATGATGATTGTGCTTCTTTGATGGGGCTTTGAGCAACTTGGGCTAGTGAAAAGCATCTTTGCCCATTACGGGGGAGATGAAACTATGATGTTTTAGGTCCCTCCAAACCAAACTTTCTATGAATAGCTCTATCTGCATCAGTGTAAAAAATTAAGGTAAATGAAAGTTAACAAGCCTGATCTGTGTGTTGCTATTTGATTTACTAAAGAAGACTGTTGTTCTGCTTCCCACATTTCACAGACTTGGTGTATCTGGTTTAAATTGAATATTTCTGGTTTGGGTTGGGTTTCTTTTTAAAAATATAAAGGGCAGATTTTGAGGATATTTTGCCTTGATTTCCATGTTAAGTACTGTATGCTTTTTATTTTTTGCCTCCTGTATTTGGTTACTGCATTGTCCGTAACTGCAATAAGATACATTGACATCTTTTTAAATACGTAAATCCTGACAGAATGACGTTATTAATATTTTGTGACTTCTGGCTGGAGAGCATTTTTATGTTCACTGTGACACTGTATGTATAACTTTAGCCTAGTTCTCTTATCAAAACAAATTCAGTGTATCAGCAATACTTTGGAACTTAGTTGGCAACATAACTGCCAACAGATCTCAGCAGGGCTGATAAATCAGCTTAATTTGAATTCCTTAATGAAAGTGTTGCAAAGTGTAGCAAAGATCACTGCCCTTTAATAATAACTATTGTTAATCAAGATTCCAGATTGTCTGATTATTCACATAAATGTAATTAAGAGTTGTTCTGAGTTGTTTCAGGTTGAGTTTTTTAAAGCATTAAAGGTTCCGCCAACCTCAGGTGTGCCAAAGCATTCTCATTTCACAGAGGCTACAATCTTCTGTAATGTTTCAAGGCACCTTTGATTACTTTCTAGTTCCACAAATAATTACTTCTTTTCTTTATAAATTACCATCCATTTTTGTTTTGCTTTCATTTAGAAAAATGTACTTGTTACTAAATCTACTTAAATAGATAATGTAAACTCTCTGTGGAAGAGTATTCAAGAATTTACTTAGTAGATAAATCATTATACTTGGATTGGGTAGGGATGAGAATAAGCTGGCTGGGTGTACATTCTGTTGGTGCTACAGCTTTCATTAAACCATCTCATTCCCTTCCTGTGTGTGTCCTCCATCACCCAAAAGTTGCTTCTCAGCTGATGCATTCTCAATGGCCAAAAGTTCCAATTTGTTGGGTCCTCTGGTTCAAATATGTCATGGCATGTGATTTAGATGCTCCTTTCCAATCTACTATACATCATGTTCTCCCACTTGTTCTCACTAGCGTGTCTAAATTTTTATTTAAAATATTATTTTCTATGGCCAACCTGGGATATATATATACACTCACCACTTGGGAAGAAACTCTTGCTCACTAGCTAGGTAGGAGAGCCCTAGGATGAGCTGCTTCTCTTTATCTCTTTTGTTTCTTGGAGTTGAATACCCCCACTCTCACATACCCACACCTACCCACTCCCCACCAGCGTGCCTTATTTCTTTCTCTTGTAAATTCTTTAAAGGTTCTGCCTTTAACCTTTTCCTTATCTTCTACTTCATAATCAGATTCCTGCCAGTAGGCTCAAAAGTTCTTGGGTGATTTCTTGGTAAATTCTGCTCTGCCACATATCACACTCTTAGGGATGAGTGTCATTTATTCCAATAACTTCTTCATTTTGTCTTCCTTCTTGTCCTATGGGTATCAAACATCTGATGGTTGTAGATGCTTCTGGCCTCTGCTGGCTGGTGCAGGGGAGAAGTCAGGACATGTTCATGCAGCTTGTTTTATGTGTTCATGCATGTACACAGTGACATGCAATTGCTGCCTGAAAGGAGAGGTTGTGCTGTGTGCCTGCAGCTCCTTCCTGAGAGCAGGTTAAACTTGGACAGGTCTCAAGTCAAGAGATCACTGCAGTTTTGTTTCCATGAAACCTGTATTTCCCATACAGAATACTGAGACCAATGTACCTTTCCAAGGAAATAAAAATGACATGGGAGATTTTTGTGTCATAGTCTGGCTTCATTATTTAGCCCTAACAGCCTTTCTACCTCTGGCTCCCATGGTGCTTTTTGGTCTTCTTTCTTTTCTTATCAGCCTGTACAGACAGGGTCTCATTGCTTCCATTTAGGATTGCCACAGGCCACAGTCAGCTCAGCTAAAGCTGCTGGCTGGGCTCTAATCGTTTGCTGCATATTGTAATTGTTGCTGTTTTGTGCTTCTCTCCTTTTGCATTTCTCACCACGCTGCATTAACATGAGTGCTTCTGCAACTGCCTTGATATGTTGACCCGTTCTTGGCTTCCTGCCATACTACATGAAATTCAAATTTCTTCACTTGCCTGTACAGGAATCAATATAGTACCATCATTAAGCACATTTCTCCTTTCCTGATTGTGCCTCTTTTTTTATTTTCCATTGCAATTTTTATATACTACTTGTTTTAACTTGTATTTGCATCTTTTGTCTTCTTTGATTATCAGCATGGTTCAGAAATAACTTCTCCTTGCTTAGCCTTTCTCTTTTCTCTCCTGTTGTTAAGTTCTTCCCTGTTGATAGCTGAGGTTGCCAGTCTGAGACCAAGGCAGAAGGAAAGAACTATGTCAGTGCTGGGAATAGTCACTAAATCAGCACAGTTCAAAATTTTAGTGAGCTTATATCTTTACTTAAAGCCTTAGGACACTGTCATAGAGGATAATTTAACCATTTTTTAATACTGACATAACTGAAGAGTTTTCTGAAGAGGCTTTTAGGAAGCTTGCAACTCTCCTGTAATTGGCTCATAAACTGGCTTAACTACTAATGGATTCATTCCTTATCCTGCAACAACAGGATGGCTACACACACTTTTTAGTCTGCTCTCTTTAGTACACTAGAGTACAGACAGTACTCTGTGAATTTATGCTTTTAAAGGTCTTTCTGGAGTGGATATTGGTAAGCAAATGAGATGTTTTGTACTGTAGTATGGAGGACAGCTCCCATAATAATAGCAGAAAAAAAAAGCCCATTTTTAAACTTCTAAGAAATGTGTAGATGCTTACTGACATGAGAAGTTTGCAGTTCATTTGAAGTGATGCTGGTTTTAGGGATGCATATGTGTTGACAGTATTTGTTCTTTATGTTTAATCAGGTAGATTTTTGCAGTTTTGGATGCAGTTTTACTGTAATATCTGTAATAGGATTTGGTAGAATGGGGAAGTAGGGGCTCTGCTCATTAGCTTTCACTTGCTTTCTATACCTTATTTGTTAGCTTTGTATGAATATTTGTCCCTGTTTTGCTATAAAATATCTTTGGTAAAATACCTGGGAAAGAACTAAGACACTAGTAGTCCATTTTGCTTTGCTCTCTCAGAAGGAAATCACCATTTTCAGCCTTGTGTTAACAATAATTTTGTGTGCGTGTGACAGAAATTTTATGCAAACAGAGCTTTCCTCTTAAGACCAAAAGCTAATCAGCATGCTGCATGAGGCTGCAGAAACTATTCTAGGTCAGCTTGGGAAGGAATCTGTTCAGGGTAATACGGGTTTAAGAACATGTTTGAATTTGTTGGACTATGATGATTTTCAACTGAACTGGAAATGGGGAAGAAAAGGTGGTGCTTACATGGGGTTGCAGCTGTAATCTCAGTTTTAGGGTTTCTATTGTGCTTTTGCAATAGAGGCTTTGGAGGGTATTCTAATAGGGAAAAAACTAAAAGAGTTGCCTGCACAGCCTATTCCTCTGATGTCCTTAAGATCAATCAAAATGGGAGTAGTTTTGAGTGTATATTTTATATATTAATGTTTCAGAGTCAATGCCTCAGATGCTATAGAAGTCTGTTCTAAGGGAGTAAATTGTAAATTTACACACTGAGTAAATTGCTGGTCCAGATGAAGTGCCATTTGTTTGAATGGGGCAGGATTTCATTTAGTGCCACGACCTTTGTGGCATAATGAGTTGCCACTTGAAGGGAGGAAAAGTAGCTCCAGTTAAATGTTAATACTCTTGAATGTTAAGGAGATGGCTAGTGTTTATTTTTGCTTTATATGTCAGAACGTCTTTGTTCACCAAAATAAACTCAAAAACAGGAGCATATTATCCAGATAAGATAGGGTACTGCTGGAGTTCCTCAAGGAGAATGGTTTTCCTGGAGGGGGGCAGTGAGAGTGGTGGGAGGCTAGACTGGAGAGCAGCAGTGTGGATGAGGACTGGATTTCAGGTGTTCTGGAGAGATGAAATAATGTAGTGGGAAAATGTCGTGAAAAATCATGTCGATAAAGCAAGTATTGATGTATTTTGTTCAGTATGGCTGTATCTACTTGGGCATTGTTCCATCCTTTCCTTTCCTTGGTTCATTCTGCCATGGGGGCATGGTCACTGGCCAGCAGACGCTACACAGTGCTGTAAGGTTTTGTGTCTGTGCGGGGCGTAACTTTAAGGTGAACCAAGACACATCATTGTAGGCAATTCCCAGGATGTGAGAACTGCTATGAGAGGAAACTGGTCTGTTCCCAGTACAAAACAACATTCAGGTGAGAAGAATAGTAGGAAATCTTGTTTTGGGACAAATAGATCTCTTCCAAAAGTCAAGGAATAGGGACTTTTGAAATAATCTTTTACTGGAGTTCCTTTACTGGGGATGGGCATGATCCTTTGGCTTCAGATGATCATCCAGAGGGACAAGGACTTGATTCAGTATGTGGATTCCATATTCTTAGCCTCCTTGTTCCCTGGGGACAGGGGCAAGTTAAAGTCAGAGTATGGATTGGTAAAGAAAGTTTGAGAGAGTTGGGACCTAATAATTGTAGTATTTTTGATGATGAAGGCAGAGTAGAATTTGAAACCAGGATTGAGTACACTGTAAAAATTTTTGTATTACTCCAGAGGAAACTGGCCACTTGGTCAGCCTCTTGACCAAAAAGGGTTGTGTGTTTATGTTAAATCCTCAGTGGACATCCAGTAGATAACTTAGTGGAAGTGAAGGGAAGTGCAAGGCTTGTCTGAAGGTGCACAGACAGATGTAGCGTTTGGTCAGACTCAGCCCAGGATGCTGACTCTGAGTCTGTCTAGAAGATGAAGAATTATGAGAGCAGTCATTCAGTGACACACTCTCTTGGCCTCTGAAAATTTATGATTCAGGAAATTTCTGAGCTAGACATGGCACTTTTCTGCTTATTAATGGTGAGTGTACTTTGTCTGAATTACATTCTGACAAAGCCCCTCTGAAACGTGGCTATAACTGGTTTATTAAGGCTGTGATAAAGGGAATAAGAAGGAGGCCTGGTAATAATTCCTGCTTGCAGTGGAAGGTGTAAGTCAGTTCACTGGTCTGAGAGCAGCTACCATGTTCCCACCCAGATGTGAGGTTGGCCAAGATGTACATGAAAGTCTGTCATGCAGCATTACAGCAGAGCTCCTCCTAAACCACTGGGAATGAGAAAGGAGCTTAGCTTGTGGTGCAAAGCTGCCCCAAAAGAAAAGAACATTCAGGAATGAACTGAACATTGCAAGGAAGGGACATCACCTCTTCGCTGACTAGGCAAAAAGACTAGACTGCTGTATTATGAAGTTAAGGAGTAATAACCTTATTTTATGTGCCATGAGAAGCCCAGCCACAAGGAGAGACTATTTAGAGTTGTTCTGTTTCCCCTGGAAGACAAAATAATCAGGATAATACATATGATACAAGATTACTCTAGTCAGTAGAAAAGAAAAATTAGGAAGGAAAAAGAAAAAAGACAGAGAGATCTAAATACTTAAGAAGCTAAGCCATATACTCAGTTCTGGGAAATATGCTTTACCAAACAAGTACTTAGCATAAGCCAAAGATGCGTTGTTTTGATGACAGTTCTGACAAATCTACCACAAAGTTTGCTTTTAAGTTGGCACTTGTCTGGTCAGGCTTAACTCACAAAGTACTGAGTGTTCAAGTAATCATTAGATCACTAGAGCAAGCAAGGAGGAAGTCTCTTGTCTCTAAAATGACGCAGAGCAGAACTTGAGTATGGCCAAAAAAATGTGCGTATGAGATGAAATGAAGTCTCTAGATAAAGAAATGAAAGAGAGGTGGAACAAACAGAGGCTGGAAATAGAGGAATAGTAAGATAGACGAGCAAACTTGTTAAGTATCTATACTGGTCTCAGAAACCAAGCAATTAAAATACATAGTGCAGTGATAGAAAGCAATGATATTGAAAAAAATTATGTATTTATTTTTCTCTTGAGGAATCACAGTGAGAAAATAGTCTGATTTAAGAAGGAGTGGGAATGGTGTGCTGGTCTCTACCCAAGGCTGAAAATAGGGGAACAACTGAGCCTGACTTGGTAGACTGGAGATTATTTATTCTGGAAAAACAGTAAATACACATACAAGTTTTAAGAGCAGCTATGTCCCTTCTGGGTTTTGGGTTGGTTTTTTTTGTTTTTTTTTTAAAATCTTTTTTGACTTGGCTGTCCATTCTCACACACAAGGAGACTGATGACACATGTGCATCTTGAAGTAATCACAAAGCCTGTAATTTCTAAACAATTTTTGCAGCTCCAGGGCAGGAGCATGGAATGCCTGTGGGCTTGGATCATTCTGATGTTGCTCACCTTGTTAAGCCTGGTTTTGAGTATGTTTGTGTGGGGGCTGTGTCAGAGATTACAGCCTACAGCACTTAGAGGCAGAGGAAATGCCTGTACTGTCAGATATGAGCTACTTAGTCTTTGTTGAAAAATCTCTTTATTTTTTTCAAGACCTTCTGCTCCTGCCACCCTCTCAGCTTCTGTAGACACCAGGGCATGCTTTTATGGTATGTTTAGGTTTTTGGGGTTTTCTCTTACCCACTGGGAATTTTCCATAGCTTATTTACTCTTCTGAAGGTTTGGTCCTGAAGCACATTGAAAACTCAACTGCCTTGTTTCTTAAAACCTATTAATTTGATAAACCACAAGCAAAATACTGTGAGGCAGCTGCATTGAGAGCTGCATTTTCTCATATGACCCAGCACTAACCTTAGCTCTGCCCAGCCAGGCAAGCCGTGGGGAGTGGCTCACTCTGCCCCAGCTGGTCTCCAGACAGTGAGAAATGGTGAGAAATTACCAGTTGGGTAGACAAGATTCTGGCAGCCACCAGACATTTTTCTGTGAGGTCTGATGAGTTGACTTGTAATTCTTGAATAATCTTGATTGTCTAGGCTTTTTTTCACTAGTCTAGTACTTGTTAGTTAATTCTGCAGATGACTAGAGCAAGGACATTGAGATTTTTCTGATTTTGTTCACTGCTTCCCACTATACCCCCCTTTCCCAAACTCGTACCTTTATTTCAATTTTTTTTTAGTTTTTCATCTAATCCAGATGTGAACTGTCAGTCAAAGTAACATGATGGCCATGTGGCATAACTGAGATTCCATTTTATTGTCTCTGAGTAGCTGACATTTTGTTCTAGCTCTTTTCCTGCTTGCCAAGTAAAGCCAGTGTTTTGGTACCAGGCTGGGAGAGAGGAGCATTAATTGACTTAGCAACTTTCCCATGGCTGAAGAAAATGACTGTAACAAAAGCAGCGCTGACATTGCAGCATCCTGTAGCTAAGGAGAGTGTTCCAACATGAGTCAACCAGACCTGTGCATTGTTGAATTTTATTGTTTCTCCTCATAATGCTTTGTATAAGGCAAGAACCAGAATGAATGTCTCTCCAAACACAGCCTTCCTTCCTCAAAATCCAATGTCTTCAGTCTTTTGCCTGATTTATTCAACATTCTTAAACAATAACTGCTTTTAAATTACCTGAAAGGCTTGTGATACCGTCTGCTGGTGTCTGTTTCCTGTTTTCCCACATTTTGTTTCTTTAAAGGTTGTTTTTTGCTTTTCTTATTCCAGCTGCACACAAAGAAGCATCTTACTCTTAGGTCATCATGACTGCACAAGAACATCTGTGTATTCTGTTTTATTATTTTCTTCTTTTCCTTTTTTCTTTGCTTTTTCCCCCAGAGAACAGAACAACTACCCTACTGTGTAAAATGCCCCTCTAGTCTAGCCTATTACTGTTGCTCTCTGGTGAGTGATACTTCAAGTGGTATAATTGCTCCAGTGTTGCACCCTTCCTGATCACCAATTTGGGATTTCCTGAGCTGAAGGAGGCTTCTGGACCATTAAGCTTTAATAGCTGCCTGCAAACCTATACTGCATGAGTTTTTGTAGTGCTGGTTTTAATCCACGTGTCCTTTCAGCCTCCCCAACACCACATGGCAATAAATTTTGCAATTTCATTGTATAGAAAAAGTACTTCCTTTTGTTTATTTTTAAACCTTGCATCTGGTAATTTCATTGTCTGCCTCTTAATTCTTATTTTGTGAGGAAATGTTGTTCACACCATTCATGATTTTGTAAGCTGTTTGTGGATGGATAATTTCTATTTTCTGAGCTGGAGAGTATGGACCTGGGAGAGCTTCGAGTGGTTAGAAGCCATCTGTTGTTCTTCTCCATGTGTTCTGGAGAAGCACACACAATTCAAATTGTAGGTGCCCAGTGATGTACATTGCTGTGTTCTCTCCAAGCAGCTGGTGGTACTGCTTGCCTTTTTAACCATTGCTGAGGTTAAAAAAACTAGATTTTTCTATGTGGCAATATTAGAATAGACCCTGTCATTGTAGGTGTGTAAGTTAGAATATACATATTTTTTGTTTGGATGAGTTCACACTTTTCATCATTCAGATTCATCTGTGTTTTTGTTGTGTTGTGATTTGCAAACTCTGTATGTCCTCAGGTTTAGATTATGTTCTCTAGGATCACTTTCTATTTTCTGTATACTCTTGAAAGAGCTACTTTTATTAAAACAGGAGTCATACTCTCTCTGGCCGCATGCTCTGACTGTTTAAATTTCACATAGTTCTTCCTGTATGGATGAGAGCTCTCTTGGAATCCATTCATCAGCAGCAGAAAATTGGCTGACTGCTATAAAGCCATTGAGTTACTATTTCATTTCAAGGAACGTCCAGACTGCTTTAAGGAAGCACTGGAATGCAGGAGTTTGGTTTGACCCTGACACACGGTGTGCAATTGTTCTGTTAAATAGCAATGTGTTTAAGCTATATCTGCCATCCTCAAAGAATTACCAGTACTCCTGCTGTAGCCCACTGGCAAAGTGTTTTTGCTGTGAATGTGGTCCTAGTAGTGTAAAGATCACTGGAAGGAAAGTGGTCTGTCCTTTACTTGTAAGAAAATCAAGCTGCACCTGCCTCTCAGTAAAAACTTTTTGCTGATAATTCCTAGATTTTCCTCCTGCACTGACAGATGCTCTGTCAGAAGGCTACAGTGTAAAGTTCCCCATAATGTTCTTTCCATTCACATCTGCCCTTTTTAAATTTAAAAAGTGGCATTTCCCATACAATTTTGAGTATTTTTATTATTACATGTGCATAAAAATGCTTATTTTACACTTTCTCTGTAAGGTAAGCTAGGTACATTTGGAGTAGATTTGATTGCCTGAAAACAGGCATCTTGTCACTTATGAGGCCTCTGAGAGATGTGGAGCTGTCAAATTTGTGTTTCATGGGTACCTCCTGCCTCTCTGGAGCAGCATCAAGGGATGGTGGAAGAAACGAAGTAATCTCAAATGGCAATGTATGCACTGCATTGAGACAACCACATCATGTGTTTTGTGTGTTGCTTGATGTTCAGGGCTCCTGAAGCTTACACCATGTATTTCCAGCTGCTGCTAGGATAGACTTTGTGCCTTGAATTTCACTGTTTGTGATAGCAATATCAGATATGTGCTTAAACTAGGTGAACTCTGTATTCTGTCTCTGTGGATGGTAAACTTGGAGTGAAATAATACAAGTCCAGAAATAAAAGCAGCACATGGCCTGTTCAATCCAGGCTTTTCCTGATTTTCTCTGTGGTTTTTATCTATGATTCCACTTGCATATCCAGAAAACAGTACCTAATTTTCTGCTGGTGTTAGTGAATTAGCAATGAGGAGCTGACTAGGTCAGGGCTGTGCAATTGAGAAGCTTGTGAGTCAATGCATTATTGGGAGCTGTCTGTATTGAAAGGCAGCTTCCTAGCCTTCATTCTGAGGGGCCATGAGTGGGACAATACATTACATTCATGAGTGTAATGTATAATTTCAGCTACCACTGTGTCCCCCTTAGCATGGGCTTCAGTCTTCTACGTGTAGTGCTGTGTGAATCTGTCTAGATTGTACTGTCTCTGGTACAAAAATAATTCCTGTATTGATGAAGAATATTACTTTTTTCCTCCCTTTATGGAGACGAAGTAATAATAGGACCGTAGTTAAACTGTATTTAAAGTCTACACTATATGTTACCAAATAATTTGCCTTGTGGATGAAACAAATGGGTCAAGGATGAACATAGGGGCACTGTTACTGAATTTTTCTCTATTGCTCATCCTTATGTTCTTTTGCAATGAAATTGCTGTCACTGAAAACAGTAAAATAGCTATTACTTTGCATGTGATGTTATAGCACCCAGCATTTTGCATGGTATTTCACATTGCAATGATGAAGTACTGAGCTTCATGATTTGTCCTCACTGAAATTTTCTGGCTAAAATTGTGCAAATACATTAGCCCAGCAGGTTACCTGTTGGAAGCAGGACTTGTGGGAGGGAGAGTCCCAGAAACTGGCTTGTCTGTCTTTGTTTCCAGCTGATGCTGTATTCCTCAGTAGATTTTAACTTCTGAAACATGCAGTATTTTTTAATTTTTGGAGGTAGTTGTGCTGGCTTTTTTTCTTATTATTATTCTTTTTTATTTTCTTCCCCCAAAGAGATGTTGAAATGAGAGTGCAGAAGTGTAGCTTTCCCACCATTGTGTACAGCAAACCTCAATTTGTTCCATTTTGTCCCTCCAATGTCTCTGTTACTACTTGAGTGCAGAGCTGCTGAACATGGAGAAGGATGGCTGTTTCATATCGTTTCCTGGTCTGTAATTAACACAGTTTTACAAATAAGCCCATGCCAAATTTTGCAAAACCACTGAGGTCTTCATGAATGTTATTTGGAGAAATTACTTAACTGCTTCTGAGATCTGTGTGGGTTTTTTATATTTCTGTTACAGAATAAATTCTGGTTATGTATTTTGGTGAATAAGTTGTCACAGAATTTTAAAGTGCTGACAGCTCCCATCTTGACAGCAGACTCCTACTTCATGAACCTTAAATTGCTGTGTTTGCATAAGATGAATCCTTTGAGTTAAGGTTTCTCAGTAATTTAACAGTATTTTTGACCCTTACTAAAGTTGGTATTTAAGAACAAAATGTGTTCTCAAGTTCAGGTATAAATTAAATGTTTCTACTTAGTGGCATTTCAGTTCCCTAGCGTAGAATACTGTGAAAAAAAACAACCCTATGAAAGTGCTTCACTTTTATTTTCACTCCACTCTCTTTCCATTTAGTTAATTTATTTGTCTTCATTTTCTTCTTTTCTAGAGTTTTGGAGTGCCAAGGGCTGCCCATTGTGAATGGGCAATGCGATCCCTACGCCACCGTTACCTTAGCAGGACCCTCCAGGCAAGTGTTGCACATTCAAGTGCTTCCATTTTATAAGGATGGTTTCTGTTTTCTTTGTCTATTAGAAATTCACTTTCTCTAGTGGACAGCTGGGAGTGTTTAGACGCTGCTAGAATATGTTAAGTGTTGGGGTGGGTGTGTGTATGAGCTACTGAATTATGCTAGAGTAAGTAATTTGAGACTTCTTTCAGTTTTGATTTATGTAAAGATCTGAATAATCTCTGAGTAATTTGAATATCCCAGAGTATATAATTTGTGGTTAGTCTTAATTTATGCATCTTCTCACCTCACAGTTGGAGGCCAGTTTTTGAGCAAATTCATTGCCTAATTTTGGGCAGGGTGGAAGAGAAATGTGAATACATCAACGTCTTGCCGAGTATGCACGTTTGCATGTGAATATTTAGTGTGTCTTCACTTTCAAGGTGTGACAAATTATTGTCTATGTCAAAAACCCGCAGTGGCTCAGTCCTGTAATTTGATATATGCAGACATAATAACATGGATAAAATTTAGAATGAGGTTTTAGTGATGAGATTCTGCATAATACTCTTCAGTTTAAATTTGGGATTCAATTTTCCCATCTGTTATGAAAATTTCCTGTGCTGTTGGATGTCACTGTTATTTTCTTCTTATCTAGTCATCTTTTATGTCTGTGTCATTTTATAAATAAAACAGTTCTGCTGTGACCTTAAAGAATCATATTTGGTAGCACAGGTTATTAATAATGTTTTACAAAAATTTATTGAAAATACTATAAATAAGAAGCATTCTTGACAAATATTTACCTTACATGCAGAGGAGTATTTGAGCCTGTCTGTATTCTGCATCTTTGTCTAGGTGTGTTGTGCCTTATCTCTGTTAATGGACTTGTATATTTGACTTGTACACTTTGCATTATGCCTGTAACTTGTTTCAAATGGGTGACTGGATGGCTATTATTGAAACTGTAAGGAGATTGATTGACTAACCCTTGAATATCCAAATTTACCTTTGTCTCCTTCCCTATGCCCCCCAGTCTGGATAATGTATGGCTGTTGATAGTGTACTTCCTTCAGAATAAGGAGCATAGCCTTATCCTATTCCTATCTGAGTTTTGGTGGGGAGGAGAAGGCTTGCCTCCTATCTCCAGCCAGCAGCATGCAGCTTATTCCCATTGACTGCTTTGTAATTGCTCAATAATTGTGCTGCCTTAATCGGCTCCCGTTCTACATCCTGCTTCCCAGTCCCCTCCCAGATGGCTTTATCGGTAAAGAGGCCGATTGGCAAGTGTGACTGATGAGATGGGGTTGGCAATCTGTCCTGTGTCCTGGAGGAGATTAGTCTCTCTTATCGCTCAGCTTCTCCTAGGAATAGTGGGATATTCTTAATCTGTACATCATTCTCCTCTCTGGATTTTCCAATGCTTCTCATTTTAGAGTAGGAAAGCTGCTTTATTCAGCTGCAATTATGCAATGACAAGCATAAAAAATTCAACAAACGTGCTGCTGTTTATTGTGTGGTTTGTACTTAGAGTCATCAGACTTCCTGACCAAGACTCCTTCTGTGCCTTATTATAGATGGAATAATATTGTGTACTGGTGGACAGGCCCATTCAACTCACACAGGAAGTCTGGAGCAGCACTGGGTGGGAATTAGACACAGCTTTACTTGACCTCTATTAAATACATAAAGTTGTCCAGTGAATATAAGCAGTTACAAGCCATCTAAGCAGCTTTGGTGCGTGAGAAATGAACGATAGATTCTGGGATGAAATGATTAGTAGGTCAGTTTTCCACATGGCTGATGTGCCTCTCCATCTGCATCTGTTTTATCTATGCCTGCAGAGCTGTAGGGTAAGATTGGTGACACAGGACAGCACACAGCTTTTCTCTTGTAGGTAGTGAGAACAAATCAGGCATAGGTTCATAACATTTGGAAGCCTTCAAACAGCTGTTGGCTGGCCTATGAGAAATGCATTGGCTTGAGCCCAGCACCAAGCAGTCAATGTCTGTTCTCAAAGGCAGGCACAGCCCGTAGGGGATGAATGGGCACTGCTGAGCTTGGGCAGGCCTGCTGAGTGGTTGGGAGGAGGTCTGGCATGTCTTGCACCTGCAGAACAGTAGAAATAGAGACTTCTGCTCAGCACTGGTCATAATAATTCACCACCATGTTAACTGTGTGCTGCTGGTGCTGCAGGGAAAGAGATGCTAGTACAGCAATAAAAATGTTCTTACTGAAGAAACCATTCTGGATTTTTTGATTGTCACCGAAAAGCAGTGATTGACTTTTCAGACTAGAATTATAAAATATGAATCACAGAAATAGCTATGCTAATCTTTGTCTTCTGTGTTTTTAGAGTATGAGGAATTTTTGAGTCACATCAAGATTGAGACCATCCTCCAAATGTTGCTGCTTAGAGCCCCATTCTTGCCAGTTTGTACAGATTAGAGATTCTCGTGTGCCAAGCAAGTGATAAGGGTTCAAGGAGTTATGTTTGAAATAGTATAACAAAATGTGATTTCTGCCACTTCAGAGAAATAGGAATGCATTGAATCTCTCTCTTAAATGTGTGCAAGTGTCTGTGCCTTGCTGTGCTGGAGCCACATGGCATTCCAGTTTTATCAGATAAATCAAGTGGATGGCTATTTCCTCCTCAGTGGCTCTGTTCTAGGATCACACGTCTACTAATGTTGTTTCTTACCCTTTTTTGTTTATTTTGTTTCCTTAATTCAGATCAGAAGCCAAAAAGACTAAAGTTAAAAAGAAGACCAACAATCCACATTTTGATGAAGTGTTTTATTTTGAGGTTGGTATTTCAAAGGAATGGGTGATAAGCTGAAATGCTATACTGTGGATAGTTGGCACAGCATCCTGCTCCGTGTTGTGCCAGCTGTCATCTTTGAAGAGTGTTTCAAAGCATGGTGCAGGGGAAAGAAGTACCCGGGCTCAGACTGGCTGGCTGCTGAAGGAGCACTATCCTGCTTTCACCTCAGGTGCTCTGTAGGAAAAGCTTCAAGTGGGGCACTTCTGAGCAACAGGCTTTGCATTTAATCACAACTCACCCCACTAGAGTTTTGAAAAAAAGCACATTTGAAAAGGAATTTAAAAAACCCGAACAAACCACACACACAGAGAAATTGTATTTTTTTTTCTTAGTCTGTGTTTTTATAGCTGCTCCACCCTGTCTTTCCCAGTCAATGGGAGGAAGGTTATCTCCTTAGGAATACTGGAAACTGCAGAGGAAAAATACACTTTAATTGGTTGTTCTGGCTGTCTACCAGTTTGCTGCAGTACCAGTGCCTTTTCTCCAAGTGGGTGAAACCTCTATAGCTTTAATACAGAGCATTTTCAACAAGTCCAGTTAGGATAAAGTATAACTTATATGAAAGTCCTCATTTTGGTTCTTTCTGGCAAGAGTAGCTCTAATTGTGGTGTGTCCATACATATGTGTGCATGTGTTTATAATTTAGATCTCTCTTGAAACTTTTCATTTTGTCTTCTAAAATATGTGTCTCATTCTCTTTTTCTCTTGGATGTCATAGTTCTGGTCTGTGCTTGACTGTTCTATTTCAGTAGACACCTCAAGAAAGTATCTGTAATTATGAAGTTGATGAAAAAAAAGCTAGAGTAGCACAGTGCAGTTGGCATAGATTGAAAAGCCCTTTCTGCTAACATGGCTTGCATCATTCAGGTCACATTTGCATTAGAAATTGCTGCTGGCATAGGGATGGCACCTAGGGATAGGGTTTCTTGAATAAGTTCTGGGCCATCTTTCTGTAGTGCCTGAAGGGCTGGAAGCCGTGAGGATAGGCCAGGACAGCTATCTAAGGTGATCCTTGCTCTGCTAACCCAGCACATCTCATCCTAGGACATAGCTGCCCCACTCACTGTGAGCTTTTGTGCCTGCTTCCTGGCTCCATGAGGCTCTGTGGAGTTGCTGCACGGGTACAGTTAGAGGGGCAGAGCTCCTGTGAGACAGAGTGCTGAAACCACACTGACGTGTCTGTGTGTTTACCCACGATTTCAGTCCCTCACTTGGCTCAGAACTGTGCTCTTTGGCAGTGATACGAGAGTGGTGCTATATGGAAGTAAATTAAAATGGGCTTCCCAATTTTAACATAGGCAGTTCTGGAGGAGCCTTTCAGTGAGAATGTTTTAATGAGAATGTAATCCAAGAATTCAGACTGTAAGCCACGAAAACTTCACCTGATTCCTCAGACCTTCTGGGTGCTGCAGAAACGGCGAATGTTTGGTATTTAAACACTGAACTTGGCAGGTCATGCCATACTGGGAGAGGAAGGAGAGAAACAAAGCATCTTCCAGCTGGAGCTGGGAGTGAGGGGGCTGGGGGCTTGCTTAGCTTGCCTTTATGCGAGAGCTGCGTTGCGTGCAGGCCACCAGTAAAAGCAAAACCCGAACTCAAGCCCATGCCCCAGTTGTTCTGCTAACTCAGGGCAAAATGAATTCTGTATTGGTGGGAGCAGAGCTTGGGAAATGACTGAATCAGCCAGAGCTCTGAAATATAAACATACCCTTAGTGCAGACAGAACCATCATAGATTTATGTCATTTTGAGAGTAGTTAGTACGTATCAGGCTAAGCGTCTTCAAGGAACAAGGTTCAGTAAAGCTGCTGTGACTGGGAAATACATTCACTAATGAGCCCTGGGCAGACCTGTGGCTGGTGCATGAAAAAGAAGTGCTCCAATTCCTGTGGAGCTGAGAAATTCATGCTGTTGACAGCAGTGTCACTTTCTGCTTCCAAACAGCTTCATCAGCTTTTCTGCAGCCTGCTAGCACAGTGATTGTCCAAGCCTCCAAGGAAGAAGCTGATCTGTAAAAGACAGTGAATGGGTGCTTTCTTTTCTACAACCAAAAAGCCACATGGATTTAATTTTCTAAATGAAAGATAGCTTATTGTTGGTTTGGGAAATAGAAGGGCTTGTTTAAGGGGTGTGGTGAGTGAAACTTGCACCTGATAATTAGGTTCATTTTCATCACTGCTTCAGCTGCAGTGTGGTGTGGAGCTGTGTGTGCAGCTACAGGAAAATGGTCCTCTTACAGGAATTCAAGAGGGAAGTGCTGGGGACCTGTTTGCAAACTTGCATGTAAACTGCAACCTGAGCAGCTGATAAAGGCTTGAGGTAGCCTTTTTCCAGAAAACATTATAAAAAGGTCCTCTATTTAAACCCTGAACTTTAAGCTTAATGGCTACCTCAATCAAAATCAAAAGCTTGCCAGCTTTCCCAGGTGACAGGGACCAACACAGCAGAGTTGTGCCCCCTTTTTTGTACAATGTTATGGATCAGCCTCTCTAGCCCTATGGACTGGGAGGTTCCTCATCTCCAGTTCCATACAGCTATCCCTTTTGGAATACCACTCTTGAGCTATATTGATGTGCGCACTAAGTAGTCATATGGTGAAGAGAGGGATGTCATACGTGCAGATTCCAGCAAAACTTCTGAGAAAATGTTTACATGGCGTAAGTTGCACCTATGCTACAGCTTTTTGGAACAGTACCTGTGTTAGTGATAGTAAGAGACTTAGAAGTTTGCTTCTTTATTAAAAATTACACCATTAGCTTCACAATGGTAGTAGAAACTGTCGTTTGCAGGCCTGTAGGATACTTTGCAGAAACAGTGAAATGTTTGCAAGGCTAGGAACGTTGTGTTTAACTGCTGAAGTTGTAGACTGTTTTTAAATCTGCTGTGCTCTTGGGCTTACCAGGTGCTTTTTAGTCCATTAGTCTGCAGCATTTGGTCTCCAGTGCTGCTAGGAGTACTTCTTAGTTTTTTTGTATCACTTTGAAAATGTTGCCTGCCTCACACATACACATATACAGAAGGCTCTGAGTGTCCTCTGCCAAAGAGGACGCTCCGTGCAGCTTTGTCTTTGCCTGCCTTAATTGCCATTTGCGTCTCATGTACAGTACAAAACCAAACAGTCAAGTTTACAATAAAAGCCATTTTTTTGTGGGTGGGGAGTATTAAGCCACAAGCATAGTCAAACGTACAATAAAGTTCAGCTTCTGTGTGCAACCAAGAGCTGAACCCACTCATCATCATACACCCTTGCGTTTGATCAGTTCCTGCTGTGGTTTCAGCTGGGTGGGGTAGCATTTTTCTTAAGTTCCTGACGCACTATGCACAAATACAACCACCAAAATGTTTTTACAATCATGGTATAAAACAAATTTTAAGAAACATTTGTGCAAAAACTTTTTGTGTTAATGCTCTCTATTTCTTTCCTTTTTTTCTTTGCCTGTGCTTTCCTGTTAATCAGTCTTACAAATACAGTTGGTGAACTTTGCAGCTGCTTTTATATTTTGACATGCATAACACAGGCTGGGGTCTCTTGGTCTGCTTGGTATTTGTTGTATGGGCAGGTTAAATTGACTTCCAGGATATAAGGACAGGAAGAACTTGCCAATTTTAATTGGATACGCTGCAGAATGTTTTTAAGGGCGGTTGTGGTTCCTCCCCCACACTCTGCAGAGTGCCTCAGGGTATCTGTTGTACAGCTTTTAAACACATTAAAAACACATATTAATTGCCCATTTTTCTCCCTAGATGGATTATGAAAGTGATGCTCCTTTCAATGTTATTTTTCTGTTTTCAATGTAAACCTGAAGTGCTGTAGTAATATTTAAGATGGTCTTCTGTAAAAAAGAGTGTGGAGTATCTGCTTACTCTTGGAAATGATTGTGTAACCACCACTATATAGTCAGTAATCTGTTTAGTCAACATGCTTATTCACTTGCATGAAAGTTTTCTGTATCAGGATTGAAGTCACTGCTGGTAGTAAAATACTGTGCTCTTCCAAAGCTCTGTGAAAGTTACATCAGAATGTTTTTGCATCAGATCAAACTGCTAAAAGTTTCCTCCTTTTTATTAGGTTACAAGACCCAGTAGCTACAACAAGAAATCCCATTTTGACATTGAAGATGTAGATGAAGTGGACAAAATGGAGATAAGGTAATACAAAATATATTATTAGCAAAAAATTGTATTCCAGAGTTCTGTAACTTTGTAGTAGGCTGTTTGCAAAGTGGCAAGCATTGTTTTCCTTTTGATAAATCAAGATGAGCTTTTGTCAATGTATCTGTATGTTTATTTACCTCCACTTTCCTGTAGGTTGTATCTTGAATATGTGTTGGTTCTGATGTAGAAGAGATCCTTATTATTTTGCTTTGTTTCTCGTGAGCACTGTGTGTACTAATATGCAGTTGTCATTAAGCCCAGCCTTTTATGTCTGGGCTCTCCTTTCCTCCCTCCCTCAGTTTCCTAGGACAGCCCAGAAGCTCTGTGATGCTCTAAGTTACAGAGTATGGTTTCTTTTATAATTTAATTTTAGCAACCTGTATAAGGTTCTTCTTCCCCGAAAGGAGACTCTTGAACTCAGAGTTTTTCTGGGGAAGTTTCTCTTCTCTTTTGCGTTCCAACTTTAACCCTTTATTGCAAGATTTGGTGTGATAAAAGTGAAATCAGTTGCACAGGAAAAAAGGTATTCTGATTTCAAGACCAAAAAAATCCCACCCCACCCTGTGCCACCCTCTTAGTACTATTTTAAAACCTGCTGAAGCCAGTCAACAGTATCTGTGGGGACAGATGAGTTTAAAGAGAGGTGAGAAAATAATAGGAGGTGCAAAACTTGAAAGTATCACATGCTTCTTGCCATCACATACTATTGAGACTTGGAGACTTAGGCCATCTGTGTGCACAGTAAATGAATACTGCTATTTCTACATCAGGTGGTGAGAATTTCCCCTCTCCTTTATGTTAGAATTTGGAGGAAGAATAGTAGCACTGCCTCCCACCCCATATAGTCTCACTAGAGAGGCAGTGAAGCGTCTCCTGGGAAGTTCTGCAGTTCTTCAGAATCAAAACTGGCTATAAAGAAAGGAGGGGAGACCGGGAAAGGGGAACAATACTTAGTCCCAGCAAGCAAAACACATCTGTGTTCATGAATGGATTGAGGGCTGTTCTGATGGGACAACTGCTGGTTCATCTAGCCTGTCAATGTGGTGTCACAGCACTACGAGAGCATTAATAGATTGGTGTTTGCCATGGCTCTGAGGCAGGAAAGGGAAACTGTTCATGTGTGAGAGAGGCAAGAGCTGTGCTCTTTCACAGAGAACATTTGTGTCAGGCAGTGCAAAGATAGCTGCTTTAGGGGCAGCCCACAGGTGTCTTGGGAGTAAAAGCAAAGGCCCACGTGCAGTGCTGAGCTGCTTTGGTGGCGTCAGTGTTGCAGGACAGCAGGTGACCTAGTCCTGGCACCAGACTGTATTTCTGTAAAGCTTTCCATCACATAGGCAGATATGAAGAAACATGCCCCATGGGATGTATGTGATGAACTGGGCAACTGCACCGTGTCTCAGAGGGCCCAGTCTAATCTTTATAACTATGATGCCCAGCCATGCAGTGATTTTAACTGAAAACTAGGATTCTCTGATAGATTTTTTGATAGTTTTGAAGGAGATGCTAGACATTGGTGTACAGCAGTTACATATTGCTTAATATTTCAATGATTCTGACTTCTGACTGGACTAAATGAAATTATATCATTGTTTTACTTGCTAAATATATTTTCTGGACAAATGACTTGTCTGCAACAATAATATATGTGGAGCTGAGCTTCAGAAAAGTCAGTCATTCCTGAAAACCAATATATCACAGTGTGCTACAAATGAATAGTTTGAGAGGAAGCTTGCAAAATAGTTGGGAAAAGATTCAACACTTAAATAACAGGCAAAAGCAGATGAAGTGTTGGTCTTGGTTGGGCAAATTCTCCTTAGAGCTTTTGTCCCCTATGGGACAGTGTGTTTTTGTTTCCATCTTGGGTTCCCCTTCCACCCCCGCTTACTTCCTCCACTTTGTTTAGTGAGAGTTAGATTGCCCCCAAGACCTCTGGACAGATCATACAATTTATGGGTTTAGGGATTTGTTTTCTTTTCTCTCCTGAGAAAAATAAAATTCCTCAGGGTAAAGAGGAGACTTAGTCTCTCATGATTTGTCTCTAAAGCTATGAAAAGTTTTCTCTTTTTGAGTGGGTGTAGGAAGTTGTAGGCAGGGCATATCAACACTTGGGGACCAGATGTTCTGGTGAATTCATTGTTTCTCCTCCCCCTCTCTCCTGTTTGTTTCTTTCTGTGACTACAGTCTGACCAGTTTCAGAATAACACTTGGCATAATTTTGCCTTTTAAAAATCTTGAGAAACAGTGATCTTTTAGACTGAGATCTGTGTATTAACATTTTTAATAAGTCCTGTTTATTCTTTGTACTCCAAGAGCGCAAACCAGTAAATAATCAGAATTTGCATGCATGCTTTGCTTACTGTGTAGTGTGAGATCTGCTTGGAATTGTTAGTTCCTCTTGTACAGATCCTTTGCACTGATTTTTTTTCTGTAACTGTGGGGAAACCCTTTAGCTGTCTGTGTTTGAAAGTGTTATTGCTAGTTGGCATCTCGAAAGAGTTTGCATAAACTAGAAACCAGTAGCCTGTAAATACTTGGTAAATTGTAAGTTTGACTGTGTAAATAGGCTTAAAGATCCTCTCCTCCTGAAGCTACTTTTAGCTGTGTTGATCTGGTTAGTGAGATAATAACCCATCAAATATGGAGAAAGGAGAGAGAAGGTCAAATTTTCAAAGAAGTTGTTTTCCTTTTGGAGAGTTCTTGCCCTTCAGAAGTACTGTCCAAATTATCAGAGACCAAAAACCTTTACCTAGCAGGTGTACAGTGTGAGCTGATGTGTGTCTAGTGTATGACAGCTGATGCAGGAGACTCTGTTGAGATATACAAGGCTCAGAGGCTTTAAAAGTAATGTATTCTGTGCTTGCATAAGATGGGATAAACCTTTAACAGGACTGTCAACATCTGTTCCTTGGCCAGTCTACTGTGACTTGCTTAACACCAGGAGGGTTGTGTGAATGCATCCACAACTGGACGTCTTTGCACCCTAGCTAAGTTAAAATCGCTCTTCTAAAAATTATCATTAGTTGAAAATTTATATTTCTTTCCACATACTGTTTTTCCCCCCAAAACTTTAAGGCATATTGAAGCTATCACTTAGCTGCAAAATAGTCAGCTGAACTTGTTTATAAATAAAAATAGCTCTTAGATAAAGCCTTAAAATACATACAGAAAAAATACCCTGGAGTTTGAAACCCTTCCCTGAACGTGGATATGGTAGTGTTTACCTACCTGCTGGGTTGGACACCAGTACTGCTTTGAATTTCAGTGCAGTAGTTTTCCATCCAGATGTTGAAGAGCATATGAAAGGGAAGAAAGGATCATCTATGGATACCTACCAGAACTTCCCAAATGTGAGGGATCGAGTGCCAAAATTTGTGTAAGCTTCAGCCGATACACAGATTCTGCAGAGTGGTAGAACTGACCTACAGCTTTGAATATCTGTACAGAGCTAGTTTGGGTGCCATAAGTATGTGTGCTTGACACAGGAGTCTTCATAGAAGGTAGAAACTGGGAAAAATTGTGTAGAACTAATTCTGTAAAGCTCTGCTACTTAGCTGTTAGTAATCCCAAATTAGGGACTGACAATATGTAGTCCTTAAATAACTTTGTGCTATTTCTTTTGATATCCATTTTACCTGTGTTTTTCCATTATCTGGGATAGCCAGACAGCCATCTGAATCTTTATCAATATGGATAGTGGAAACAGTACAGATGAGAAAAAGTTAATCTGAATTATATTTTTTGCTAATGTTTTATGAAGGTGAACTGTAAGGCTTCAGAAATCTAAGGTAAGGTTATCTCTTTACTGTTTGGCTACCATTGCTGTACAGTTTCAATTCTTTCTAACTCATAGACTTGAGGGGAAAAACCCCCACAAATTCAGAAAAAATATTGGGTTTTTTTTTCTATTATTATTAGTATAGTATTTTAAATTATTTGTTTTTATTACAGGGTTGATCTTTGGAATGCCAGTAACTTGAAGTTTGGTGATGAGTTTCTGGGAGAACTGAGACTCCCTTTGAAATTTCTCCGACAGTCTAGTTCTTACGAAGCATGGTATTTGACATTTTTCTTTTGGAGAATAAGTAGAAACATATGTCTACTCTGAAGATTTAAGAGTAATTACTGCTATGTGATAAAGTTTAAATGGATTTAATCTGTATCTTTTTTGTAAGCAAGCCAAAGTAATCTTAGCAAGTGTAAAAAGAAGTTTTGATAATGTGATTAGAGGTTTCAGTCTGCCTCTCTGTAGCATGTGGGAGTTCTAGTATGTTGTTTTTATATTGTTTACTGCAGTTCATCAGCAGTGTGATGGGTTTAGTGTGTGGGTTTTTAATCACATCTACATAAATCTTTGTGTTCAGAACTTTCAATGTTGGAGTTGGTGCAAAACAGACCGACAAACTTAATTAAGAAGTCTGATTCTGAACTCTCATGAGTTTGATGCACACATAAATACTCTGTGTATTTGGACAGTTTCTCTATGCTCATGTATAGCCTGAGAAAATCTTGTGTTTCAGCACTAAGTTTCTGTCCTATTTTTTGCCTATCAGGTATTTTCTGCAGCCCAGAGATAATGGTAACAAGTCGTTGAAACCTGATGACCTCGGTTCCTTAAGGTTAAATGTGGTTTACACTGAGGACCATGTTTTTTCCTCAGACTATTACAGTCCACTGAGAGACATCCTGCTAAAATCTGCAGATGTTGAGGTAATTCACTTGTGTTGTTTGTTGTTTACTTGCAGATCATCTTCACAGAGGTCTCTGAATATTTGTCACTGTCTTGCTGGCACCATAGTTTTGTAATTACCAGAGAGGTCAGCTCTTCCTTTTCAGACCTCAGAGCCTTGTTAAGCTCTGCATATCCCTTGTGCTTTTTTTCAGTCCTTGTAGTCTGATACATATTCACTTGTTTTCCTTTACTGGACTGGTACAGGTTTGTTAGCATAATTGAGAGAAACCCAAACCAAGAACTAATCCTGCAACATCAGAGATTTGGACCATGTGTGCCCTTATGTATACTTTTTACAGTTGTAACGGTGCTTTTGTTTTTTCAGTAAAAGAACTGTTTTGTACTTGCTGGGACTCGAAATTGTGAAGGGTTCTATAGAGTTCTTTCTCTTCACTTGCTTCCCAGGCAAGTGACATTTACTGAAAAGACAGCCATTAAAAATGTGGGGGATAAAAAGAGACTGTACTGTAAAAGCTTTTAAATTGCTGCCCTCTTGTGACTAGAATTTACAGCCCATAAATCTGGGATGTAACATCCACCCACATTATATACAAACGTTTGGGTAACTGGCCACTGCAACTGTTGTGGGGGGTTCTGCATTAAGAAGCTAATGGGAATAGAAAGAAAGAATGGCTCTGGAAGGATTTCTCAGATTTTTTGTTTTCCACTGTTCAGCCTGTTTCAGCGTCAGCTGCACATATTTTGGGTGAAGTTTGCAGAGAGAAACAGGAAGCGGCCATACCTCTTGTCAGGCTTTTCTTACACTATGGCAGAATCGTGCCTTTCATAAGTGCCATTGCAAATGCTGAAGTGAAGAGAACTCAGTAAGTACCAAAAAACAAACTGCTGTCAAAAATACCTGAACTGCATTGGCTAGTGCTAGAATCCTTCACTCGGTTTCTAGAAATATGCAATTTTGGGAGAAAATGTCAGAATGATTCCTGTTCTTCCTAGCTGAGTGGCAGAGTTCTTTCTAAATTCTTTCACTGTTCTCAAGATCTGGTTAATTTGACCTTCAGGAGGAGTTCCCATAATTTTTTGTGAAAACGATTTACTCTTCTAACATGTGAGAGCAGAGATTTTTACTCAGTCTTGAGTATATATGATAACTGAAATTCTACATTACCTTCAGCTGTTCATGTGAAATCATTTCAGCTTTATTGTATGCTAATAAATCATTTAGTGCTGAGTAAGTGTTTAATTTGTTTAAAACAACGAGCAAGTTTCTTCCTAATCATGAATATTTAAGGCAATCTGTGTGTCTCATTGTCCCAGTTAGAGGGTGGAGGATTCAGGATGGGATTGAATTTGGCATGGGATGGCAGAAAATGAAGTTGGCTTTTCTTGGCTGCTTCTTTTGGTTCCTTGTTTGACTTGCTGGGGGACTGATAGTTCAATGGCATAAGATCTAGTATTCAAACCAAGCAGATCCTAAAGAACATTTCTTGCCACAGTCCTTGTGCTTGTGTAGTCATGCTCTTGACTAACAGTAAAAGAGACAACTGAGAGTGAAAGGGAATGACAGACACTGACTGTCAACTTCCCTAGTACAAAATAAAGTCTTTGTGTGGGTTGGCTCTTTTCAGAGTGTCTGAGGGATGAAGTGTTTTCCTTCCTATACTTTTTCTGAGCTGCAGGTTGGCTGAAACAGCATGACTGCTGCAGCATGAGGAAACTTGCTGATCCCTAGTCAGTCATGTTCCTATAATAAAGCAGCAAAGATGGTGTTTGTTTTCAGGGCTCTCTTGCATCTGTAACAAGCAGTGAGCTTACTTTTTTTCATGAAACAAAATGATGAATCCAGCAAAGTAATTGATCCTGTTACTTCCTGCTTGTAAATGAGTAAAACCATAGCAAGTTGTAAAAAACAGAAGAGATATGAGTGTGTATATGAGCAAGAAAATAGCTTCAGATCCAGGTTTGATCTTCTGTCACTAAGCACAGGTTTTGATTGTACAAATTGTAGCTGAGATCCTTGGTTATGTACCTATTTGCATAAAGTGAATTGCTAAGCAGGGAGGTACAGCTATGGGCTAGAGCAGCTGGCTGAAGCTTTAGCAGTCACAGAGGCTGTATGTCTGTACAAGATGGGCTCTGTGCAAGAGATTTTTAGAAAAACCTGAGAGCCTCCAAGATGCCACCTTGCCACACAGTTGTCAGGGCTGAACTGGAGTCTGCACTGTGTTATCACAGAACAGTGCTCTAAATCCCTTAGAAAATATGGATGTGCCATTGGAGCCTGTGTTTTCTTCTTCCTCCCAGCTCACAAGTACTTATTTTGCAGGTGCATGTAGTAGGTCATGTGCAATGTCCAGTGTAGTTGTGAGACTAAAATCATTGCCTCTTTCCCTTATTCAAATTACCACTCTTCAGTGGTGTGTGAAAACAGATGTGTTTCCTACATTTGTGCTGTAGACCTCTTTGATTTGAGCCTGTGTCACTGTGTGTTTGGATAGTGCACTGAGCACACAATGCTAATACAATGAAGATCTGTATTCCCTCTGGATTGTCCAAGGCTTCTGCTTTTCTGTTATATCCTAGAAGTGCACTAAATGCTGCATGACTGCATTTAATGGCAGGCTGCTGTCAAAGGGTCGTTTTGCTTGTGTATTTAAACTCAGAATTCTGTCACCTTTCCCTGCTGCTTTTATTTCCATGTATTACCAGTTAATTACAAAGAGACTAAATTACAGAAAATTGTTGACTTCCAGAGATCCAAACACCATTTTCAGAGGAAACTCATTAACTTCCAAGTGCATTGATGAGACAATGAAACTGGCAGGGATGCATTATCTGCAAGTTACACTGAAGCCAATTATAGATGAGGTAAGAACAGTTCAGACTGTTTATTTGGTGAAATGTTGTAAAGGCCTTCAAGGAACAAATACTGTTTATTATTTCTCATTATAAGAACACTTTGTAAGAATAATGCTTAATAGCTATTAATAGCTTGTTTCTGCATTAAAATCCTGTGTGTTAGGTTAGCCACAGCTGAGTCACCCAATTCAGAAACAGTTGGATTGCGTTAAAAGGAAAATTTCTATTTATTCAACCTCGTCACTCTGTTTTATAAAAACTAGCATATATTGTTTCTGAGAAATTAATAAATAGTATGTACAATAGAAAGCTGTTGTGAAGCTGTAAGTAATGTGTTTCATCCAGTGGATATAAAAGGATACAGTTATTCTTAGATAACTGTGCATGTGATGCACATATTGGAACAATGGTTTATTATCTAGCCAGTCCAGAATTGCGGGTGTGGGTATTTTAGTGCTGTAGTTGGGCAATACTTTCAGCTTTCAGACCACAGACTTCCTTTAAATGATTTGACAATTTCTTCAGCTTCTTGTCTTCATGTTTCATCAGAAAATGACAAGTTTTAAAGAATATGGGTGTACTTTCAAAGTTGACTCTTTTGGAAAAACAGGAGTTTTTTGAACAGCTTTGCTTGAGAGAGTCTAAAGAAATGTTATTTATAAAGTTGGCTTTTGCCTTTTACCTCTCATCTCAAAAGCTAACAGATTATGGTTTTTACAAAACTTTTGGTACTTGTAGATAAACTCATATGTCAATTGTTCACCATATTTTTTTTTTCTAGATCTGCCAGGTCCATAAACCTTGTGAAATTGATCCTGTGAAATTGAAAGATGGTGAAAACCTGGAAAATAACAGGGTATGCATTAGATTTTGAAGACAGGCTCTGTCTATGCCATCAAGTTTAACTGAGATCCTCAGAAGTTTGTTCTTGCAAATATTTTTTTAATTCATTAGAATACACTGTAAGCTTTCTTGACACCACCCTTATAATTATTTCAGCTTTACATTGTGCTCTAAGTGCAATACCTGTAGGAAGCTAATGACTTCTTCTACCCTGAGGACAAGGATAACTTAGCCTGTGGCTAACCTGGGGAAAAGGAGGCTCAGGGGAGACCTCTCTCTTCAACTATAAAGAGGCTATAGCAAGGTGACATCTTCTCTCAAGTAAATAAGTGACAGGATGTGAGAGGAAAAGACCTCAAGTTGTGTCAGGGGAGGCTTAAACTGCATATTGGGGAAAATTTCTTAAGGGTGGTCAGACACTGGAATAGGCTGCCCAAGGAATCAGCATCCTTAGAAATGTACAGGAGGCCTGTGGATGTGGCACATGGGGACATGGTTTAGAGGTGGACTTGGCAGTGCTGGGTGAACCGTAGGACTCAAGGATCTGAGAGATCTTTCCCAGCTTTAATGATTTTATGATTCTGCTGATGATGTAGTAATCAGTGCTAGAAGAAGGAATGATTTGCCATATGGCTGTATCATTTAATGTTTGGTTTGATAGCAATGTTATTTTTACTCTTCTTGAATATGTGCGTTTCTCAAACAGTATAATTGAGTGAGAGTTTGTTTTTCAAATATATAATGTTGAAAGTGGGAGTCTTTTAATGATGCCACTATGAATAAAACCAGGAATAGTACCACTTTCCACAGCAGAAAATTATACTAATTTGGTCGTAATCTTTGCATTTTTTCAGGAAAATCTGAGGCAATATGTTGATCGCATTTTCACTGTAATTACAAAATCTGGTGTAAGCTGCCCTACAGTGATGTGTGATATTTTCTTTTCACTGAGGGAATCAGCTGCCAAACGTTTTCAAGGTGAGTTTATATATATATTGTTTTATTTTACATAACTGATAGCTTTTAAATATAGGTGCAGTCCAGCAGTCTGCATGATCTCTGTTGGATTTAGTAATTGAACAACAGCTTATCTAAAATAATATTTGCAGTATGTTAATTCTGTGTTCTCATTGGTTTATTCATTCCACAAAGGAGCATAATTTTTGATGATGACTGGATTTTTTTTTTTTCATGTCTTTCAAAGGAAAACAGCATTTAAAAGGATCATTATGGTGATCTTTTATGGGTTCAGTATTTGCAAAGCATTCTTAATTTTCAAATGTTCAGGATTTTGTAATGGCTCGTTCTGCAGATTCTATGCAGTGGAATTGTTTTCAGCTTATATGTCAATCTGTAATAAAAGCCAGTCTATAAATTGGAGTTACTGCAAGCTCACTGCTCTAGGAGCCCATGTGCTGTGAAGGTTTTCTGGCTGTCAGCAGACAGTTCTTTCCAGTCCCTCTTTGTTGTTTTGACTCTGTGAGAGTAAGTGGGCAATGTAAAACCAGAATTAGGCAAAACAACCAAGCGATGTATTTTCATGAAGGGAAGCAGATTATGGTAGGGAAGTTTTAGAGAGAGTAATACAAGTTCAGCTTTTAAATAGTCACTTTGGAGTAGGAAAGCTCAAGCAAAAAACCACTGACTGTGCTGTTGTGCTCTTTATTTTATGTTTAAATAAATAAGTAAAATGTATTTTCTGTAACTGCCAACTGGATACATTAGGAGTCTGTACAACACTTGTGCCCAGGGCTGTAAGTAGGTAACTGAGACTTGGCCTCTGTGCTGAACATTTCATAAACTGTGTAAATTATTCATTATACTTCAGTACATATATGGAATAGCAGCTGTCTGTGAAATTCCTTGTGTGGTGGAAAAATGAATGGTGCTGCAGCTCATGTTATGAACCTGCTTATTTTTTATAGAGGCTCTCATTGACATTTCCTTGGGTTAGGCTAGCTGATTTCTGCCTCCAAATGCTCTGTCATCAGTTAATCCTATAACTCACAAATATATACATTATCCAGCACATGCTCGAGTTAGCTCTCTCAAGGCTCTGATAATTTCATGAGGCTTTTCAGGGAGGATTATTGAAATGCTGAGTAGAGGTCTTTTTTTTTTTAATAGGTGACCTAGATGTAAGGTACACAGCTGTCAGCAGCTTTATTTTCCTGAGGTTCTTTGCTCCTGCCATCCTTTCTCCAAACCTCTTTCAGCTTACACCACACCATCCAGTAAGTACTGTATCAGTTTTTTTCTAGCTATGTTTATGGTTCTGTCACCATAGTCTGTTTATCAAGATGCTTTCTTCAATTCCTTTAATAGCCTTTAGGAAAAGTATTTTTGTTAGTTCAAAGATCTATTATATCTGTATTGGATAGGAAGCATATGTTGAATGACTGTATGGAAAGAACTTGGGAGATACTGGAAGAAAAGTTAAATTTAAGGACAAACAAGGTAGATTATCTAAACTGCTGTGGAAAAAAGGGTCATTGCTTTGTCTTTTTGCATCACATTAATGCTGGATTGACTGGCAGCAGCACTGGAAATATTTTGGATGTTAAACAACATATGTCAGGCTTCTAGTAGTTGTTCTTATTGGGAGTGGGGAGGACATGGACAGCCTTGGTTTTATTTTGTGAGTGATTGCCTTTGACTCTCTGAAGGTCAGTAGGGTAGTGATGGAACCAAAAACCTTTTAATATAACAGCAGCTTTTTTCCTGCAGTGTTTTATTAGGGGTCTTTTCTAATTTTTTGTTACTCTTCTGCAAGTTAAAGAAGAAATATAGTTCACCTTCCTCTAGTCATTATTTTAAATAGCTAGTTCATATAAAATTGTTCTCCTTCCTAGGATCCTCAGACTTCTCGAACTTTGACACTTATCTCTAAAACCATTCAAACACTAGGCAGCTTATCAAAATCTAAATCTGTAAGTATGCTATTTTCATTTAATGGCTTAATTTAGAAAAGTGATGTTTTTAATCTTTTATCATTAATTGTAATTAAGCCTTTAAAATGCTTGAGTTGCACTTAGGCTTGTGCAAAACTGGTTATGCTTGGTTTGATTATAAGTTTCTCATATTTAGAGGAAAAATAAATCCGTCTTAATCTGAACTAGATTTCAGTAAAGCAAAATTGTGTGACCAATCTAGAAGTCAGAACTCTTCATTCCTTCCTTTGGAAGAATGACAATGATCAGGAGAACCTGTGAAGTTCTCTACTTACCTGTGATACTTGATTAGCATCTCCACAGGACTTTACAGATTGTTTCAGCATTTTAAAACTCAACTGAAAAAAATCAGCCAGTAAGGGGAGGGGCTATACTTTCCTTTCCATACCAGTTCAGTTTTCTGTCAGTAGTGAGATTAGAGCTAGATGCCCATAGTCTGGATGTTTGATTGAAATAAGAGTACCTAAGGCACCACACTGCTGTAGCCAGCAGTAATTTGGGCTGCTTGGGGTCTTGTTAGGATTCACACAGGCAACTGTGGGGGACTGTGTACCTCAGTTATGAATCCTTCAAGACAGTAGAATTCTTTTTCTTACACTTCTTGTCAGGAGGCAAATGTAAAGCCAAAGCAGAATTTTGAAGAATTTGAAGAATGTATTATTAACTGTAGTAACTGAACATATGAAATGCATTTTGCTGCCTCTCTGAAATAAAAGTTTGGTACTACTGAATGTGTGCTGTATAACCTGAAAGTAGCACTTCACTTGTTTTACTTCTGGCCAGAAAAAAATCCCCTGTCTATCTGCAGTGACTTTCCTTCTGACCTACTGCTATTAACAATAATATTTTCTGTATAAACTATATAATGTTATGCATGGTTTTGGCTTTTTATTTCAGGCCAATTTCAAGGAATCTTACATGGCTACATTTTATGACTATTTTAATGAACAGAAATATGCAGATGCAGTAAAAAATGTGAGTATTGCATGTGAAGGTTCTAAAAATCCTGCTGTGCTGTTGAATTTGAATCCTAGAAAGCAGTACATACTGGTGGTAAATCAGGAAGTGTGTTGAGAAAAGCAGACCCCTGATAATTAATATTCAAGAAACTTTTATCAAATTATAAACATGTCAATAGTAAAATTTCTTTGCTTCTATTTTGGATTAACAAGCTGCTTAGAGCTTTTGAGATATGTGTACTTCATACAATGCTGCAGATCTGTGGTGAAAATTGCTTAGTTCAAAAAAGAAGTGAAAGATCCACATAACAAAGGAGAAGCACAAGAAGTATTTGGCATCTGCAGTTCTACTGCTTAAGAGCCTTTGTGCTATATTTAGGTTACAACCCAGGAAACCTCCCAAATTCCTGAAGGTCCTGCCATTACCTTCTGTTTAACTACTTCTACAAATACACTCATGGCTCTATGCTATGCAAATGCTGAAAGATTTTAATTTGGGTGGTGTAGTCCTGTCATTTTTACATCTGGTTTTTGTTTACCTTTTAGTTTCTAGATTTAATTTCATCTTCAGGAAGAAGAGATCACAAGAGCATAGAGCAACCTATATTGCTTAAAGAAGGGTAAGTATGCATGTGTAACAAAACCATCTGCTCGTGTGCTTACTACCATTCTAAGGCAGCCATCTCTTTTTCTGCCACCCCTATTCCATTCATGCAATCAGAGAAGAATGTAGGAAAATTCTTGTGTTGCAGTTTCTGCTCTCTGTGGTTGATTTAGCTGATTTGAACATATTTTTATTTGATTTAAGCATCTTAATATAAATGTGTTTTGAAATAAGTGGAGGAAAGAGAAGCCTGTAGAACTTAATTAGCTTAGCTAAGGCAAAATAAACTTAGATCAGCATTGTATTAAAATCAAGTCTTTTTCCTGAACTCCAGTGAATAAAAGCTGTAAAATTCTATTGTGAAGACAGATACTGAATAAGTTAATGAGAGCAAAGCCTGCAAATGGAATTTGCTTTGGCTGCTCTATGAGATACATATGCTAACTATTATCATGGCCATTTCGAGGAAATTTTGACATGCATTTGGAACAGTTTATAGTTTCAGTACCTTTCCTTTTTTGGGAAGTATGTTCCATATGCTGTGTTAGTTTCAGATACCAATTGTTGACATTTTTTGTTACAAAACTGGGTTGTCAAGATCATCTAAGAGCACTGTAGAAACAGCTTCTTTGAGGGGAGGAAGAAAGTAAAAAAATCCAAATTGGTCAGAGCTCAGTAAGCTCAAATACTGTTTGAAAGTAAGCCTTCATGGTCTTTTTAACTAATGCAAAAACTACATTTTCAGTGGAAACATGACTACCTCTTCTGTTTAACCTTGACAGTTCACTACTCTGATAAACCTCTGTCCTTAGAAGAAATTTTGTCTATTTTAATTCCATACTTTTATCATCCTTTTGGTTTTCAAAATAAATTTATAGTTTATAACATTTACCCTCTAACTGTAAAACATTTTTTTCTGCCTCTGTCTTTCTTTTGCTCCTGTCTGATTTTTTTCTGTCTTTTCTTGCTCGGCCTGTGGCTGCTGTTGTAAGGACTCTTAAACTAACAGTAAAGAAAGTTGATGGTAATAGTTCATGCAGGTAAGATGGTAGAGGCAGTTGCTGCTTTGCTGTAGCTACTGGCTGACAGCATGTCCTTTGCAGCAGTAGATTTGTCTGACTTAACTTCGGGGAGGAAGTACTCTGTTTAACCATCCTGAAATGCCTGTGTAAACCCAGCAGAGAACATTTAGTTACCCATTTCTTGATGTTGACCTTTTATTTTATTTTCCTTAAAACAATAACTGCTGTAAATAGAGAATAAAGGATTTCTATCTGTAGGCAGGACACCAAGAAGCACTGTATGGATCCTGAAGAACTTACTGAAAAGTGTGCAAGAGACCATACATTTTCTAGGCACTTCTTTAAGTAGCATTCATGTAAATTATTCTCAATGTTAAGAAGTGGCCTTCAGCAGTCTGTTTTTTTTCCACATTTTGCATTATTGCCATGTTTTGTTGTGGGTTTTTCACGGCCTTTGATTTGATTCTTCTCCGGACTGAATGGCTATTTATTGGGTTTCTATTTGCCTTTGCAATATTTTTGCTTTTGTGTTTTTAATCTATCTTTGCCTCTATTAAGAGTATCAAATGGAAAGCTATAGCATAAATACTTTTGAATGAAAAGATTAGTCTTTGGCACTTGGGTTTGCTGACATCAATCACACCGTCACTACTTAACAGCTGCCTGCCTGGTTCTTTCCAAAAGGAAGAGAATGAAAAGGAGAACTTTTTTTTTTTTTGGTGGTGAAAAGGGCATGTTGATACTTCCAAGCCAAGCTAAGGCAGATCCAGATTTAGATCTGCCATAAGCATGAGAAGAAATGGTGTCTTTAACCACCTTGTACTGAAATGAGTTTAATCTTGGCCTTTTTCTCCCTCTGTGCTTCTATTTGCTCTGACTTTTCTTACATTTTGCAATTGCTGGGAACAAAGAAGTTGGCCTTATAACTTCTGTGACTTTGAATGCTAGTCACCTGTCTCTGGAAAATAAAAGCACATTTTTCTCTTGGCTATGTCAAGTGTGAAGAATTTAATTATAATTGTGCTCTTAGCTCTGCCATATGGAGTTTGAAAATTTTTAAAAAGGCGACGCTCTGTAGGAGTTTGCAATTCTAAGTCACCTTTAAATGTTGGCATGAGAAGGACTAGAACTAACTTGAAGAGCACGTTGTCCTGCCCAAGGGTATCAGTTCTTCCTTTGAAATTTGTCTTAAACTGGAATTATGAGGGCAACTGCCAATGGGACTGGTAACGACCTGAATCACATGGTGTTATTAAATATTTCTCAAGTAGTCCAAGAATAAGAACCAAGACAGTAATAACTGTCTGACCATTTTAAGAATGAGAGATGTGTAGCTATAACCAGTTAAAAAAAAAACCAAGAACTGCTGCCGTAGACTGTCAGCTTTTGCCCACATAGCTTGGAATGAGCAGCATTCACCAGCCCAGCTGGTTACAAAATAGTTAAAGTCTGAAGGAATTTGGATTTCTGTTTGAGCTTCAAACAGACCTGTGGTTTGGTCAGATGTGTCATAGTTATTTGTGACTGAAGGTACCAGAAGCAAGAAACAGTGTTAGCTGATCTAAGCATTTTAGCTCTGCTATTGAAAAATCATAAACCAGGTCATTCGCTGTTCTCTCTGTGTGCCCTTGTGCTGTGTAGTGCCTTCCTACTCATAAAAGCTACTCCATAGCAAGTAGTTGTTACCCACTCTGTTATACAGTTCTGTATTTGGCACAATAGTTAGTGTAATGTGAAGAGTAGCTGTTATCAACTCTCTACTGCATATGCACACACATTTTTATCTAAAAAAAAGTGATGCTGAGCAGTATGAAGTCACCAAAGTCATACTGAAGCTTTTTTTTGGATTGATTTAGTGTTCAGAAAAGTGGTGGATGCATCACAGTTTCCCAGTAAACTAATTTCACAATAAACTCATTCAGATTTAAAATTAATGAAAACTGACAACTCACTAAAGGAACAGCCCTAATCTGCTAAAAAAGGGGTGGGGGTGCTCTGCCTTCCAGCCATGAGATTGCTTTGTGTATTACTGAAATTGCGTTTCAAATGCAGTATCTGTGTGCAATTGCAAATGAGGCTGTGGAACATCCTGATTTCATTTATAGAGCATGACAGTGATTAAAGCATGTAAGGGTATAGTCCCTGTGCTCCAGAGGCTTTACACCTGCCTTTTAATTATTAAACATGGTCTAAACTTTTTGAGCTTTCTCACAGCTTAAAAAAAAAATAAATAAAGCTTGTAGAGTCAACAGGTCAAGCTTGGCAGAGCAGTAATAGAGAAGTACTAACCGTGTTCTGCCTTTTTTCTGCTGCACTAGGAAACCATTTAGCTGGATTTGTAACTGCAGAAAGGGCACAAACTGCAGCTCAGTTAACTAACTACAAGTCAAATTACATGTCTTGCCCCTCACCTAGATCTGGAAGAAGGACAGACCTAACTAATAGATGCACTAAACCTATCCAAATGTGACTCTTTTCCTTGCCAAGAAAAGACCTCAATAATTAGAAAACACAGTGTCCCCTCCTAAAGCTTTGCAAGTGCAATGACATCTATCTGTATGTATATACATGTATGTAAATATCTACATATATAAGCATATATTGTAACCATTGGTGCCCTGTTTACTAGGTTCATGATCAAGAGAGCACAAGGAAGAAAACGATTTGGTATGAAAAACTTCAAGAAGAGATGGTTTCGCCTGACAAACCATGAGTTTACCTATCAGAAAAGCAAAGGTAACAAAGGTTTGCCAGTCTTGTTTTGATACATTGAGGCAAAGATTAAACATAAGGATTGTGTAGGAGTAGAACACTGAGATCTGGGTCTGTAACTGTAGAAGACACAGAGCAGGCATGTCTGTCAGCCTGTATGTTCTTGCTCTTTTTTTAGTATCTGTATTGACAGTTAGAGACTCTTCTTGGCTAGCACAATACTCTGTAAGTTAGCAGAGTATTTGATAATATTTGTCTAATATCAGTTATTAACATCATCTGTAGGTTTCACAGTTACCTAGATTGTCCTAGGAAACAAAACTTAAAAACCTCAACCTGGAATTTGGGTTTGTATTGAATATTCTCTAGTGTATCTCAGCATGTGCTCATAAATTCAGTAGCATTGGCACAACTGGATGCAGTGGACAGGGATTCACCTGCAATCTTTGAGCTTTCAAAATGTGTTCACTTAATGTTGCCTAATAGCAAGGATTTTGCTTTTTGCAAATTGTTCCCGTCTGTTCAGTAGTACACAACAAATACCACTTCCTTCCATGATATAAGTACATAGGGAGGAAGAAAGAAAAGGAAGTGTGTTCAGATCATGCCAGTCATTATTTCACACTCAGCTTTGAGATCTTGCATCACCACTAGTTCAGTTCAGCTGACAGGAATGATTTATTTCATTGTCACCTTTGCAGTAAATATACTGTGTCCTGCTGCAGTAATCAGTTTATAAGAGGTTTGCTAGCACAAGGCACTGCAGCTGAAAACAGAAATGTACTTAAGATAATACTTGAGGACCGTGCTAGCAAATCCCTGCAGAGTGAAAGATTTTCCCTCTTTTCTTACGCAGTCAAAATGATCTTCAAAGAAACTGAATCAGCCCTTAGAAAGAGGGCAGAAGGTGAAGATGAGTTGAGAGTAAGTGGCTCATTATCTGTGTCTGTGTGTTCTGCAGGTGATCACCCTCTGTGTAGCATTCCAATTGAAAACATTCTGGCAGTGGAAAGACTAGAGGAAGAATCCTTTAAAATGAAAAACGTAAGTAGGTCATCTTCATTAATGTATTTGTTAGGCTGCTCCAGATCCAGCAGCCTAATCGCCTTTTTCCCTTTTGTAACCTGGATTGGATTTCTATTGAAAGATGTACAACCACAGCTGCTTGTTCTGTATATAGTAGCAGGAGTTTCCAAAAGTACAGCCCATTCAGATTCTTAGCAGCCCAGTCAGCAGTCTTTGGGTGTCGTGATCTGCAGCACACCCAGTCCTGAGTGCTGCTGATCAGCTGTCAGCTCTGTAAGGTCACACACAGGTAAGATGATCGAGTCCCTGCCCTTTCTGCCAGGCCCCTCTGGTGGGAAGGAACTCACTGCTTATAGCTGTGAAGGATCACAACTTCTTTATTAGCTAGTAGGTTTCTTTATTGGTTCATGAAAGTACATATAATTATGAATTTTTATGTTTATATTTAATTTGGGTTAGGTTTATGTACCAAAACAACATCTGTGCTGTGCTAGTATGGTTTACCATTTTGATTGCCACGTTAGGCAATAAAATGCAGCTGTGTTTCTCATGCATGGAGCACTACTGCCAACTTCTGTATTGTGTAAGAACAGACTTGATCAGCTTGGGTGATGTTGGAAGCCTTTTCCATACACCTCTGACTGTAAAGCTGAGTCCAGTCCTATAAAAATTGTATTTAAAATTAAACAAAAAAAGAGCTCAGTTTTTTTTCTAGTTCTGAGCATGCATCTACTACAGACTTACTTATACACATAAATGGTTGTAGCTTTTATCTTTTTCTGTTTTTAAGTCTCTCCTGCCATCTACACTGCTTATGAGCACCATGCAGGGCAGTGCTCAGTCCTGCCCTAGGTACTAAGTTCCTCAAACAGCTCTTTGTTAAAAGTGAAATACAATTCTAGGTTCTTCAGTATTTCCCAGTTTTAGGTATTATTTTGGTAGCATCTCTCTCTCTCTGCTATAGCATGGAGTAAGTTTCAATTCCACCTGCTTCTAGAACATACCTCAATTGTACTGTAGTTTGCTCTGGTGTTTATAACTCTACTACCCAGGCAAAAACCAGCCAAGCTGCAAAATAATTTAGGCTATCAGAAGGCAACTGTAACATGTGATGAACTGTTGCCAACTACTCTGCAAACTAACTTGATGAAACTGAAAGCAGCAACAGGGTTGAGATAAAACTCACTGTCTGCAGAGGGGTGATCTATAATTCTGTAACTTATGCTGAGTCTACTGAGCTAGACTGAGCATCTAAAATATGTCTGTATTGTAAAGATTCATTATTGGAAAAATATGCCATTATTGTTAACATCAAAAACCCTGTGCTATTTTGGTTGCTTAAGTTCAATTTTACCTGGGATATCAAGGTGGCTACATCCATTCCAGAAAGTAAGATTCAGTCTTTTCATGAACAGTAGAAAATGCTGTTACCACTTTCTTGTGCTAATGTATTCCTATTTTTCTTGCCATACATAAATAGATTACTGCAGCAAGATCAGAATTCTCAGAACACCACAGCAGATGTATTTGCCATGGATATTCCCCCCTAGATGCTTGTGTGATAAAAATTCACGTTTTGTATAAAAACCATCAGTGTATCTGTGCTTTGAATTGCACCAAGTGTGTCTTTCTCACTCATGTTAAATCTCTACCTGTCTGACAGTAAGGCCAGTAGCCTTTGTTGTTCCTTGAGCACAGTTTGGGGAATGTGAGGGTGGCTTTGAGTACTCTTTGGGTCTTCTGTGTTGTTTGGGAGGCAACTGTGGTTTTAGTAGTGTAAAGGTCTTGCAACCACTTGAAATTCTTGGCTTAGTTGTGGGCTCCGCAGTAAGTGTTGCCATATGTTGGATCACTTTGGTTGGTATCCCCTTACACAAAGCACTACTCCTTAAATCTGTTCCTTTATTGCAATGCAGGAGGCTCCATTTACCTCAGCAGGACATCTTTTCCCTGTGTTAATAGAGGGTTGAACTGCATGCTCCTGTCTTCCTTTTTCTTCCTTCCATCCTTGTTTCCCAAACTCAAATTTCCAGTTACGCCCTGAAGAGTTTTATTGAAAGGGCTCTTTGGTGTGCAGTTGGCACTGTTGGATGGCCACACCAAGCAGTCCCTACACTGCCACAGTGTATTGTGCCTTTCTAATTATTGTCTGATACCAATAGGGAGACTAAATTCAGGGAAATGGTTGTGAGAGTTTCCCCTTTGCTATTTGGAATGATGCACATCTAAAAGTGTCACCAAGGAAGAAAGGGCTGTCCTTGGTACCAGTCTGCAACATTCTCCCAACCAGCTAGGTGCAGAGTTCAAGGCACTCTTTCAGGTCTATGTAACAAAGGCAAATTTCAATTCTGTTGGGTCTGGTTTGTTTTTATTGTTTGGGGGTTTCTTGTATGTTTTCTTGTTGGGCTTTTTTTTGTGTGTGTGTGTATGTACCTCTCTGATTTTCATTTTAAAATTGCACAACAAAGCCAGATGTTTGGAAAGTTGTATTCTATAGGATATGGGCAGTGTAATGTCTAATGATTTGAATAATCAAATGAAGAAGTAGAGGGGAGAGAGATAATTTAGGCATACCTGAAAGAGAGAAGAAAATGCATTGGAATTAAGTATTTGCAGAAGCTAGAGGAAATGAAGGAAATTTGCCTTTCCAAAATTTGCAGCTAGGATCACTAACTTGAGCTTAGTAATCTTCAATGCATGATCAGTGTAATCGAGCAATCAGGCTGTGCATCAAAAACTTCCTTCTTCAAGAGGAGGAAAATAAATACCCTTTTAGGTTGCAAGCTGTTTTGAGCAGGCAGGAGAGATTTAGTTTAGATTTTCAGCGGTCAAGCCGAAACACAGAATTAATGTGTAATTATTTAAACTACCTGATGTCAATCAAAGAGAAACAGTATTTCTGTGATCTTCTGATAGCAGCTCTAGTTGAGTGCAGAAGCATGGAAGTTACTAAAAGGCAAGGGTCATCCTGAAACAGGTACAGAAAGGAGGAGAGAATTGGCAGTATTAAAGCAAAGCTGTCACTAAGGTTGAATCCAAACTCTTGTTTTTCTCTTTTCTGCCTCCTGCTGATGAGTGTTTCCTTTCAGGTTAGCACTGGACTTCTCTGTCAGCCTTCCAAAACTTGGAGTTGCTGCATTGCTAAAATTGCTTCCCTGAGGCTGACAACAAATCTTGTTGAGACCCAAGCAGCAAGTTGATATTAGCTATTTGTAAATCATCTCCTACAGGAATGGTATCTTATTCCTTGTACCAGGTGAAAGGTCTTGTTCTTTTAAGGGCACATTTGCTGCTTGGTTTTGTGTTGAAATTTATTGGTCCATTCTTTTAGTAGACTGTGTTCTTTCCTGCAATAAATCTTCACTCCGAGTCTAGTCGTAGGTTCACTGACTCATGCTGGATCTTTATTCTGTGATTTATTTGCAGATGTTCCAGGTGATACAGCCTGAAAGGAGAGTCCTGTATATCCAAGCAAATAACTGTGTGGAGGCCAAGGACTGGATTGACATCCTCACCAAAGTCAGCCAGTGCAACAAGAAGCGCCTCAAAGTCTATCATCCCTCAGCCTATCTCAATGGCCACTGGCTTTGCTGTAAAGCCACTGCAGATAACACCCCTGGCTGCACACCCTGCACAGGGTAAGGGTTTTGATGTGATAGTGGTGTAGCTACTGCCATGGGTATGTGTGTCTCTGCAGGGTGACTTGTGGGTGCACAGTTAACCAAGATCTGCCAGGTGTACAGCTGTTCAAAGGCCATCTGTTGGTATTCTTGATTCTGCGTGTCTTGATCAAAATATTGATTTTTTAGAGTTAGAGATGGTAATAGGAGTTTACTGTGGGATTAAAAATGCTTTGGGTTTGATCATCTGTCATTAATAAAAATGTCTGAAATCCCTTCAATATGCTGTTTATAAATTCCCAAAACACTCATCTGCTCATAGATTTTATTCTAAACTGATCTTTTCTGGAGGATACTCATGCTCTCTCCTAAACAAAGATGTACTGTCTGGTTTGTAAGAAGCAATTTTCATCTAAACTGAAAGAAATAACAGGACTGTGGTGGTAGTTAGAATATAAGACCTGGGTAGTTGGAAGTTAAATGCTTTGGCTCCTCCGTCTGGTTGTTGCTGACTAATTCACCAAAATGTTTGCATACTGATACAGTACTTTCTTTCAAGTCAGTGAAAGAGTGCTGGGTAAATAGAGGAATAAAGTTTGAACTCGTCTTCTTTTGGGAAAAAATAGGTTTTGAGCTCTGTTGCACACAATCTGTTTGCTTTCATGAGGACTCATTTTTACTTTGTTTTCCTTGTTAAATGCTTTATGTGCCATAATACACTGTTTAGCATATAACTTCTGCCTCTCTTCCTGATGCCTTACAGAGGCCTGCCAGCAAATATACAACTGGATATAGATGGAGATAGAGAAACTGAGCGCATCTACTCTCTTTTCAACCTGTATATGCCAAAATTGGAGAAAATGCAAGGTGAGGATTAAATTCAATTCACTTACTGAGGCAAAAATACCTGTGAAAAGTTGGATGTTCTGGCTTGACCAGCCTTGCAAATCACATCCTAGAACACAATGGCCTTTATTTCACTTTTTTCCCCTTCTGCTGTCTTGAGGCAGTTGTGTGTATTATTTTTGGTGCAGTCTCATGGTCTGTAAAAAGTTCTTTGCGTAATAGCAGTTGTTTGAAATATGGTCTTAACCACATCATCCTAAAATAGCATAGGCATAGAGTGTTGCTTGGACGCTCTGAATTGACAAATCAGAGCCAGCACTGAACCAGAGGTTTATTGATCCTGACAAGAAACACCAGCAAACTTGAGGTTTCAGTGGAATATGATTTTGTGTTACCAGGAGTCATGTGCATGCACATTCCCTGATTCACATATCCCTAAGAATGGGCTGGATACAAATGGTTTCTTTGGAAAGGCGCTTTTGGAGTTAACCACTGAGGATGACCTGTGAACACCTGTGAGATGTTGAAAAGTGGAGTTTTGGCTCGGAAGCTTTCAGGAGCTGAGGGAAGCAGAGATGTGATGGAAAGGATAAAAGAAAGAAGAGACAGCAGAGGAAGTTGGTACTAGTAGGCATGCCAAGAGAAGTATCCGGTGTACATGGTGCCAGACTTGAAATCCCAGTTTAGCACAGGAGTGGCAGGGAAGCCTTCACTGTGGCACTGATCTTTAAATAGGACTTTATTTTATAATATGAGATAAGCCAGTGGTGTCAAACACACAGACTGGAAAGCACTTTAATCTGTTCCTGGCTGCTGTGCTGTTGCAAACTCAAGATCCTCACCACTTCCGAGCTGTCTGAACTGGTGCCCAGCTTTCCCCTGTTCCGAATCCTCGCTGCCAGAGCCAGCATTGAGTTTCAGTGTTGGAGAAAAGGACGCAGGTCTGGCACAGACAGTCAGCAAGGGGAAGGGAATTTGAAAGCTGAGACTGGGACAGCAGTAAAGCTAGAAGGAGAGACAAAATAAAATACTCTTTCCCCTTCTTTCCCCTTCTGATACAACCCACTACAGTGCAGGAGTAGATCACATGGGAAATATGTTGTGGATGTTCCTGTGTAGTCAGTGTCCAGAGCTCTTAGGCAGGAAGACTCCCTGGTAAGGTCAGAAGGTATAGAGGTATAACTTGCCCCTTTGGATATGTCATAAAGCAGGCAGCCAGGCAGTAGTTGTGGAATATTCTGCTTATGCTTATTGTATGACTCTTTTAGGGGTCATGTGGTAAAACATGACTACTTCAGCCTGTAATGTTTTCAAATTCAGCCTGTGCTTGCTGCCTGGGGATGGAACCTGTCCCAACAAGTGAATACTTGGCTTTGTGCAGGCCAGCCCTTCAGCACGGTGGCAGAGCCAGGCCTGTGTAGGAGTTTCCAAAATGTGTGCATGGGGTGCAGATAGTGAGTGGCATTTGAGATTAAAGCATTGCTTGTGCAGCCAAGGACAGCTTCCTACCAAGCCAGGAGGAGCTGCCAGGCTCGCTGCCCTTTCTGTACGATTCCAGGAGGAGGGAGCAGGCATGGGACAGCCTCTGTGCCTCCCAACAGCCCAGCAAAAGGACAGGGAATGTCTGCTGTTGATGTCTGCCACAGGTCTGTGGTGGTAATACAGAAGAAAACCAAGAAACTGTATGAACCCCAGAATGAATATTTTTAATCTGGTTGTCTTGCTTTTTTCTTCCCCTGTTGGAACCCAGGACATTCCTCTGACTGCCCTGGAAGGACTCTAGACCCTGGCAAGGGGCTCAGAGACCTTGGCATGGAGTCAAAGACACCTGTGCCTTCGATTTTAGCCCATGGAAAAAATTACCAACTTGGTGTGAAGACTGCAAGTCACAAGAGTTGGAGTAGAATAGTAGTTAATTTGTCACAGGGTGAAAAAGTAGAATTTTTGGGATTTAGAATTGGGATTCAAGAGGCAAGATGGAGAAATCTGGGCGAGTCCTGTCCTTTCTTCTTCTTCTTGTCCTCCATATTCTGCTGTGATGGTGGCACTGTGATTGATTTAGAGACAGACTGTCTAACATAGGTGATAGGAATTGGAAAATTATTATAAATACAGTACACATAGTCTTTAGTATAAAAAACTAACACCACCCCACGGGTGGGGAGTGTGCCATGAACCGACCTGCCAGACAGACCTCAGCAGGTCAGAGAATATCACAGATAAGAGAAGATAAACAACCTTGAAAAACAGAGATGAGGAATCTTGACTTCTTCTTCGGTCACAGGGCTGGGAAAAAAGAGTTTTTAATACCTCAGGAGCCACTTCTGCAACACAGAAACCTGAGATTCCCCCTGCCTTATATCTGTCTATTCCTGTATTTTATTTTTTAACTCCAGAGGCCTGTGGGAGCAAATCTGTGTATGATGGACCTGAAGAGGAAGAGTATTCTACATTCATCATTGATGACCCTAAGGAGACCTATAAAACACTAAAGCTGATTATTGAAGGTGTTGGAACATTAGAGCAGGAGCACGCTCAGTATAAGAGGGATAAATTTAAGAAGACAAAGTATGGAAGCCAGTAAGTACAATGGGAACAGTCCTGGAAGATGGTGCTTAGGCTCTTGCTTATGCTCTTTAACCTTATTTTGTCCAAAAAAGGTCCTGCAAGTACATACAGAATAGCATTGTGACTTAGGATTTATATCACAATATTTTAAAGCACTGAAAGGATTTTTTTAATGCTTGTTTCTAATGCAGTTTCATTCATAAAATTTAAGTACGGGTTTGTTATATTGTTGTTTTTGAATTTTGAACCCATGCTGGTGAACTGAGCAGTTAACAGCAGAAGATACATGTGTTTGTTTACCAGCTTATGTTGGAGTGTTGGTTTAAAAATGGAAAGAGTGGCTGAGACAGCCACGTGACTGTATTTTGTGTACATATAAAGCATTCTGCATGTGGCTGACAAAAAAGAACATCAATTCAGTCAGTTCCAGCTCAAGTAAAATGCAGTATTAATGTTACAATTACAACTTTGAAAATCAAATTTAAGGAAAATGTTCTTGTGTGTTTCACTTCCTGTTCTGACATTTTCATGGCCTGACAGAAAGCTCTTTGTATAATACTGGCTTTTTTCTTTTATTTTAGAGAACATCCCATTGGTGACAAGAGCTTCCAGACATACATCAGGCAACAGTCAGAGATCTCAGCACATTCCATATGAAGTGCAGAGGAAATCACAGAACAGTGCTGAAGGGTTAATTAGCAGATAAAAGGGAAGCCACACATGTAGCAAAATGTATGAATAAGTGTCAAGCTTACAAACTTTGAGACTTGTTAAATGTATTCTCTTTTCAAGAAACTGTTATAGTTGCTATGCACTTTATTCATCTGGTTATTGACAGATGCTAAACCCCTGCCTTCTAGGCAGTTGTCATGTGTATTTTTAAATTTGCTTTGGTTTCTTGGAATCTAGTGATCAGTTCAATGATCGAGGTGTGTGGACTTCATCTTGACAACTCCCATGCAATTCCTTGTATTTTGGAAACCAAGCATGCTGCTAATATGCAGCATTTTCTAGAATGGTTGTTTGTTACTGTTTTTTGTTCTTGGTTAATGTATATTATGCCACACCCCCTGCGTGCTCTCTTAGGAAAAGCTTAGTAACACTTTACTTTTAATGCCTGCATTTAGAAAAGAAGCAGAGAAAAATCCCTTTGGCGTAGTCATCTACATGGTAGCTTGTATTCTGAGCAGGCCAAGGAGCAGGCCTTTTGTTTTTTACTGCAGTGTAATTTTTGCTAACTGTGCACAGTTTTTAATAGAAATTCAAATCTGAATGGTACTCTTGATATTTTTGAGATACGAAGTCATTTCTCCAGGCACATTCAGCAGACTCTGGATTTGAAGATGCAATCTCAGCAGTATAATAAAACTGACTCTCATAAATATGAGTAAGAAAGAAATGAACTCATGTCAAAGCTACGTGTCTCTCTTGCACAGTCCAGTGAATGGTAATCTTTGAAAGTCTGCCAACTGAAAGGCAAGGTAAGCTGATTTTGGTGACCTTTTATCTCCACAATGAGAAGGACAAATAGAATATGAATCTGGCAGCTGAGACATGCTGATTCCCGGGCACAAATGCCGTCAAGATGGGTTTTCTCTGAAAGGATGTTTATGCACTGGAGTCCATGCTATCCTAGTACCACTTGCTTTTCTGGAAAACAGATTTCTACTTTTCCAAAACTGTTTTTAAATACTTTTTAAAGAGAGACTTGTTACATGATATTTAGTATATTAACATGCATAATGATAACTTGTTAATACTATGAGTTTAGTAAAAATGGAATGAGCTGTGGATCTCACTAATACCAACAAAAGGAGAGGAGTAAAGATCTTCGAAATATTCAATGCATATTTATGTATGCTGTTTAGTTGTACACCATAATTTTTCTCTGTGTAAGGGTCTGATATAGAAACATCTAGCTTTGATGACTTGGAAGCCTGCATGATGGACTTTAGGCCTCTGTGGGGTAGAAGCTAGTACAGGTTTTAAGCTGAGTTGGATCAGAAGGCATTGATCAGTTTAATGTGAAGATGTCTGTGTCTTTGCTTCAAGTGTTAAAGAATAATTCTTAACTGTGTCCTCATTGCATCTGACATGATTTAAAATGACTAAAGTATTTTGGATGCCTCTGTTTGTTAGTGATGTTCTTAGGAATTAAGTTTTGGTTTTGTTCGAATATATAGTAGACCACCTTCTAGTAGATGATAAATGATCTTTTATTCATCTTCATCCAGCAGATGGGGAAAAGGGAAGTAATGAAGTATTTGCAAAGATGCATTTAGGACTCCAAGCTTTTAGCTGCCATGAACTGCAATTTTTAACATGTATTTGTAACTTAATATTGTTTATAAAGTACTAATGACCTGTAATGTGTGTTCTACTTGCCAATTAAAAGAAATGGTTTATTTCTGAAAACTGTGTCCACATTTGGAGTCTTCTTTAATTCATGGTGGCCACCAGCATCTTGGCACAGCATCTGCTCAGAGTGGGGCTGTGAATGGAGATCCTTGTGAGTGTGACCTGCCAAGTCCCATCCTCTCTCCTCCTTCCATCCCCACCCACTCCTTTTGTTGTCAGCGTTGCACCCATGGGACTATGCAGTGAACCAGCCATAAATTACCTTAGCAAGGAAAGCTTGCTCAGCTAGGTCAGCATCTTGAACTGGTTCCTTGTGCTACTGCACAGTAACTGAGCTGAGACCTTGTTGAAAGGACAGGAGGAACGAGCCGAGCCCACAGCACCCTGCATGCCTGTGCATTGGCTCACAGACCTAGGGAACCACCACCCCTCTGAGTAGGACCTGTTCTGTGACAAAGCCTTGGACTTGCTGAGGTCTGTGCTAGTCGTACTCCTGGAGCTCACCAGACCTCTCTGGATGATCATGTGCGCGGAGCTCTGGCTCTGAGACGTGTGACGAGCTGCACACACTGGTTCTCTTGGGGAGTGTTTCCAGGCAGGCTGGGCAGTGGTCCCCCCAGGATGGAAGGCTGCTGACTGGCACTCAGGGTGTGTTCACTCAGCTTATGTTGGAGGTAACTCCCAAGTGTAGTGGGTCTCTCACCAGAACCCAGGCGTGTTTCCGAGAAGCTTCTGGGGGAGAGCTGCTGCAGGCGAGCTCGAGCTGAGTGACAGCAGTGGTTTAACAGATAAACCACATCCAGGAACAAAAACCAGACTGATGGTGGAAGACACAGCACCAGAGTCCTGGTGAAGGTGAACTTAACCACAATTGTGTAAGTGTGGGGTTTTGCTGAGGAACTGTAAACCTTGTTTTGAATACAAAATTTTACATAAAATGAGGTAGGAAACTGACACAAGACTTGTCGGAAATGAGAAGAGTTAAATGCAAAATTACTGTAACACCATTTCCAGCTCTTTTTCACTCAGTCTCATCTGGTGTATACAATAATTTTCTTCTCCTGCTAACACAGCTTAAGTCAATAGGCAATCTTTGAAATCTGCTTTTCTTACAGCATAACATTGTGTGTTTGGTGAGGGGGTTGTGTTAAAACTGGGCTACCAGTACTTGCTTAGCCTCTACCTCCTGTCTGTCTGTAGCATATGTTTCTGATGCTGTCTTCAGAAACACTCAGAAATCCAGCCCACAAGAGAAAAAGCTTGATTGGGAAACTTGGGAGAGCATCCCTTGTGTCTAGAATGAAGAAAATAGCAAAAAAGGAAAAGCATAGGCATAAGTAGGCACATTAGGTCAGTTTTCTTCTCTGCTCTGTCTGAGGCTAAAAAGCAACAAAATTTTTTTTGATAAAAGAAATAGAAGCTGGGCTGTTCTCTCCTGGGACTCCTACTGCCAAAGAAGTTCCCTGTGCCTGTTTTCTCCCTTGCTGGAGCAATGTGCTAGGGCAGGACTGATGTGGTGACAGGACCCAAATATGAAAGGCAGCTGGCTGTGTGACACAGCTGCCTGATGCACCTGAACTTCAATGTGATTCCCATCCTCTTTCTGCACTACTCTATGCTGTTTCATCTTTTTAAAGGTCTGTGTGAGAAGCTCACCTGGAAAGCAGGAGAATGTGTGAACCCTGCCAGCCCCCATTATTAGGTTCAGGAAATGGGTGCTGCAGGAGGAATACAGTGTAAGGACTGACAGTGGATGGAGCTTGGAGGTAAAGAACAGCATCTTCCCACGAGCCACCTTCTTTGGGTGCATTGCAGCCAGGCTAGCGAGGCTGACTGAAGACTGAAGCATTTCCTTCTGGCTCTTTGGCTACTGTCATTAAACAGTAAATAAATTACTCCAAAGCTGAGGTGGGTACTGAGGAACAGAGGATGTTTTAAGACAAGATGTTATATTCCTATATGGATAAGATTCTGGATATGATCTTTGAAAGAAAAGATTGCAAAGAGTCATCGTGAATCAATTGTTCTGGATTCCTAAAATAAAACAGGATCCTAAGAGATTAATCTTGAGGATAGAAAAAAAACAGCCCTCCTAACTTGTGAATAAATTACACATGCCTTTCCATTTCAATCCTTTCTGCTACTCCATTCGAGCCACTCTGATTTACCTGAAAATTTAGCATTGTTTGGTTTACTGGTTTTGTGCAAAGCTGTTACTTTCAACCACAAAGTTGCTGGGTGTTACCAGGTTTGTCTGCAAAAAAGAAACAAACGTGAAAGTCTTGATTAAACAAAAAAGCTCAACCGCGGCCTGGGCAAGATGTAAGGAAGGTTGAAATGGTGAAAACAGAAATTGGCTTTTTACTAGTTTGAAAAGGTTGCTATGCTGAATCTTAACAAAAAGCACGCCCTAGATGACATTGGTCTGGTTAGTGTTGGGAGCAAATTCTCTCTACAAGTGTGAGGGCTGTGTGGTGTCTGACTTACTTTACTAAATTCATTCATCATTAACCTCTGTCACAATTGCACTGTTCTGTCATAAAGCTGTCAAAAGAAAGTACACTTTTTATTGTTTATTTGGGGCCATAACAAAAGTGCTACTGGTGCACAGAAATGCCATCATGTACCAAAGGTATGAATTTGGAAATTTAATTGACTAAGAAGGATACTTTGGATAAATGTAGCCATTTATTTCTCTGGGGGTAGAAACTAAAACTGTAGTCATCATGTTTGTGTAGAGAAATCTGATTACGGAAATACAAGAAGTGAATTTTATGAATTAAAGGTGAAGAAAGAAACACTTGATGAAAATACAAATGGTGCACAAGAAAAAAAAAAAAGGGAGGGCTACCCTGAAACTCCTTGTGTTGTTTTTCTGTATTTCAGCTCAATTACAATTCCTTCTTCTCATTCTCTATAGAAGCTATCTTTTTGGCAGCCATGGCAGCCTATGACTAGAGAGAATCACAGCTGAGAAAAGCAATTTTAAAAATAGACAGACTCATCTGTGGTGTCTGGAGATGCAAATGCTTTGCCTCCTGCTGTGCCACGGATCTGTGAGAACAACTCCGTGGTGTGCTCCTCTTGTGGTGAGGCCCCCTGAAGAGATCCTGCTGCCTGCCCTGGCCGTGCTCCTGCATCCCATTAATAGTACTGGTGAAAATCAGTGAAATAATTGGGAGTTGTTAGGAGGAGTTTCAGAAAAACCTGGACCATCTCCCTAACCAGGTTTACAGCAGCCTCATAAACTCTTGCATCAACACAGCTGACGAGATGAGGATGAGCCACCTGGAGAGCTTTACCAGCAGAGGATGTGTGTGATGGCTGCTCTGGCACCCTCCCCAGCAGCCCTTTGCTGCCTCAAGCTGGCACGGTGGGGACTGGGAGAGGCTCAAAGGCAGCCTAGTTTTCCCACTAGAGATCTGGGACTGAATCTCCTTTGTTTGAATATTGTCATTCTTTTTCATTTTGGAGAAGTGAAATTGTACCTTGGTATGATTTCTGTCAAAGATGCAGGAAGAGGGATCAGTAAACAAAAAGCCCATGTAGGGAGTAGTTTGTAGAGCCCTCTGAGAGGACTTTGCATTGAGTCTCACCAAAGAGTAGCTGGTTCCCAAGCTATTTTGGTGTCAGAGATGGCTTATGCTTTTGCTTTATTTAGAAGTTGTGACTGCAGGAGAGGGGATGAAGATACTGGCAGGCCTGGGCAGAAAGTATCAGTATCATTTAGAGGAGAAAGGTATGAAAATCCTCATGGGGAGGCAGGACCCATCTTCCTGGGCTGGAAAAGGCCAAGTGCTCTGGTGCTTAAGGGCCTGCCCAGCTCTTACGGTGTGACACAGACAAGATCCAGGAGGCCATGGGCAGCCTAAAGTAGAAAAAACCAGAACTGGTTTTGCCCACTGTGCTCCCAAAGCTGAATGATGGTCTCTTAATCAAGCTGTCCTGTAATTCATTTTCTCTGTGTGTTTCTCCTGGCTAGGCAATTCCTGCTGTGAAAGAAAGACGTTTTCTGTTGTGATCTTTCAGAGCTGAAAACCCTCTGAGCCCCTGTGCAGCTACATGTGCCTGGACCAGCTGCAGCTGCCTGGGGCCAGCAAGGAGGAGAGTGGGGCACTTCCCTGGCTCCCTGCATGTGAGTGCTGCAGGACAGGGCTGCTGGGAGTCTCCCTGGGCTCTGCAAGCAGGGTTGGCACAACTTCTGTTGCCTGCCTTCCTTCCTTGGCCCTGCTCCTCCAAAACCATCCCTATTTCTTCTCCTCATCTGTTGCCTGGGCAGAGTAGATGGAGACAGACCCTGCTTACCAGCACTTTCCTCTTGTCCCAAGTGCAGGCGCAGCCTGTTGCCCCTTCTGGTATCTCAGATCTTGTGTTCACCATTGCCCTAGTCCTGGTTGTCATCACTAATCACCAAAAGATTCAGTGTGGAAGGGACCTCTAGGGGACCCCTCATCCCACCTGCCCCTCAGATCAGGTCTTTTGACTGCTCCTGCTCCTGTACCTTTGTCTTTTAGACAGCACTGCTGTCTTCACTGAGTCATGGAGGTCACTTGGGCAGTGATACAGTGCTGCAGTGGAGGAAACACAAAGCTGGTGATCTTTCTGGGAAGTTTTATTCTTCCCTTACAAGAATCTCAGTGCTGCTTGGAGGCAATGGAATGCAAAGAGAACTATTTCCATTCGAAGGGCAACTATGCCAGCATCCTTGCCTGTAAAATTTCACTCTGAGTATTTGTGTGTGGCAGGGGCTGAGTGTTCAAAATCAGACATTAGGGACTTTGAAGTGGCATAAACCAGAAGTGAGTTTTCTTTTGCAGGGGATGGGGAATGATGTTCTGCTGAATATGTTTGTACACAACTCTGACAGCACTGCAAGAGTGTTACTTAACCAGGAAATCTCAGATCTCTTGTGATATCTGTGAGAAGCAAGATTTGTATTTAAATTAATTCAATAAGATGTCATAAGACAAAGAAATTAGGATCTGCCTCTCAGCTGCAGATGTCCACCATGTAGATGCTGACATTTCAATTAGTTACTCATCCTCCAATAGTCAGAGGAGAGAGGCCTCTCTAAAGTGAGATTCACAACACTTTTCAGAACATCTACTTTAGGATGAAATTAATCACACCTTAAAAATTTTCAATTCCATTCTGTAGACTGCAAAGAACCTGGCTTGATCTCCTACAGAGCAGACATCTGAAGCTGGTGAGATGAAGCACAGCCAGGGTGACAGGAGGGAATCCCAGCTGCTGTGATGTGCCTTGGCCCTCTTTACTCACCCCCGCTGTGCAGCCGGCAATTTTCTTGCAAGCCCTGGATGTCCTCACAGGCTTTTCCCTCCTGCCTTTTGTGCCACAGGGACGGCTGAGGCCACTAGATGGGGGTGCAGGATCTCCTGCAGGATCCGTCCCAAAACCCCGGGGTCCTGCTGGGGGATGTGCTGCTCAGCGGTGATCCCGGGCAGGAGCTCGGCAGCGCTTTCCTGGCAGCAGTGCTGGCTCTGCCGGTGCCACACACGGACCCGGGTGGGATGTGAGCCCACCATGGGTTCGGACTGACTCGCCAGAACATGCTCTGAAGGCTTAAACTGGATTGTTTTTCATCTGCCTCCTGCGGTGGGACAGGACCACAGCCGGCCAGGTACAAAGCTGGGGCTGCTCCACCAGCCCCTGATGCTCCAGGGAGCTGCCAGGACCCAGCGCGCCCTCCCAAACAAACTTGGAAAGGCAGAATCCGAGCAGGTTGGCTCAAGCCTTGCATAGCAAGTCCACAGTGCTTCCAGTTGTGTACTGGATGTCAGATAAAACAATATTCCTGCTTGGCAGAGGGCAGCCAGATGGGAAAGGTAAATCCCTCCTGCTCCAGCACAAGGAGAGCGGCAATTCTCATGTGGTACCACTTAGATCTAGAGCGCCAAAACAACCAGGAATTTCCTGGTAATTGCTTTTTGTATACTTTGTACTTCTTGTATGGCATGTGTGGGATATTGTTCTAATTTTTAACAACCTCCTGTCTGTCGCTGTTGGACATGCAATGACACACACGGACACTTTCTGGTGAGAAGGTAAAACACTTTATTACAACATTTGACTCTATATTTCTAGTATTTCTACAAACCAGGGATTGGAGGAGAAGGTTGACACCTCTCCCATCCCATTGGTCAAGACAACTGCCCATCAGTTGTTTTTTACTCCGAGAGAAAGTATGTAAACAACTTCGTTTTAACATAAACGTTCTTTTAACACCCGTGTGTGAGAAAGAACTATGAACTATGAAAAACATCAAGCTATAAAGTGCATCAGAAAAGTGAAAAAAGTCAAAGCAACCCTGTCCCCTGATTTGCTGTTCTGTCCTCTTCTCCAAAGTACAAAGGGAAATGCATTGACTGGGTGAGCCGTGCATCTTTTTTGTTAAACTCACACTGGAAAATGATTGTGTATTTAAGTCTCCAGTGCCAGAAGTGATTCCTGTGGTGTGCATCAGAGAGCTACAGGTGGCCCTGTGGTCATTTCTGGGGTGGCTGGGAAGAAAACACAAGGCCAGAGAGGCTTACAGCATTAATACAGTACATCCTCATCCATATTACCATCCCATCCAGATTAGAGTTGGCCTAAAGGATTTATGTTCTGAAAAAAAAATAATTATAAACAATGTGAAGGATACTGGCATTCCTAAATTTGGAAGTGGGTGTATCATCCTATTGTTTTTGCAAGTACTAGCAGAACAAGAATACTACTGTATTTGATCAATCTTGTGAGTCCTGAAACTTGTGAGACTTCTTCAGAGTTCCCCAGATATCTGAACAAGGACAACTCTCAAGCACATCCTTTGTGCCTTACTGTTTTGTTTGCAGGGTTCAGGTGGGGTTATCAGCAGTGTGGAGTCCTTAGTAGGGAGCTGCTGGCAAACCACCTCTGCTTCTCTCCTGGTGTCCAGGCACCAGAGAAGCTGGGCTGCCAACCAGGCTGGACCAGGCAGGAGAGAGAAGAAGCAGTGCTAAACGGGCACCTGTGTCTTGGGAGCTGCTCAGGCCTGGTCTGGGGAGGGATCTGGACCCCAGCTGGACAAAGGAGAAATTTTCACCACAGCTTTCTTTCATGTCCCCTCCTGAGCATCATACATTTAGACCTCTTCCCTGGCATACCTTAATCAAACCCTGACCTCCACAGCCCCTCCTGCTTTCACTGACCTCCCATGGCTTGGGGGATGGCTGCTGGCAGCTCTCCTGGAAGGAGCAGATCCTGCTGCCCACAGGCTACCAGCCATCCCTGGCAGGACTGTGTGAGCCCAGGGAGTTTGCCAGAGACGTGCCCAGCTGGCACTGGGGAGGCTGTGACATGTGGCCATGGAGCATGTCTCCAGGGCACATCCTGGAAGAGGAAGCATAAATCATGCTGGCTGTGTGGCTTTATCCCAGTGCACAGATCTTTCTTCCAGTGCTCTGCATAGATCAGCTGATCTCTTTTTGTTTGCTCTGTGTTTTTTCCCTGGCAGGCATATGATGTGTGACCTGCAGTTATCCTTTCTTAAGAAATGTTTACCTGAGATTTGAGCCAACACCTGGACCTGGGAGTAGAGAATTTCTCAGTCAGCTCCTCCTCTGCAACACCCCTAAATGTCAGCTTTTTGTGCCTTTCTCCTGGACACACATGGGGGCAGGGCTGGTGGCACAGGCTGCTTTCAGCTACTTTTGCCAGAGACTGGATGTTTTGTGCTGAGATGAGATGTCTGTCTCCAGATGCTGGAGTATCTCATTCTTGGCTGTGAGGGTTGACACAGACCAGCTGAGAAAGCAGATGCTAATTAAAACAGAAAAACAGAGCTTCAGTCTGGTTTTCCATATGTCCAAATCACCTTATACAGAGGAATTACCCCCATTATATGGTGCTGTGGTTGGTGTAGGGTGAGGCTGTGATCTCTAATGCTTATTTCTAAAGGGCTATGCTGAAGCAATGCTCTTTTCCCTTCAATGTGTGGCTTTGTGTTTAGATGAGTATCTGATCTCACCCCATTTGCTACTTAAATTCCTGCTGCTGATCTGTCTCACACCCATTTTCTGTCATTTAAATTTTACTTTCTTCTTTCACTGTGGTCATTGCTTTTGTGGTATAAAGTATGGTTTTGGTGAGAAGGGCTGGGGGCAAAGCACAGAATTAGGTTCATCTTGCACCAGTGAGGAGGATTTGGCTCAGGCTGCTCTTCTCAAAGTGACACTGGCAAATACAAAAGCCTATGAGAGAAGAAACCAATGTCAGATGCAATATTTCTTTCCCCTGTTTTCTTTCTCTTCTAACAGACACAGGTGAGATGATGCTGGAAGGTTTACACAGCAAAAAGTGAAGAGGCCACATCCCACTGGTAGGAGCTGTGTGTTACCCTGTGTTTGTTCAGAGGCTGGGGACAGCACTGCAGGGCTAAAACCAAGCAGAAACATTTTCCAGCACTGAGAAGCTCTCTGTGATTTGCAACTGAAAATGAAGAAAAGGGTGAATGAAGAGCAAATTCAGCTATGAGAAGCCTGCTGGAGGTTAAATCCCTGCCTTTACTGCCCTCCAGGGCATGCTGGCTTCGTGGGTGAGTGAGAGAGGTGTTGCATGCTCTAGATAAACTTTTGCTTTTAACATTCAACATAATGGTCTAGGTAAACCACCTCTTCTTGGTACAGTGAGAGCCACATAGCCAAAAACTCATTATCCAGATATACTTTAGTCTGCTTTAGGATAGCTGGGCTGTCTGGCAGTCTATCACTCACTAACAGAGGAATTCCTCCATCTCACTCAGTAGAGATCTGAAAATTGCTCTGGGAGATGTTTTTGGTACAGTGAGTGTATGAAACACTTGTATAAAACCAAGTCACAAACACTTTCTCTTGTTAAATGGGTTTTAAAAGCTTTACCCTTAAGGTTTTGAATTATCATCAAACAAAACAAGGCTTGGATTCAGTTGTGAGGCCTTGGTGCTTTATACTTCGCCCTGAGTAGCTCTAGCATCCCATTGTCTCCTCTTCCCTAAGCCATCCTCTGGACTGAAGGCTTTTGGAGGCACAAAGGGTTTGTACATTTATCCTCTTCTCTGCATCCAACAGATTCCACCTCACAGAATCCCCGAGAGCTACTGGTGGTGTTTCCCTGGTTGAGCCCTGAGCCAATCCCAAGCACTCACTCCAGAGCATGATGTGTTTGTGCTGTGGTAGAGAAGAAGTAGAAATGATCTGTCACTGCCTGTACAGCTCCTGACCACAAGAAACAGCTTCTGGAGCAAGTCCAGGGGACATGACTTCAAGGGCCCCTGATAAACTCTGGAGTCAGGTGAGGTAAGTCATGGGAGCTGCTCATCATTCAGTTCCCTTGAAACAGAGGAGCTGAGCAGCCTGCTCAGATTTCCATGATGAGAGGAAGGCCTGTGCAGTCTTAGATCCTTTCAAATCCTATCAAAACTCAGAGCTGGCATCTTACTCTTAAAAAAAAAAAACCCAACAAAACAAAACAACAAAAAAACCCAAACCAAAAGAAAGAACACCTCAAAGTTCTGTAAGCACAGGACAGCAGTTCCCAAACTTCACTGTTGCCTACTGCATTCTTTGCTGGGAGCCCCCGGCCTTATAAACCCTCTGGAGAATGTGAGCTTGTATCTGTAAATCTCTGAGGTAGCAGGTGCAAAAATAGCCTGAGTGATTCCACTGCCACCACTGTTAGCCCAAATTCAGCAGAGACAGATGCAGGAGAATTGCATGCTGGGGGTGTTGAGGTGCCCCTGTCACATTCAGCAATGCCCACTTGCTGCTGCCACTGTGTGTGCTTGGGACCCACCAACACCCTGGAGGAGCTGGGGCAGTGTCTTACCTAGAGGGCAGCTTTCCACCCAGATATCCAGAGGATTACCAAAACCAAAGTGTGAGCTTTCTGTCTGTCAGCTGGCCCTTCAGTGAGGGGGGTCCTGAGTGGCTATTAGAATTATGAAAGAAATGAGAAATCTGCCTTCCTCCAGGACCTCCTAACAAACATTCATGTGCTCAGGCTGCCAGAGCGCTGCAGAGTCTGAGCCGTGCTGATCCCTGAGTGCAGCCACTTCATCCTCAGTGGTGCAGAGCTGTCTGCAGCACAGCTGCTCCAGCTCAGACTGAGGCATCCAAAATGTATTCCAAGGTCACTAGAGTCTTCCTTCCTGTGGGGTTTGCCTCCACGTCAGCAGCCCTGTGGTGTTTGTTGGAACTACAGACAATTTTCCATCCTATAAAGTACAAGGTTTGCAACAGCATAGTGGGTAGGCTGGGTAAAATCTCCCACTTACTCCATGTTTCTCTTGTAACATTTTCCCTTCTCTGCCCTGCCTCCATCAATGGGGCTGACATGTTTTCTTCCAAGTTACCAGCATATATCTGCCAGCAACATCCCATTGTCATGGAAAATCCTGCTGTACTCCTCAAAAGCTCGATGTTTCCTCTTGCTGCAACCAAATCAATCCCTGGGAAAAAAAAAAAAAAAGTTTGTGTATCAGATACATCATCAGCAAATATTGGGCAATTCTCATATTGCCCCTGGCAATGTTGCACAGGGAAGTAAATGTCATTGGATGTCAGCACAGTCTGTGTCCCTAGAAGCTCTGGAAAGCATAATTCCCTTTTCTTGATGTAAATGCCATTTGGGGCTGAAGAATTTAATCTGATGTTCGTGCAGCCTCCTTGAAAGGCTAAGGGTAATGTGTTTCCTTGATTGCCACTGAGTGGGTCCCATTGACCGTGCAGCTGCAGATGGAAAGAGATTTTCATAAGATAATCTTTCTTTATCTATTCTTTCTCCTACAATCATTTTTGGTGTATTATATGTGTTTCTCAGAGCAGTGGGCTTGCAGGGCATCTCTGCAAGCTGGAATTTTTCACTCTGTTTTGACCAGTGGATTTTCTTGGCAAAGATGCATAAAAACAATGCAGAGAGCTGCCTTGGAGGAAAGTGGATGTCCTGTAGGCCATGATCTGATGTTTTCCAGATGATGTCTGGCAGCAAAGTGCACTCTTCTCCAATTCTTCAATGTCTTCAAGAGGTGGATAATATAATCAAATATAGGTGTCCAAGAATAGATTTGACTTGTCTGTTTCTATCTTTTCACATGCTTCACAAAAACCACTACTAGGAGCTCAAATTGACTTCCCCACTCAAACCTGTAAATATTTTTTGGATCTCCTACTTTGCAGTTTGAAGTCTGAGCCTGTTTAGCTCTCCCTGCTCATCCCTGGGTGCTGTGAGGTGGGGATGGCTGAGAGGAGCCCTGGTCAGCTGAGAGCCTGGCAGAGTCTGCATTCACCAGCACTCACCAGGGGCCCAGAGACATCTTGGTAAAGGACATGATGTGAGCATAGTCAATAAAATGCTGATTTTCATGCAAAGAAGTTGAAAGATCATAGAGGGGGGAAATGGCCAAGAGGGGTTGGCATGGCCTGAGTCGTCACTAAATTGGCACAGTGGTAAACCTCATCTCTTGAGGTGGTTCGTGTAAAACGACAGGCACCTGTGCCTGCAGAAACACTGCTTGTAAAATCGAGGCAGGTTAGTTTTGGGTTCAGCTGTGAATAGCTCAATGGTGCTACCTCATGGCCAGAGAGAAAACTACTTCATCCTTCTATTCCTTTTCAAACTTTTAATTTGTCCCGTAAGTGACAGACTTGCCACTGGAATCTCTTACTGCTGGACAAATGTTCCAAGTACATCCAAGTATCCAGCTGCATACATGGAGATTTTTTTTTACTCTTTTTTTTCTTTTGGTGACAGCAGAGTGCAGACTTAAAAGTTGCAGGGTTCACAGAGTACTTCTGTTGGATATAAAGTTTCTGTTTGTCCATCTCCTGTTACCTAGCAGTGCTATACCCATCTCAGACAGAGAGCTCTTTGGGCCAGGGGCAGTTTCTGAACTCTGTTGCCCAGCTCCCTGCAGAGGAGGTCACAGTGGAGCAGCCATCACAGCTGGCTGGCATTGCAGCTTGCCCCTACAAACACCATGCCCTATCTTGGGAAAAATAAAGTTAGGAACAAGCCAAAAAGAAACTGCTCAAGGCCTCTAAAAAAGTTGCCAATGGAAGCCTCATTCTTTTGGGCTTTTTGTTCTTTCCCCCATTGGATGCCAACTGTCTTCTCTTCAATACTAGCTGGAAAAAGATCGAGCACCAAAGCATACTAGAAGTGGCTCATGATTCAGAAAATTGATCTGGCATGGGAAGCCCTCATTCCTTTTCACCACCTTGTTTCCAGCCCTGACAGAGTATTCCTATGCTGCTAAATAAAAGAGAACTGGGGACCCATCATGAGGCCACTGGCTGTTACCTGCCCCCTGCAAGGCAGATTTAAGCCACACTGGTTGCTTTCACACTGTATCACACCCACCCTGGGTCTCTTCTGAACCACAGGTGGTACCTCTTGGACCCAAAGACATGTTTGTGTTTTACTGTCTCCTTTTGGTGCAAAGGGTCAGAAAAACCATGAGGCCTCACAGTGCAGCACCCAGTAGGACACCAAAGGTGGGAGGGAGTGTGTCCTCACAGTCAGTGCCTTTATGAGCTGACTCCAGCTCCTGCAGGAAGATTCAAAGCCTCCATCAGATGCAGAGCAAAGCCTGCAGAGCTAAGCTTGATGTGATTCTACGTTGACTGGGGCTGGGACCGTCACCACCTCTCCTTCATCAGATCAGCCACTGGGCCAAGGAAGCTTCTCTGTAGCAGACAGAGTCATAGTTGTCCAGACTGTGCACCAGAAATCAGCTCTGTTTGCCAAAAGCTCCTTCAGTGGTTCCGAAAAAGTGACAGGTATATTGCAAAATGAGCTTCATATACACCATATTGGACCTGATAAGATGTAAGATTTTGGGGTGCCAGTGACAGAGGCACATCAGATGTCTGTAGGAGAAAAACAGCCACCCTCTGGGGAAATTTGTGTTGGAACCACCATAACTGGTGTCTTCCTGGTGCTTTCCTTTGGAGATGTATCCACACTTTGTTAGCTGAACTGACCTGGAATGCAATCCTACTGAGGGACAGAGCCAAGCTTCCCTAACAAAGCATTTGCAATTCTTTACTTTGCATGAGGTTTTGTTTACCAGCATGCAGGAGCTGGACGAAGAAGCCACAGCTTTGTGTCAGCAGTGCCACCATCCTTGGAGGTGAGCTGGAGAACTGTCCTCCTCAGATGGACTCTGATTTTAACACTGCTCAGACTTATGTGAAAAACACACAATACTTCACTCCTTGCACTGGCACTAAGAGCATTCTGTCTTCCTGAGCTTCCCTTGCAGCAGAGGCACAGGGCAGGAGATTGTGTGGATGAGAACAGGTCTGCAGGCAAGGCTCCAACCTGGCTGAAATTCATTGCTTTTGGCAATTGGTAAGTGAGCATTTTTGTTTGACCTCACAGTGTATCCCAAAAGCAGCAGTCAGCCCTGGAGATGTTTCCCCAAGCTGGGGTCTGCTGGAGGAGCATCATTGGAAGGGAGGATCTGTGAGGGCTAAGGAGGGATCACCTGTGTCTCAGCTGAACATGAATGAATGCTCAGTAAGCTGAGGAAGGCTCCTCCCCTGGTTTGGGACCTTGAAGAAGCATTCAGTGAGTTACAGGAAGATTTGCACAATGTCCCAGCATGGCCTGCTTCCTGGCTGTGGGGACACAGAGTTTCCAAGAATCCTCTGAGCTCATGTGAGAGGCACCAGGCTGCTGCCTGGCAGGAGAGGTGCTGGCTCTGCACATTCACTCAGCCACTGGGATGGAGGAGCTCAGCCAAAGTACTTTTTTGGCACTTTTTTCTTTCAGAAAACATTGAGAAATAGAAATTTAAACTGGCAAGTTTGTCACTAGAAAACCCCATGGAAGAGGCTCAGTGTTGCTCCTGTGGGAGCTCTTGACTGACGTGTGGTGTAGAAAGTTTCAGTCCTTGGAGGGGTTTAATGTTAGCTTGACTTCTTTTCTGTGGTACTGATTCAGAGAGACATGGTAATTGTACTGCTTTGCATAAGTACAAAATTCTGGCAGCCTCAGCTTAAGAAGTATAAATTGCAAAATATGATCCAGTTGTTCTTGGTATTAAAAAAAATACTCAAGGTTCTCAAGTCGAGAACAGGCCTTTCCCTTTTCACCAATTTATCTGCTTTTATGTGCTCATAGCTGCTGAAACAACAGGGAAAACAAGGAATACTAAAGCTGATTAATTGTAGAAGGGAGTACAGGGCTGTTAGAGAGTTTCTTCAGTATCACTACACTTCGTAATAAATCTGGGTGTCCAGGGAGGCTTGACTGAAGAATGCACACAGAGACCATTTAGCATGACCCTGTGTGAAAGCCAGTTGTTTGGATATGCAAATAGCACTCTCAATCCCACTGTTTGCCAGTGGCACACCTATTCCAACTGGCAGTCAAAACAAGCAAGATGTAGTAATCCATGCAAAAACAAAAAAACAAAAAAAGAAACACCGCCAAAAAAGCCCACAGTACAAACCAGACAGGATAAGGAACCAGAAATACAAACTGTGTGTTGTCTGAGTTCTAAACAATTGTCTGTGTCAGGGTGAGTTCCCCACATTTATTTATTGCCACAAATACTAGCCTGTCTTTTCCTAGTGTCTTTCAGGACCCCTTTATAAGCAGTCATCCTCTGAGGACCATCACCCTCCAGAAAGGACCCACAGCACAGCATGACCTAGGCTGCAGTGCTGCAGAATAAGGCTTTTCCACCTGTGTGAGCTAGAAATCCCATTTTTCAAGAATGTTCCAGTTTCAAAACGTACCAACAACCTCAAAAAAAAAAAAAAAATTCTCCTGATTTCCTTTGGAAATCAGAAAAAGCTGGGATCATAGGTTAGGGCATGAGCCAGGCTGCATGAGTGAGCCCCCAGAGATTACAGATTGTCACATTATATTCCTTGTCTCTGCTGTGATAAATTTGTTTGTGATACTGCCCTGGGACAGCCCTCAATGGATCCCACTTGCTCAAGACCATGGTGCTCTGTGCATGTTTTCTTGCATTCTCACAAAATGTGATGCTACATTGTGCTAGACCGGCAGGATTTTGCTCTTTTGGATAAGAATCAGTAGGTGACATCCATCTTTTCTCCTGTGAGCTTTTACATCAGCAAAACTTCCTTTCCAAGCAGCTGATGGTGGGACAACACTCTGGGGAGCTGCCCCCTGCAATCTTACATGAGGAAAACCCTTCCCAGCTTGCTCTGCAGGAGAGCCACATCAGCTGTGCTTGAGCCATGCTCCTGCTAGCATCAGATGTGACACGCTGCAGTGTGGCTTTCTTACCCTGGCCACTGCACTTCATGTGTCTGATGGTGTTGGAGATGTTTCCCCAGCTCATGGCTCATATCTCCTGTTCACTGTAGATATTAAAAATCAGAGCAGATTTCACAGCCTCCCTGAAATGCTGCCCTCCCATCACCCAACTCTGACATTAACTCTGGCTATAAAGCAGGGATAATAACTCGATGGAAAATGCAGGTTCAAACCAGTTCCAAGAACCTAATACATTCCACACAGAGGAGCTTCCCTCCGGGTTAGGAAGTCTGTGGTGACAGGAGCAAAGATCCCACATTATCCACATCCCATTGACTCACTAAGCTGGTTTCCTTCAGGGTCACTGCAAGGAGCTGCCAGAGGGTCAGTGCTGAGCTTTTGTCTGTGCAAGGCCCTCAGGGATGGTCAGGTGGGAGCCCTCAGCATGCCTGCATATTTTCATATGCATATAACTCTTAAAGGAACACTGAAAATAAGAAGGTCATGTTTGACTGCAGCGTGTAAATGCATTTGTATCTTCAGCAGTTGTTTTGGGAGAGGTCATGAATCCACAGTAGATTTTACCAGGAGGAATTTCTCTTCTATGAAAAATTTTGGTCTTCAGGTCATGTTACCAGATGCAATACTGAGCCAAATTCCCTCCATACCTGTGGGCTGCTGTGGTCTGTGCTCCCCTGCACTCACATGGGTTTGGGGTAATTTGGCAGACTTCAGGTTTAAATCCTTTTAAAACAATATGCAAAGAGGTAATTTCCTCTGTGCTACAATAAAAAAGTGTCTCTTAGGAAGTGTCCTTTCAAATCCATATTTTTGATGTTATCATCAGTTTTGTTTCCCTTTTTTTGGTTTCATTTATACTTGCTACAGCATCTTTCTTTTTTTATCGTGTCCAACAGAAACAGGCAGAACTCCAGGTTAGGATAAAATGCTATTAGAAAGCAGCCATGGTAACTGTGCAGCATTCCCTTAGTGCCAGACAATCATAACCATCCTTCCTTAAAACAGTTAATCATCAGATAAAACTCAAGGCATCAGCCTGAGAGAGTCACTTCAGTAGAAAATGCTTTTGTGATCATCTGTGTCATGTATGTGGCACCATCACTTGATCCCTCTAAATGACCAGATGAATTGATGCCACATGAATGTAAAAAAAAGAAAAAAAGAAGTTTTAGTCAATATAAGTGTTCTCCATCTCCTGACATGAAAGCTGGACCTGGTGCATGTTCTGGCCAAGGCTGGAGAAAGCCCAAAGGTAAGAGAAGCATCTCTATCCTATTGGTTCCATGCCACACCCCACCATCTCCCTCCTTTTATCACCTCAGGCTTGGTTTGTGTTTAGACTTAGTTCAGCAGAAAAATGATCTTCTGTCAGGAAAGGCTTTTCTCTCTGTCATGCTGGTCATGAACCATCTCATCTGATTTTCCTGCTTCTTGAGCAGAGAGCGAAGGCTGTGTGCAGGGTACTGCAGGAAGACACTGCTTATAACTAAGCAAAAAAGTTCATGGAGTGCTTTAAGCTGCATGTGTCAGCTGATTATTTTTGCAGAACACAGTGTTATTTCCTCCTAAGGACTGAATCTGCTTGTTTTAGTATTTTCTTGTATTATTTGTGCTTTGTTGCATTGTATCCTTGCTGCTCTCCAGCCTGTTCTCTTAGGCTCATTGGGCCCCTCTCGACAAAGAAAGCAGGTTTGTGACAATGAGTATTTATTTGCAACACTCTGATAAATGTGGTTTTCTAATATCTGAACTGGTCTTGGGAGGAGAGGAAAAACTAATACCTATGGGGTGAAATCATGATTTGGTGGAAGGCAGTGGCAGCATTCCCACTGGCTTTGCTACGGCCAGAATTTCACAAGAGAAGAGCTTGGGAATCCAAATACCTTCACTGTCTCCTCTAACTGCCTGCCCCAATGCTGAACCAGGAGCCCACAGAAACACCTCTCAGCTGCTGCCTCCCTGCTGATTATTTAGGAGCAGGGACTGCCCAGGCCCAGGCTCTGCTCAGCCATCACCACAGCTGCAGGGTAGGGCCAACACCCATAACCTCACTTCACACACTCGTGCTCCTTGTCCTCTGGGTGGACTCATCTCCAAAACCACCTTTAGCTGTGCTGGGCCCTTTGGCACTTACTGCTAGGGAGTGGCATCTGAAACACCTGAGTGGCCTCGGTACTTAAATCAGGCCCACTTTGTCCCCTCCTTTCTTCCCAAGCTCTTTCTTCAGCAGAAGTTTTCTTGAAGCAGCCTCAGAGCACTGAGACAAGGTGATGTAAGCGAGGGCTTATGTGGCTCTCTCTGCTGGAAAGTGTGAGATTAAATACTGTAAGCCTTTGGCCAAAGCAAGCTACACTCTCCTCTGGGACTGATCCTGCCCTTGTTGAAGTCAAAGGGAACTTTGTCTGATTTTGCTGACTGTTGTGAATTATTGTCTAAAATCAGGATTTCAGCTTTCATCCTCATGCTCTGAGGATGGCAAAAAGCACCATTCAAGTCTTACTGTTAAGGACTCTACCAGCCTGGACCTTGTCTACTCAATGAACATGGAAAGCAGAGATTTGTGTATAACCATCTCACCCCACTGCTGATATCAAAGTCAGAATAACATGGAAAAGAAGCTGCTCATAGGGAAGGTATCCAACCAATTTGTGATCAGAGTTTAGAGATTTTCTCATCTTTGCTATTTTCCAGAAATTAAGCATAATGATTTGGCTGTGCTCATGCCCAGGTATTCCAATTTCTATACAGAGAATTGTCACAGAAAATAAGATGCAGACATTTACTTCTCTCCTGTGCTCTTGTTAAAAATTATCTCTTCTATGCTCCTTCAACATTGGATGCTGATGGGCTTGTTCCAAAAACCTCAGTGGGATATTTCAGTAGGACTTCATTTTGACAAAGGCTCCCAGCAAGCACGTAACTTCCTTGGAAAGGCCCTGTAGCAATCCATCATTTTATCTGAGTGAGGCTATCCCACAGGGCACCCTGGGCTGGTGGCCCATGCTGGGCAGGACCCAAAAGTAAAGCTGTTCCTGAGACTGAACCTCTCATATAGTACTTGTGCTTGTGGATGTTTAATTTATTTGCTCATGTTTTGGCATTGCTGCAAAAAATGTCCTGGCCTTTGAAACGTCAAGGTGTGTATTGCACAAATGATAAATCAATAATCTAAGTTGAGACTTGCCATGAGAGAGGCTTGTCTGCAATTGCCTCCTGGCAATCTTTTAAATTAATTTCTTTTAACATCTCTGTCGTTGCTCTTTACAGAGTCCAGAAAAATGCGTGTGAGCAGAGGAAGGTGCCGCCTTCAACAACTTCACAATTCATGTTACCTCTGTGTGCTGGGAAAGCTTGTCATGAAAAGGCAAGTGCAAGCAGCAGATACCTGCTTTCCTTGTATTTGATGTTGCTTGGAAGTATTTTGTGGCTTCAAACTTAAGGCCTAGAAGGCTGTCAAGAGAAAGATAACCCTCTGAGGGGGTTATTTATGAGACTCACGCTCTGGGGGAAGGGCACAGAGGAACTTGGGTTGAAATTACAAAGGCATCAGGCTGTGATTTCCTTGACTGAATCCCAGCTCTTCTGTCTCTGGTCCACAAAGTCTCATGGAGCCCCTGCACCCTGAGAAGTCCAGTGGTGGTCCTTTCAGTGTGGCATGGGCAGCAGTAGACACGTGTGTGTGCTGTGGTCCTTCCCCCCCAGCAGGACCTTCTGTTAGCACTGGTTTTGTCTCTTGTGCCCAGCCCTGCCTCCTGTGCTGCTGTGGCACCAGACTCACCTTCCACATCACTTCCTGGGCTCCTGGCAGCTGGTTTCAGCATCCATCCCAGCAGCAGGCACACCCTGGAGGCATGCCACCAACCCCACATCTCCCACCCATTTCCAGCTGGCAGCAGTGGCAGCGCTCACAAGAAACATTGCTGCTCACCCACATAGCCAAGGGCACTTTAGGAGTGACAGTAATTTGGCTTTGTTATTTGTAAATATAGCTGCTCACTGCTCAGGACCTCAGAGGCTGCTGCCTCAAATCTCAAGAAGAACCAGACATCAAGGGGAGTGGATAACATACCAGTGAGGTGTGTTCCAACCCTGAATTGACGTGAATAAAACCAGGCAGTTGCTGGATACCTCTTTCCTGGTGGGTCAGTGCTCACAGCAATTAAGCACGGGACAGGTGAAGAAGGAGCAGGCATCAGACTTAAAAAAAGAGAGTGTTTCCTGACAGAAACAGAGCTCAGGCTCAGCAGATACATTCTGATTTTCAGTTTCTGTGGTTACTGACAAAGTTTCTTTGCATGATCACATCAGGGCAAGCATGCAAATCTTCCCAGGAAGGGTTTCATGCTAAAAATTTTTGGCTCCTGAAAGAGACAAGGCTGCTTGTGTTCAAGATCCCCTGGGATAGAAAAGTTTTTATATATGGGACTTCAAATCAAAATTTCTGCTTTCCATTCCACTTTGCAGCTCAGTCTGGCAGGGATCTACTAGATCTCGGGCTTTTCTAGCTGTGGAAGGAAAACCTTGAGCACAAAGAGCATTTGAGTACAAGATAGTCTCCTACAGGAGGATGAGCCAAACTGGAGAACTGCAATGTAGTTTTCTGTTGACCCTCACACAAGCTCAGCACTGTTTGGGGCACAGCTTTTAATTTGTCCCAGCTTACTTATTATTCCTGAAAAATAAAACTAAGCATTCTAAGAGAGTTTTAAAATAGCTCAAGTGTGACTCAAGTCCTGAAAAAGTATGTAATTTTAAGCTTAGAGAAAGTGTTTTATCCTTAATTTGCCCTGCAATGTTCAAATCCACAAAATGAGGTGCTATTCACACCACACTTGATGGTGACTCATCACCCTTTCACCTCTCTGTGCTGGGCCCAGAAGCAGATCCAGGTTTCCATGGGTGGAGGCAGGGACCAGCGTTTGGTGTCTTCAGTGTCTGTGTGACAGCCAAGAAGCATGAAGGGAGCAATTTGTACTTGCATCTCCATTTGAGGGATGCTGAGGGCAGTGAGGAGCATACTCAGAGGGGCAGGAGGGGCAGCAGGGCTTGGATAAGGTGCATTCCCCAGCCTTGTGCTGCTCACTGACATTTTTCAGCCATGTTGGGCAGCCCTGCCCTGGTAAGGCTCTCCATGGATGCACACAGCTGTTGAGGTGTGATTATTCTGTCTCAGTAGCTTTACTTTTCATCTTTTCTCAGTCCCCTAGAAAGAATTGTGCCAATGACTTTATTCACTTCTCTTTCCTTTTACAAGTGCTATTCTTTCTTTCTTTCCTCTTCCTCCCGAACACAAATAATCCCTCTCTTTGCTGCAGCAGTGTTCAGTGCTGCCTCTCTGCTGCAGTTCATCACAGTGACATCACAGACCCTGGGAACCAAGTGCCAGCACCTGTTCTGCAGATGTGGGGCCAGGTGTGTGGCTTGAGCACACCCTGGTGAGACTTCGTGTAGCAGTTCTGCTATAACCTCTCTCTCTCTCTCTCTCTCTCTCTCTCTGTATAGAATCTATATGGTCACAAAGGGAGGTATCTTTATGCCTCCCCTAGTCCCCAGCCATTTGAAAACTCATCTTTCACACATCTCCTGACACATGCCAGCTGTGGAGTTACAAGGGTTGATGCTGGCACTAAAGAAAGGGGGGCATCCCACATGGTCAGAGGCAAAGAAGTAGAGGGAGAGCTGTTTTTTGCTTCCACGTGGTCCTAGCCCTGGCAGAGCAGCCCAGGTCAGGACAGAGCTACAGCTCTTGAAGTGCCCTAGATAGCCAGAGGAGCTCTTTCTCCAGTATGCCACTCTCATGGATATCATGGGTGATATAATGGACACAGACATCAGGAGTAAATCTGGATGGACTCAGGACAGCATGGACAACCCCTGTCCACAGCACCCCACCAAATCCCTCGGCTGCCTTAGACTAAGCCATTGCAGCTAGAGTGTAGTTATTTAAACTGGGACACATTCAGTCCACTGGTGGAAGGCTGGGTGAAGTTCTTATTTCAGAAACAGAAACACATTTAATGAACTATGACTCTTTTCCCTCCCAAGTGAGTATCTCTGTTCAGAATAGCTGTGAGAAGGGGAGCTGTAAACAACTCCCAAGCAGCCTGGCACAAGTCAGGCACAGGAACATAGAGACAATCTCTGTGATGCTCTGGTTAGCAAACGTGGCTAATCATTCTCATATTTTTCCTCCAGGCATGGACAGCTCAGAGACTGCCATAAAGACTGTTTTACAGTCTCCCTGAAGGGTAATTAGCAGCAATAAAAATATTTTCAAAATTACTGGCTGGTTAATAGTGTGCACAACACAGGAGAGCTCTGAGTCCCAGCATCAGCTAATGATGAGGCATTAAATGCTTCCAAACCAGTAAGCGGTCCGAAACAAAAGCCTGTGTTTTGCTTCTCCATCAAACAGCAGCAGTCTGGGACATGCAGGGGAGGTGTTGTTTCAGGCAGGAAGCAACATAAAACCCAAATATTGGTTTTAACCACTATCCAAGTAAAAGAAAAAGAAATCACTCTTGTGGAAACTGAATTCAGAGCTGTTCTCCTTAGCAGGGATGGCTGGAGCCATCAGGAGTCATCATTTTGCATCTCATTTGCTTCAGGAGATTTACCATGGGAATAAGCTCAGTGTAATGGTGTTTTACTGATCAAGTTAGTGTCCTTTCCTGAACCCATTAATTGCCTCTTTGTGTTAAAATTTCAAAGTATTCCTGCTCACCTTACAGGTTTCTTCAATGAGCCAGGAGGGAAAGGATTGAAAGGGGTGAGGTGGAGGACATGCCATGGGTTTACAGCTTGCAAAGCTCCCAGGCAACCTGCAGCTGCACCCCCATGCTGCTCAGGGCTCACTGCCTTCAGCCCTTGGGGACAGCAGGTCCTTCCTTCCAAACTGACCAAAAGAAAGAGCAAAAGAAAACTATACAGTATGAACATGAGCTATACAGGGACCTGGGGATGCCAGAAATGAACTCGCAAGAGTCAAGAAACAGAGCAAGTGGTGAACCCACCTGAGCTCCAGATGTGCCCTGCTCATTGCCCCTTCCAACGATTTTGAGTCTTCCACCTGACAAAGAAGGCAGCTTTGAAATTGCTTTCCACATTTTGCAGTCTGCACATTGTCTCTATCACACTGTGGTATGCAAAGGCTGCGACTGATGGTGAAATAAACTGCTTTATTTTAAAAGAGTTACACCATGACCTTCTCACTTTAATATTGTTTTAAAGCACAAAAGGTTCAAATACAGGCACATTAGCAGTTGTACGTGAACAATATGTTAGTATTGGTTATTTGGGAGTTTGTAGGCTGGTCAGTCATACATCCTCTGGAATCCAAGTCCATTTCAGGATAAAATAGAACATCACCTGGTTCTTCAGGTTTTCTGAGGCACTTTCTAACTTGCTGTTTTCACAATTTTTAGTTCTTTCTCACACACATGGGTGTCATTGTCAAAAGACTGTTTTGATAAGACTAAGTTGTTTACAAACTTTCTCTTGGTGTGGAAAGCAATTGATGGACAGTTATCTTGGCCAATGGGATGGGAGAGGTGTCAGCCTTCTCCAATCCCTGGTCTGTGTGGAAATACTATAAATACAAAGTTAGATGTTTTAATAAATAATTTTCAACCTTCTCAAGAAAAATTGTCCGTGTCCCACAGTGACAACATAATTTTATGCTTAAAGACCTTTTGCACTGACTAGTCGGTTACAGTAATCCTCATATCTGTTAATATCACACATAAATGACAAAAAAATTTAGGAAGTAAGCTGCATATTTTCTGAGACTAGACAACATTTATCCCTAAAATTATCATCAAAATTATCCTCCTTTCACTAACAAGTGAAAGAAGTGATTATAAAACTGACTTCCAGAATGACTGAGAAGGGTATTGTGACTCTTCTAATAAGATAATATACATAACAGCACAGTCTTGTGACCTTGCATTTGTTCTGTATGAATAAAATCTCCATTTAAATTCCTGACATTAGTTTTTAAAAGGGCACTTAATTTTAACCTAATCTATTAATAGCATTCAATATTAAAGTACTGCCAAATAACTGCAAAATTATGGAGGACTTTTTTTTAATACAAAATCAATGCCTAAATGCTTTTCATAAGAATGTTCTGGATGAAAATGAATTTATGCAAGGAAATTATTTAGAAAAATTATCTAAGTTATTTGGCCTAAATTTCAAGATAATATTCCTGGTTAAGTACATTGAGAATTTTAATAGGTTTCTGGTTGGCATTAAATGCAAAACATGAAGTGGGTTGTGAATGGAGGTGAATGGAAGGAGTTTTGATCACTGATTGCAAGATTGCCACCTTTCTTTGGCTCATTATTGGCAAGATTTATGTCTACAGAGACATTTATGGCAGCAGAGCAAACCTTGCTTTTCTGAGCTGACACTATGCCCTCTGGCCATAACAAACATATCCCTCATATCTGGGGGTTGAAATGTTTCCAGCTCTACCCATTCCTGGCACTGGAAGGTGCTGGCTGTGACTTTGGAGAGAAGGAGTGCTCCTTTGGACCACCAAGAGTGTGTCTACCTCTCTCTTTGACACAGTGCACAGCCACAGAAGATGCAAGTTTATGGGGTTATGTGGCAGGGATAATTGGAATTTAAGGACTCTAAGGAGCCCTAGGACACCAGGCAGCTTTGGATGCTCAAAGAGCATGGTCAGAGCTCTGCCTCCCTTCTCGCCCTTGCTCTCCAGCCAACCATGCACATACAGGGCTAATGCAATGTGCAAGAGCACTTGGGGAAACAAACATCTGTTTGATGAGGGATCAAAACATAATAAATGGAGATGGGTTAAGAAGTGTTTCCAGAAAGATCCAAGAACACCCTGCTATCAACTACAAATCACCACCAAAGCTCCACAATGGCTGGTATGCTCATATAGCAAGAAAGTAGTCTGTACTTGGCAGTGTCAGAGCTTGGAAGCTATCAGATGGCAGCCTGTTTTTCCAAAGGCTTTTCTCATTGAGAGATGCAAGCCACTCTCATAAAGCTTCAGGCCAGCTGAAAGTCCTGAGAGACAGATCCCATTCTAATTCTTTATGATTGTAAAGAACAAAGGGCCATATCCTGCCATTGATACATTTTCAGGGCTTCTAACGAACACAGCTTAGAGACTCAGATATAGATCAATGGCAGGATATAGTCATAATGAACAAAACTGAGCTAAAAGAATGGTGTCTTCCTATTTCAACTTTATATGACATAGCACTTGCACATAATGGAGACCAGATTTTTCTTTTAAACAAGTTGTCAAAGTATCTGTTGCGTCTCATTGAAGGAATGTTTGAATAGCAAATTCCAAACCTAACACTTCAGTAAATCTAGCAAAAACCCTCTGCAGATCTTTTCTGTTCAACTTTTGCAGATAGAATATTTCAGCTGAAACCACAGCTGGCATTGTTACCAATAAAATGAGCCACCTTAAAAGATGATGGGTGATGATGCTTCTCCACAAGCACTGGGTACCACCCATGCCATGTCTCTCAGTTTATGCAGGACAACATTTGTGTCATGACTTTCTCTTAGAGCTAAACCTGCCTATCAAGGTGCAGAATGTTTAATCTTTACTGTGCATTACTGCACAGATCAGTAAAAAATCCCCACAAAATCAGACACAGAGGTTTCAGCTGAACAATATTTTTAGAAGTTAACTTATTCTTCTACTGGTGGTTATTAGTCCAAATAACTCATGACAAACTAATTTCTCTTTAAACCTTTTCTCCCTCACAGTCAGAGGTAGCATTTCAAAATATTTGCAAGGGTGCTATTTGTTTCTCTTCCCTACGTCTCCACAAAGATGTTGTGGATAGCCACAAGGGTATCATCCACATTCCTTTATGGTAGCACACAGGGCTATGATTTATTCAAACCCAGAGCACTTTAAACACGCGCCAAGCCAAAGCTCAGAACGGAGCCCTGGAGCATCCACCTAGACTGTTCACAAACGTGGCTTGAGAAAGCAATCTCTGCTGTGTCCAAGAGTAACAGGGTATATGACAGTGCTGCTAAAATCCTAGGAGGCTAATGTGAACCAACCAGGCCATCTGGGGCTGTTTAGCTGTTCTTGCTGTGTGATAACATAGCTTGGCGTGAAGGGCTGGAGCCTCCAGCAAAATCAGACATGACAAAATACTCTGAGCTGAGTCAGAAACAATAATGATTCTTTTTGCTGCGTATAAGCAGAAATCACTGACTTTTGCATGGCAGAGAGCAGGCTGACAGAGAGGAGTGGCTGCTCAGTGGTGCCTTTTTACTACTGATCACCTTGAAAATGCTGAGAAATGGAGGGCTCCTTAGGCTTTATTGCAGTGTAAATATTTACAGTGTGTACTCTTGCTCCAGAAAATGAGGTCACATCTGCACCTAGAATGAGAGGGAGCTACTGAAGGATGGATTCCCAGGAGAAGCTGGCAACTATGAAGTCACCCTGAGATGAAATATACAATATTATAATTTTCAGTCTTTTCCCTTTGTTGAGGCTAAATGTGAATTAAGAGTTTTTCAGTATTTCAGTATTCTAGGAGAGAAATCGCTGTTCCTTCTGCTTGCTGGGATGAGACAAACTTGACCCTGATGTGACACAGAGGAATGGGGAGTGGGAACCCAGCTTCCATAGCTACAGATCAAGGGATGCACATCTGGGGGATGTGCAGCAGCATGGATGAACAGGAACATCAGCAGCTTTAGCAGGGATGAAGCCATGCACAACATGATGCAGTCTGTGGTGCATGAGGTGACAGCTCCTCTAAACTGGGTCTGCCACAATGGGATGTGCCTGAGGGAATAAAGGCATCCGAGATTACACAATGAGGTAGCCTGAGGTAAAGCTGAATGTGCTTTTTACTGAGTGGCAAAAAGATAAATGTTGAGAACCTCAGAAAAAGGCAGACTGGAGCTGGACCCTTGCACATTCATCTGTGCATAATTGACAGCTGCCACCTGGGAGGAAAAGCAAGCCTAAATTTCCCTTTAGGTACTGCTGCTCTAACACTTTGTGAATGCTTCCTGTAAACACTGCCCCAAAACTGCTGTTGTTTAAGGATAATTTTTGAAGTAGGTTAAAAGTAGGTGAACTCAGTACAGCTTGTGACTACAGTGGAGAACTGCTACTCAGAAGAGGTATAGATCCTGCCCCAGGCTCACTGCAGTTTGTTTCTCACAAATTGTGAGGCTTCCAACCTCCCCTCCTCCTGGGGCTAGGGGCAATGTTCTGGTTTGGTGACATTTTTACCCTTGATCTGTGGGAGACAAATGACCTGCAGTGCACAACAATGATGCCTCAAGCCATTTTGGTTTTGGTGGGGCTTTTGCAGCTGACATCCTCATGCTGCAAAGTCCCAGGCATGCCCAGGCTGCACTGTGCAAAACTTCAGGAAATCAGCTTTGTGACTTAGGAGTGCTTGGTGGTGGTGGAAGGGAAAAAAAGAGTGTATGATTCTGTGACTACTGAGGCAGATGTGGTCCTGTAGCCACAGTTTGCTTTGAATTTGAAGAATTACTGAGAAATTTAGCCAGACTGGAAAGTTATAAAAAGAGGGAAAGAAGTCCCAGAAAATAACTCAAGCTGGTTCTGGGAGCAGAAGATTCAAGAAAATCTGTCTTCACATGCTTTTTTTCTTTTGTGAGCTTTTGCATCCCACTACTATAACTCCAGGTAGTTCCAGCTTCTGCACTTGCTTTTCTTTCACTTTGTTTTAGTTTTGTGGCTATGCTTATTGCATATCCCATGTACAGATGAATTTATAAATCATTACTATAAAAAACCCAAGAAAGTCTGAGAACCCTAAACCAAAGGAATATCGCTATGTCTTTCCCAAGATTCCCAGCCTCTACCCAGTTCCTTGCCATGCCACCTGTGGAATCCTGCCAGCTGTGCTGCCCAACAGCATGCACATCTGGCTGCAGCAACATGGGCTGGTAAGGGTGAAGCTCTCTGGTTTTGCTCTCAGGAAAGCAGGATTTGGAGGATGGCTTTTCTCAGCTAAACTGACATGTATCACAGCCAAGGATCACTGAAGGACTCTGGTCACATTTGTGCTGCTTAAGGCTCTCTGGGTCAGGCTCATGCTGCAGAGACCTGTGCAGAGCAGTCCAGAACACAGCCAAACACGAGGTGTGCAGGCAGTACAGGGCTCTAGCTGACCCCCTGCCCTTTTCTCTTGACTAGAAGAGCTGTGAAGATCCCAAAGTGAGAAGCTAAAACTGGGAGATCCTGGGGAAAGGGAGCTGGGCAGAGGGAGGAGGAAGAGATATTGGTGCTTATAGAGTTTTTAAGAGCGCAGGAGTCTCCCTATCTGAGAGCAGAGGTAGATTTGCCCTGAAGTCTGAAGGTTTCTGCATGTGTTTTATTTGTGTACATGTCTTTTTCTTCAAATGGAATCTGGACAGTGTTTTGCACTGAGTGACTTCCAGAAAGTCTTGTTCTTCATCCTCATGGAATTTTTAAGGAGATATTTGCCCAGGCTGTCCACATGAGTGTGTCTTGTAATGTTGATCCCTCAGAGAACAATCATGGATGAAATTGCAAAAAATGTTGTGCAACACTGTTTTTCTGATTTAGGAGCTTGGAAATAACAAATATACTGGAATTTGGGTTCAGTCCATTCACTTCTTTATTTGACCTCCTATCAAAAAGAAATAATATATTCTTCTGGAATAGGAGCTGTGTCAGCCAGTATATTGGCACATCTGTGAAATGCACAGGCTTACTTCAAAACAACATTTTATTTTGGAAAGGAAATTGCACTGAATTTTTCTGAAGTCATTGGCCAACCATGCAATGACAGGATGGGAATTTATTCTTCTTTTTGACAGACCACGGTACTCCTCAATTGGCTGAAGCCCTTTCAGCATGTTCCCCTTTGATAGCCCTGTGGGTTACAGCACCCCCATCCTTCTGCTTCAGCAAAGCCAGCGCTCCATCTCAGCTCCCACAGAACTTCTCTTCACAGCCTCTTTAACCACTGAGAGCCCTGTAATGCCCAGCAGCCCCTCACCCTCACAGTTCTCACACAAGGACTGTGCTGTCCACAAGTCCTGGGACCCTTTGGGTAACTAATCTTCATCCCACGCACCTCTTCCCACACTTGGAAGCAGATCTGCCATTGCCACTGTGAACTCCAGAGCCTTTGTGGCCCATGGCCATAGACAGACACTCTGTGGGCAGGAGAAGCTGCCCTGCCTGCCTCCACCTCAGCTCCATCCTTTGCCTGCAGCTCCTGCAGTCTTCTCCTCACCTCCAGATTCACTGAGAGCAGAAGGGGAAGACAAGGAAAAGGGGGTACAGCCAAAGAGTTTTCCTATGGCTGCTGCACCTTCCCTTGCAGATATCTTACAGCTCCAGCACCCACATGGGCCTCCACTGCTGCACCTGCTAGCAATGGTGAGGTCAACAACAATTTCCAGCTTGGACAGCTTGAAAACCTCACCATCTTCTCTGGTACCCTCCACCACAGCCACACACACCCCAGTCCCCTCAGACCTGCTTAAAACATCTCCTGCTCTGCATTCACCTTTTCTTACCAGCAGTACATCATTTTAGAGCTACACTTTGGCCTCCCTTGCCTCTTGCTCCCCTGGGTGAAACAGCAGGATGAAATCACTCACTGGGTGTTCAGACCATCACAAGGGGATTCCTTGCTTGGCTACAAGGATGTGCAGGCAGTCATTGCTGAGGTTTTTCAGGAATGGCTATTGAGACAGAGGAGGCCTAGAAAGGAGGTGGGAAGATTATGGCTACATAAGCAACTGATCACAGTATTTGGCTTGCTGATTTTATAATTGTAGCCCTAAAGGCCAGCAGGACTCTGTACTGGGGTTTTTAAAACCTTATAGAGGCCATATTTATCCTATAGATTTTTTTTCAAACTCTCTGTTTACTTTTAGAGTACCATCAAATAACATATAATCTTTTGTGAAGTCTCCCTCTCCTCCCCTTTAAAACATACTTTCCATACACCACAGTCTGCCTCTTAGTGATTGAACTGGGAAAATGTTTCTGTTGCTAATATTTATTTTTTTCCGTTGAATACTGATATAAAAATTGTGCCTGCATAAGGCCAGAATTTAACACAATTCAGAACACACAACCTAAACAAACAATCAACATGATCACAGACTCCTGGGTTCTCAGGGAAGGCAACTTAATCAACAGTCTGACCACTGAACAGGCAAAACCTGCCTACAGTTCATTACAGGCCTATTTTGAAAACACTGTCTGCCTCTTGAGAAACCTGTGTGTTCACAGAAGAAAATGGAGGTGAAATAACTGAGAGAGGAAGCACAAGCTTCTGTTTGCACAATTCATCCATGCTAATCAGACTCTTGATTTACCCAGCATATAGGAGCTGATGTAACTGCCCTGAAATCCACCATGGATGTAATTGAAATCTGCTGCAAAACGGTGTTTTCTTACTGAGTGCTTACTCGCTGTAACTGTGAAGTTTCAAAATTTTACCAGTGTATTCTATTGCTTTTCCTGTATAGTAAATAGAATGTTGTAAAACTGGCTTTCTCCTCCAGTTTGTTGGTTTTGTAATGACTCCAGTAACTACCACACCACTCAATATCTCTTAAAATGCTTGCTCAGACATGAAAATTTATGATTAATATATGGATTTTGAGGAAAAAAGTACAGCAGCAGTTACAGATGCATTTTTCCAAGTTCAGCCGTATGCTTTTTTATTATTATAATCTATATGGTTTTTCCAAGCTATATGTTCTCAGAGAAATACACATTCCTTTCAACTTGGAATCATGCAAGTGTAGCAAGTCACCTAATAGGAATATGTGGGTCATGGTACAGCATGACTTAACTCTGATTCAGTGACTTAGGCTCTTTTTCAACTATTTCATCAACAATAGCTGCTGTTGAAGGAGCCAAAATGGATACAAATTGGAAGAACATAAGGAATAGTCTTTTTCATTATGTAAATATCTATTTTAGGCTCATTTTTAAAGATATTTCCATTTATTTTCAGAAGGAAAATGTTACAATTACCTAACTTTTGTCAACTGAAGCGAATGGGCTGTATTCACTTGCTCCCAAAGGGAGTATTTAGAACTGCCATTAGTCCCATTAAAATCAAAACTAGGCTTGAAGTGACCTGCAGGATGGAGCACTGTGGTGTACAATAAAACTGCAGGTGAGTCTTCAGGAGATAATAAAGACACAAACATTTCTCAGCAGTGTATCAAACTTTGATGGTTCCCCCAATGACAATGAAAATTGCACAGTACAAAATTCCTGAAAGACTTCATAAATTATCTTATGTATAAAAGTAGAGATGAACTTTCTATTTTTCCCTTGTAGGAAAGAGAGTGCTTAAAGTAATCTCAGTCAGTCACTGTTGTCTGCTTTGGATATCAATGACATTTCAGGTTGTTTTTTTTTAAATAGGCCACAGTCACAGAGACAAAACACAAACAACCCTCAAAACTCCCGAATTATAACCAGACAAGAATGTGTAAATATAAACAGGGTTGATGAAAATTCAATCAGTTACATTTTTAATTGCAGGGAGCCAAAAGGTCCTTTGACTCAAAATAGGCTGCCTAAGTTTGAATCCCACACAGTAAATTAACCCTGACCATGGTAGTATTGCTTGCGGTAGGAAGACCTTTATTTGATGCCACAACCTTGTTGATGTATATCTTTCCATGACTGACCTAACCTTTCCACTTAGAGATGTTTCCATGCTACAGTACTCTTGAAGTACCAGAGAATAAGGAAAAAGGAAAAATTAGTGGTTGTAAACAAACTTGAATTCTTTCAAACCACTCTGCATCCCTTAGGCTTTTTTATTTTCCCCACTGCAGAACTTTTGATTTCAATCTCAGCCCTCTGTACACTTCCTACAGATGAAGAAACAATAGCAAAGACTGACTCAATTTGGGCTTTTTGCTACCACTGCCTGTGCCACTGTTAGAGTGAAAGCAGTCAAACTGCTGGGCATGGCAGTGCTGGCTAAGCAAGCCCAGGTGGTCTGGTCTGGAGAATTCCTGCAGATATAGCTGGATCCATAAAATAACCTATTGAATTTGCCTGTGCAGTGTCCAAATACATTTAAAGCAGAGGATACTCCATGTCCCTCTCCTGGATTCACACGAGCTCTGATGTTATTACATCACACTGTACCTGGCAGGTAGAGCATGGAATGTGGGGATGAGCTGCTTCCATGTGGGAGCAGCTGCTCTGTCTCCACAGAAATGGTGAATAGCTTCTCTGTGGGCTTGTTTGGCTTAGTTCTACCTCTTCTGCTCTCACCCACAGAACTGCTGGTGTCCACAAGACTCAGTTTTAGGTTGTACATGGACATGCCTACAAGCACACTAGGAAAAATGTCCATCTACTGTTTATCCTCTCCTTTTGTCCTATCCAGGTGAGTCCCGCCACAGCCTATTGCAAACCTCTGACAATTCATGTGAAGTTTGGAGCTTTTCATACTACAAGGGCTTATGCTAGCTTTATTTCTAGAAATTAGTTAAACAAAGGGAAAGACACTGCTTAAACTAGACTTTTATGTCAGTGAGTCATTTTTTTAAAGGAATTTTAAGAAATTTAGGATTAGAGGTACTTTCTGCTGATGTAGTCATACTTTCCCTATCTTATTTCATTCTTTTGAACTAGGAATATTTGTTGCCAATTCAAATTTCATTAGACTGCATCCAGATTCAAGATTTGACTGGTTTATTTCTTTTTTAATTTTTAGTTTAGAGGATTATCTGGAAGAAAATACCCACGACCTGACTGAGAGGTTTAATTTTGCAAAGGCATTGATGTTCTCAACTCTTGTTTAGGATCTGGATCCCACTCATGAATCCAGATTTACAGCTTCACACCACAAAAGAACATAAATAGTCTCCCTCAAATCAAGATGTACAAATGACTTTCTACATACCTGAAGAAACACACACTTTATAGCTTGTCTGGACAGGATCTAGTACTATTTTTCTAGTAGAGAAAGCCCCATAGGATTGCTCCACACCACTGTGAGACAGTGTAATGAAATTCAAAGCACCAGCTTCTGACAGACACTCAGTGTTGATTGATATCATTCTGAACCAAGACTTTTGGCATCATAAATTAATACTCTGGCTCTCAAGTGGCTACTGGAAAATGCATATGCCTAAATATGTACATTGTTTATGGTGTTCCAATGCACTTACACATAGGCTAACAAGATACAGTCTTCAATATGTCACTTTTTTTGTTTCTACATATATAGATGCTTACACTCACGTCTCATGTTGATTCTCAGCTCCAACTGAACTAAACTCAAGAAGCCGCAGATAATTTTGGATGACATCCCAGGATCACTGGCAAGGAATGAGACATCTCTACATCTCTGTTCAGCCTTGAGTTTACTCAGGACCTTCTGCAAAACATGTTTCTGCCATCAACACCTGTTTGTTGTATATTATAAGGGTTAGCAAACACATTTTTTGCTGCTGTGCCAGTGAATGTCCTAGTTTATGAACCAAAATATACTGTTGGAAGAGGCTGTGTCCCACCTTGTACAATTTAACTCAAAAAGGTATAGGCAGGAGCTTTATTTTAGAATGTCAAAGTACATTTTTATGTGCAAGAAGGATGCAGTGGCCTGCAAATTATCAGTGAGAAAATGACATTCCTGTTCATTAGCATCCAAGCAATGGGAGGGGAGGCAGCATGCTGACACCGCCTTACTTGAGCCAGACCTGAAGGTTGGCTGAGCTGTCATTGCTCCCTCACGCTGAGATTTCACAACCCAGAACTTGTTCTGGACATTCAGCCAAAGCTCTGCTCCTCATCTTCCAGGTGTGGAGATAATGGGGTGCTGCCACACAAAACCCCTATCTCAGCCACACAAACGTATTCTAGCCTTTCATCATGGAAAATCCCTTTGGTCCTTGGTATGTTATCTTGGCAGTATAAAAATTTATCCTAACAAACAGCTCTGCAGCAAAACTGCTGAAATAAAGACTGGTTAATAGTGGTAATTAGCAACATTTACTGTACCATATACTTTCTCTTTGAAATTTTTCTGTAAGTTCTGATTTGCTCAGAGACTTCTGGTCTGGGATGCACTGGAATTATCTGAATACTTCAACTATGGGATTCAAGGTTAAAGGGATCACTACCTGTGAAAATATATTAGAGGTAGACAATCCTTGTCTCTCGTCCTCCTTGTTGCAGTGAAACTTCACTCATTTGCTTTGAAGGGTTAGGATTTTATTAATAGAAAGGAAGGTTTCTGGTTTCCTGTGCCTTCCTTTGCCTGTTGGGTGTGCAAAGCCGTACAGATCCCAGTGGCCAACAATGATGGCTGATGGCAACCTACAAGGAAATCTTGTGGTGGCCTATGGGCTCTTTGGATGAAATATTGAAGTTTATAACACAGACATCTACTATGGAATAGTCTCTTTTAAACTAATGTATAATGTATTCAGGATGTGAACCATTTAATCCCAAACCAGACACCTGAAATAGGTGGCAGATGAACCAGGCCCTTGCCAGTATCTGCATCCCTCTGCTTGTCATGAGGGAAGCCTGGAGTGAGTGGATCAGACACATCTACTCCAGACACATCTAAAATCAGGCAAGATGTTTGATTCCTCCTGTGCATTTCCCAGGCCATGAGATCTGGGTCACCCTGAGTCATGCCCCACAATCTTGCTCAGAGGGCTCCTCTTTTGCAACAGACTGGGGCTCTGTGAGAGCTTTTGGCTGCTGGACAGCCACTTGCTCTGTGCTTCAGGCTTCCTTCTCTGATGGAGACAATTTCAACATAGAAAGCAGTAGCTGGGCTCTTTGAGGAATGGTTAATTTTGTCTCCTTCCCCCTCCACCCCTGCTTCCTGCCATGGTAAGCTAGAATAATTAAACACTTTGGGTTTGTTTGCGTGCATTGTTTATCCATCCTTGCTCTTGCTTCTATGTTTAAAAGAGGAAATAACTCTCTATGATAATGTATCACTACATGCTGGTAACATCAGATAAGCTAAGCTGGACAAAAATGTTGTCCTTGGCAACTCTCCACTTTCTTTAATTTGGTCAGAGAACCAATTTTATTTCTGGAATTGTAAGGCCCCAGTTACACTTGATTGTAACACAAAGAGTTTCACAGCTTTTCTTGTTAAATTCCATGTAGGACTAGTAGAACAATCCTGCCATTCCTTTCCCTGCAGTAATTGAGCTGATAAGCATCAAGCCACACACATCAAAACCCACAGTGAATGTCATTTGCATTAGTTTTCTGCTTTTACAGAAAAAAAAAAATCAATCTGCTTATCATCCCCCATCAGAGGGTGCACAATGCAATAGGGATGTGTCTTAAATGTGAACACAGGGAAGGAAGAAGACAGTGCACCTGTGCACTTGGAGGGAGCCCTTTTGGGGTGGAGACAGCACTCCCAGGCACAGCAGGAGGAGCTGGGTGAGCATCAGAGGAGCCCCTCCATTTACCCACAGGGAATGGTATGGGGACACTGCAGCAGGATCAGGATTCAGGGATCATCACATGGGAACAGCTTGTGTTGCAGCTCCTCTGTGGCTCCCATCAATGGGTTTCAAGCAAAGGGGTCAGTCTGGAGATATCTGGACACAGAGAGAGAAGGATGGATAGGGCTGTTGGAGGTTCTATGCTTTTGTCCCCCAGGTAAATGTGTGTTGATGCTTGGGGAAGTGCTGAGCCCCAATTTAATCGCTCCTTACATGGCAAGGATGCAGCCACAGCCTTGACCTGAGACACGTGAAGCACTGCTGAGGACAATCACCTTCACCATGTGCAGAGTTCATGTAGCTGTGTGGGGTGTATGCACACAGAGCCACACATGAGCTCCTGTGTTATGAGTTAACACATACAGGAGTCACACCAATGGCATTGCCACAGGGTTTTACCTTTATGTTTAGCACCCAACACAAGATTTTGGCCTCAGGAGCCCTTTTCTACCTGGAGGTTAGAGTGTGGCACTGCCCACGAGAGACACAGGACAGGAGCAGTGCAGCAGGTACAGCATCTTTCCCCTTCATGTCCCATCAAGGGCCTTGGAAAACTCTTGACTGGCCTGGCTGCAAACCCCACCCCTGCACAGCAAGGGCAGCTCCCCTGCTCATGGTACATAACTCATTCAGCCCACACACAGCGAGTCTACTGCTTCAGGACACTGCATGTGAGATTTAGGGGGCTTCACCCCCCAAATGTGCACTGCACAAGTGATGGGCATATTGAAGGTTTCTAGTTTCAACAGGGTGGCAAGTGCTGTGGAAAGCTGAGCTTCGTTTCCAGGCAGCAAATGCACCTGGTGTATAGTAAGCCACACTTGGAATCTTCCTTGCAGCATATGTACAGACTGAAAGCCTTAAATACACTGGAGTATTTGTAGGGGTTTTTTTCCCACCCTTTCCTCCCTCCCTTAAACCAAACATTTATGCGATAAAATATTTCTAGAGCACAACCTATAAACAATGCACACAATAAAAAATAAGAACTTAGAAGCTCTAGTAAGAAAACAGCTGAACTGAATTTTATAGGTAGATAACAAGTTTCTGTCCACTTTATTTTGTTGTTTGTTTTTTTTTTTTCATATATTAAGGTGTTTTCCTTGCAATAGGTTTGACTTAGGAGTATTTTGCTTAACACCATTTTCTTAACAGAGGACTTGAAATTTTTTTTCTTAGTTAGAACCAATGTATAATTTCTGGGACTTGGAATTTGAACTTCTGGTCAAATAACATAGAAGCAAACTGTAATTATGTGCCCTTTCCTGGTGCAGCTGGTCCCAAGCCATAGATGAAAGCAAAGTGATTATAGACAAAGAACTACAACCTGATGACTGGGTTTCCTTTGAAGAGAGTCAACACAAGTAATTTCTGAGTAAATCTAGAGAAGAATCTGCGGCAGAGGTCAGTATCCAGTGTTAGGCTGGATCTTTTTTACAATATACAGTCATTCTATGTTATGTATAATATAATGTATAAAAAAATCATTAAAATTCTGAAGGAGGCAAATGTAGGAGACACCATATTCCCTCCTGGGCATCCTGTCCATGCACCACAGTATCACAGGTCCCTCCATCATCTCCATTGTTTCACAGTATTGTCTATAAGAAGTGAGGATGCACTTCTCAGGGACAAGGAGTCAGCATAGGCTGAAGAAAGCCCCAGCCTGTGTCCTGCAGTGGGGTGGATTTATTTGCCCCTTATACGAGTCTGTAAAAGGGGTTGCTGCTCTTCCAGGCCTGCTTTGCTCCATTTATTCCATTAAAAGCAAGGTGCTGCTGAGTTTTTATTGTGCACTGGACTGCCCACACCAAAATGCAATGGTGCTGGACTGGGTATTTTGTACCATTGTTCTTCTGGTTCTAGTCCTTAAGAAGGCCAAGAAGGGCTTTAATTATTATGATCTGAATGTAATTAATTCAGGTTTTCTCCAGCACTTATTCATCTCTTCCTGTGTTTGCAGACCCAGCTGGCATCAATGATAGCAAAGCTGAATTTCTTTTTGAATAATCAGTGCTTCATTTTTAAACTACTGCTCTGATACAAGCTAAGATGAAGGAAAGATTTTCCCTCTCTCAACTTAAAAGGAAACAACAATTTTCTCCTTTTATTTTAACACTATTCTATTCCATGATTTTTCTCTCTTTTCCACAGCAATTTTGAAATCAAGTCAAGCAAAAAAAAAAGAAAATATGGTACTGTAAATCTTGGACAAAACCCCCCCACTTTGGACTTTAAAAAATAAAGTCAGTTCCAGCTCTTCCTGGGTTTTACCTATGAACTTCCTTGAGACTTCTGCTTTCTAATCTGTAAACAGGAATAATACCTTCCTGTCTCAGAGGACTGTTGTTAAAAGCTTAACTGACTTTGTAGGATGTTAGGACATGGAAACACATGCATGGATATGGAGATACATATATGTGCATATTTGTATGTGTCTATGGATGGGGGTACAGACTGGTTTTATTTTTGTGTGCCTCCTGTTTTTTCTTTTCACATCACTATCTTCCTAAAATGCAAACGATTTCTTGTAGAGAAGAAAACATTGGTACATTTACCTGAAGATCAGATTACACGTGACTGAAACATATTTTCTCGACATTTTTCTTGCCCATTTTAAGTACCAATGTTAGAAAGTTTTGGTGTTTGATAAAATTAGTACAACACAGGCTCAAATCCAGCTCTCACTAGCAGTGACATTTCTGTATCTTTCAAAGCAATCTGTAATGGAAAAGGGAAGTCATACTTCACCTAGATATCCCTCTCCCTCCCTAATTTTCTGGTTAAAATAACATGTTTCTGAATGTCATAGTTGAACTCCAGCCCCACACAGCCTCTCACTCTTCTCCAGTGGACAGGGGGGAGAACCAGAAGGGTAAAAGTGAGAAACTCATGGGTTGAGACAAAGATAGTTTAACAGGGAAAGCAAAAGCCACACATGCCAGCAAAGCAGAACAAGGAATACACCCATCACTTCCATGGGTAGGCAGGTATCCAGTCAACCCAGGAAAACTGAGCAACATCACATGTACTGGTGATTTGAGAAGATAAACACCATTAGTCCCAACATTTCCCTCCTTCCTTTTCCTTCCCTCAGCTTTATATACTGGTGGTGTGGGATATTCCCTCTGATCACTTGGGATCAGCTGTCCCAGCTGTGTCCTCTCCCAGCTCCTTGTGCACCCCCAGCCCCTCGCTGGTGGGTGGGGTGAGAGGCACAAAAAGCCTTGGTGCCCTGCTCAGCAATGGCGAAAACACCCTGAGTAATCAACACTTGTTTAGCCATAGCCCCAGACTGGCAACTATAAAGAAAATTAACTTTACCCCAGCCAAAACAGCATACTGAACTATGATTTTTTTAAATTTTAAACCAAAGTTGAAATTTTCTTTCTGTTGCTTACAGCCCTTCAAATGAATGTAAGCAGGCCCCATGACTGCCTTCCCACATCAATGCCACCTTTTATTCTTAGGACTTCAGAGGATGGATCACCCTCTATTTCACTTGCTGCTTTGGTTTTTTGCAGGCATTCTCTTTTCCTCCAGCTTTTGAAGATGGAAACTTCACGGCAGTCAGTACAGGTTGCCCAATATATCTGATAACTCCTTCCCTCAATGATGACAGTCTCACAGTGGGATAACCCTCTGCTCTGGCCTGGCCCACATTTCCATTTTTCTTTGTCTTCCACAAAGATGTCAACAGGCCTCATTCACTTCTCAGTCCCTCTCAAACAGGAAAGCTAAAATTTCCTTTCCAGAAAAGAAAGCAGAATACCTGTTCTAGAATTAAACTCAGACTCCTGCTGGTCTTAGTCTTAGTCTTAGTCTTAGTCTTAGTCTTAGTATTTAGTATTTAGTATTTAGTATTTAGTATTTAGTAACAGCAAGAGCTAAATGTACACATTTCTACTTGGGTGGAGAAATCAGCACATCAGATATTGTATTTTCCATTCAAAAATTAAATATAAATGTTGGTATTTAATACATATGTTTGCATATACTTTCCAAAAAAATTACTTTCTGTTTTCTTGGTTCTGTCTATTTCTTGTCCTGCTCTATTAAAATCCCCTCGGCTATTACCTTTACCCCATCCTTTACACCAGAAGTGTAAAGCACTCCACTGACAAATCTTGTTGGAACAAGAAGCTGATCAATGAAAGGTTACAGAAAGCCCTGTCTTCATTTCGCAGCATGGACCTGCTAGAACTCTTCTGCCAAGCCTTGCATCCTAAACAATTTAGAGATGCCATAAAATGACTCCTATTTCATTGCATTAAACCACAAATTATAAGCTAGATTTCTATTCTGGTTATTCAGCTTCTTCCAATGCAGTTTAACAGCTGGAAATGAGAAGGCAGCAGCTCCTTGTTACCAGGCAACTCTTCCCAACCAGCAGCAGCTTGCCCCAGGGGCCAGGATTTGAGAGCTGCTCTGCAGTGACAGCTCTTCTCCCTTCTTCCAAGCCCAGACTGGTGCATGGAGGTTGCTTCAGAGTGGAGTTCCCTCTAAAGGGCTCAAAGCATGGGCAAGGGCTACTTGTCATTAAAACTCTGTTTTTGTCTCCCACTGTCCCATTACACTGTGTTATACAGCTGGGAGTTTAGCCACTAACCTCCAATAAACCAATTGTTTTTTCAATGCACGAGTAATTTTTTAAGTTATGGGGTTTATTGCTTTTGAGTTAATGAGAAAGATAAAGAAACATCATGGTCTTCTGCTAAGAAGCCCTTTTCAAAGGCATCAAAGGGTATCAGTACTCTCCCTCCTGCCTTGGGGAGATGGCTCCAACTCAAGTAATGTCTCAGCATCTCCACTTCCCATCTTGCTCTTTCTGTTATTCCTGGGGAGGTTTTGTAGAGTAGAGCGCATTTTATTTTTGTCCTTACTGTTTTGCTGCAATATTCTTCTCCTCCTCATGTCACCCTTGAATTTATTTGTATTTATTTTAGGCTTTATTCAAGCAAATAAAAATCCCCCAGGAACACAAGCATGGGTGGAATGCATAGGAATAGAGGCCATGATGACCTCATAATATATTGGTATACCAATGGCCTAATAAAACACAAATCCTGTCCACCAGCAATGTTTATGAAACACCCTACAACACTCAAAAATTCATCCCTACTCAGAGTCTGGTTTGGGATGCAAACCAGACTGCATTTTCTCTCAGCTCTCTCCTGACAATCACACGGCACGATAATTTCTTCATCATCAGAGTGCCCCTTGTTTTAATTCAGCACGCTTCCACTGGGTCGAGGACATGAGAGAAAACAGAAGTAGAAACATAAATGTCAATGTTGGTGCAATGCTTCAAAGCAAGTTTCAGTTGTCTCAGCTGCAGAGCATTCAGCAGGAAAGCTGATAGCCCTGAAGAGAAATTTGTCCCTTGCAGAGGTTATTCCTCTGGTCATTCAGTTCAGCACACAGACATGGCATGACTAGCAGGTATAGGAAAAGAAGCTTTTCTTCTTCTCCCTCCAGCACAATGCATCACTGTCAGAAAATAGGGTTTGGATCCCTTATCAAAGAGAGACATTAATTAGAGAGTCTTTTATGAAATTTCTTTTTGAGTAAATGACATGTGTGAAAGATGAACAGCCTTTATTCTACATTTCTCTTCATGCATTCAGCTACAATTTTTACCCAAGTCTTTGTTTCTCTCTCTAATCTACATTTACTTATTCTTCTCATCCATTTCATCATCACTCGAACTAAGCATATTTTGAAAGTTAACCCTTTTCCTCTTGAGTTAATATATGCTAATCACTCAAAAGAATTGTGCAGTTTAAGGACACCTTTTCTGTGACTGTTTTTTTAAGAAAATATTAAATTTTAACACACCCAAGAAGGGGGATTTTATTCCATGAACATTATTAAAGGCCTGTGGATGAAATTTCACACTCTCACACAAAAATATTGGCCTGATCTAAACAAAGGCACATGCTTATGTAGCTCCATGAAGGACTTATATTTGTAAGAGGAGAAAATAGTTTTTCATATTTATCCCTGGATCTGAAAATAGACTGAATCTAATTCAGTTGCAGTTTCTCATCCTTCTGACATTCTTTCATCACCACTTTCATTCCACATCAATGTATGTCTTTGAACAAGATTTCACATATGCATTAGTAATGTCTTTCAGTGGAGCTGCACGACCATCCAGCATCATGCTGAATGCCTGGAAATCTTCTTAGAAGGCTCACATCCCGTTTTTGTTACCATACAACATTCTCTTCTCATCATCACAAGTACTTTACAATTTAATTTCTTTTGATTCACTTTACAGGTGTTAAATGAAGCTGATGTGTTCAAAACTCTGTTTTTAAAAAGGAAAGTGCAGGCTGTGTAGAAAACCCCAGCTCATCTGCAGCAGTGGCACATTAGGAGAAGGTCCGGATGGATCTATGAAACAGGATTCCAAAGCAGCAGGGATTGCATTGGTACCATGAAAATTCTCTTGCAGTCTGGGTTCAATTCCTACTGATGCCAGAAAGAAATCTCAAATTTTTGGCGTGGGAACCCAACTTTGTCTAATTAACTGAGGTCCACCTGGGCAAGATACACACATTGCTACAGAAACTTTTTTGTCTTTGGGTGAAACAAAATCCTCAAGACTTCAAAATGACACTGTTTCAGTAAGGAATTTTTGTGTGAGTTTTCCATACAATCAAGATTTGTGTTTATGTGTGTGAAGACAGTAGGACATTTGGGATTCTACATTTTTGATATAAATTGCCTCTCAGGGGCATTCTAGAATGATTTATGGTCTCTCTGCCTACAGTAGCCCCAGTTTGTGAGCTCACTTCTTTGCCTTGTCACATGTGGTGAAAATCAAGACATCTTTCAACCTCTACAAAATTCTTTTGTCAAATGGCAACATAAGGAGATGCTAGAGAAACATTTAGTGATGGTACAATAGGTGCTTAATCACACAGCAAGAAATATATTACAACTGAATTTAATATCCTCAACTGGATAACAGATGTGAAGGCAGGAGTGAGATAAAAGGAATGGGGCTTCCACCACAATGCAGTTAACTCTGACAATCTAGTGCTTGTGTCCCAGAGATACAGAGGCTCTTCTAAAAATGGAGAAAAGCAAAGCTATTTTTTCAAAGGGAGTAAAGTAAAAAGCAGAGTCAGTTATGGAAGATCTTCTCCACAACATCTTGTCATGATAAATACAAGAGCCCCACTGAGCTCCCCACCTCCAAGGTGCTTATTGGTGACTCAGATTGCACAGAGAACAGCCCCTCTGGTCCTGCATGCCCACCTCAGCCCTGTGATGTCCTGCAGAGGTATGTAATAAACCAGGAGCCGTGGTGTCCTGTAGGCTGTGGCAGGAGGTCTGTGCTGTTGGTCAGTGCCATTTAGTCTGAGTTCACCCGTGGATGGCAGTGGCAGGAGTTTCCTCATTGTCTTGCTTGCTGGATGCCACTGTCCACATAAGCAATTTGGTTTTGCTAGTGCCTAAAGCCATTTTCAGTCACCATTTTAGCCCCTAATGAAAGGAAATCTCATTCACCTGGAACCTGGAAGACAGGCACAGAGAGAACAAGATGGCAGTTCAGAACTTCCTTGTCCTTGAAACTTCCAGTTTATTTCCTGGCATCAGCCTGTGAATTATAATGGACAACTAAGCAGCAAGTTCCAGATCTTAATGTGCTGAGTATATTTGGCATACAGCCTGTACTGCATTCAGGTCAAGGATCATGGAATCAGCTCTCTTACACTCAGAGGGATTTTCTGGTTAAGTGTGCTGCCTTCCACAATAATTTAATTTCTTAAATAATTTGATGCAATTTCATATTCTTCTACTCCTCCCTACTCATAGAATAAAAGCAAAAATAGGAATGACACCTTAGAAACACTTTTAAAGGAAAAATAACAGGAAAAGGATGTGGAATGACCACGTGAAAGAGTCACTTGCTCTAAAATCTGAGGTACTTCATCAGTGTGGGACAACTCATAGGACATGTCTAACTAATTTTTCCTTGAGGTCAAAAAAGTACTTTACACAGAAGAAAGGGTCCTTCAGAAGTCAACAACTGTGCACGCCATAGTGTCCCTGGCTAGAGGACTGACAGAAGGAAGGAAGGAAGGACAGGCTTGGGAATCCCTTCCTCTTATCCACAATGAATACATAGAATCATAGAATTGTTTAGGTTGGGAAAAAACTAGAAAATCCAACTGGTAACCTCCAGGTTCACCACTGAACCATGTCTCCAGTTGCCACACCAACACATTTTTTGAACACTTCCGGGGTGATGATTCTGCTGTATCCCTGGGCAGCCTGTGCCAATGCCCAATTGCTCTTACAGTGAAGAGATTTTTTCCAAAATTCAATCTAAACTCCCCCTGGCACAACTTAAGTCCATTTCTTGTCCTGTGTCTTGTTAGCTAGGAGTAGAGCCTGACCTCCACCTCACTACAGCCTCCTTTCAGGTAGTTGTGGTTGCAGGTGCCCTCTGAGCCTCCTTTACTCCAGGTTAAACAACCCCAGCCCCCTCAGCTGCTCCTCTCAAGACTTGTGCTCCAGACCCTTTACCTGCTTCATTGCTCTGCTTCTTCAGCTCTAAAGTTGTGAGGCCTGTGTACTCTTTCCAGGACATTTTAGTTTCATTCTGCAGTTTGGTGACCACAAATGTAATTAGTTGGAGAAACCCAAAGGACCTTTGCTCAGTTAAACCTTCTTCTGCTACACCTCTGCAGCTTGGCTACACTCTGCACACTGATTTCATTTGGGATTAATTCAGGAAGAGAAACCAAAGGACATTCATGGAATTTGGAGTAAGTGTCTTAAGGTCTGTTAACCAACAAATCACTTTTAGATTTTTGGATCCTTAACAAACACCTTCTAGTTGTATTTTTAGTCTCTTCTCTCAAAGCTTGTTAAATTTGGTGCATATTTCTGGTTAGTGTCTAAAAACCAATGGAAACTAATCCTATAGGTTCAGATTTATATGTGGAAACTTCTGTGTCTAGATTACTTTAAAATTGAAAGAGTCTAAAATGGGACATGCTGAGAGTACAAGCAGTTCATATAACATTGTTTTAATATTTTCAGCATTATTTTTCTATCCTGTTTTTCATGTTCCCTAAGATATTACTGGGACAGCTGAGGCCAGATAACAGAAAAAAAAAAAAAAAAATCCATGAATTCTGAAGAAAATTAAACTGTTGCTTTATCCAACTCATTGCTTAAATCTGTCTTAAATGCTACCATGCCAGAATAATGGAAGGTGGAAAATACAACTATTGAAAAGCCTTCTGAGCTCACCAAAATCAGTGTTTGATGTCGGTGCCAAGTAACTTACTGGAAAACACAATAAAGAATAGAACTGGTGAACTGAATGATATGTTGGAGAAGAATCAGAATTGCATACCAAGAAGGATGTCTTGTTTTGGAAACCCATTTGAGATTCAAGGAGTGATATTTATTTAGACAAGGATGGTTCTGATAATATTAGATAATTGGATCTTAAAAAACTTTTGAGTTGGTCTTCTACCATATGCTCTCAAAATATGTTCATATGGGATAAGCAGAAAAGGATAAAAAAACTTCTGAAAGAAAGAAAACTCATCATTAGATTACACAATATAATGCAGTTTCCAGAACCCACAAAAATCTCTGCTGTTCAACATGTTCAAAAATTTTATGGAGAAGCTTAATGCCATGAGGTCAGTTGGCAGATAATACAAAATTCATCTGAACAGACAAATCTTAAACTGGCAATCAAGAATATCAGAAGACTTTTAGCAAAAAACCCCAACTTTTATCTTGGCTCAGTGAGTTGGATTGACTTGCTGAGAGGTCACATCAGTGACAAAAGCATACAAAGATTGTACATCCAGGGTTAAAGTGGAGGCATAGAGGGAAGGCAGAGTGGGACAACCTGTTTTGGTAGCACCAAGCTGTTCAGTTGGCTTGGCTCTATCACCTGATAACACTCTTCACGTGACAGGGTAATAAATGACAAGAGAAATTGAATATACAAACACACGAGAGACAACCCTCACCTTCTATATTCATTGGTAAATCAGCGCTCAGGAAAATGTTTTCCACTCAGGAAAGAAATCTCAGACCTCTTGTTCATGGCTCTTTGGAAAGAATAGGCCAAGAAGTGACCCATATACAATGTTTGAAAATAGTAAGAAAAAAACAGAAGAAAGAAGCAGGATGCTGTTGCTATAAAATCATATCTTGAATGCTGCATGTAGTTTTGTCCACGTTGTCTGAAAAGAAATATAAATGGAAAACATACAGGGCAGGATGAAAAGATGGGGAATGGTTTCTGTTTGAGGGGCTCAGGCTGCAATCCCAGAGCAGACTATGGATTCACTGCTGCAATCCCACTCCACGCTTCTCCATGCTGTCACTGAACTGGTTCAGCACAGTAACCTGGTAGGAAACACACACACACTAAAAAAAAGGAAGAGTTTCCTGCCAGGTGACTGAGCTGAAATGGCATCTGTGGACATGGCCAGGGGGACACAAAGTGGCAACTAGTCCTAGGAAACTTCTGCTTCAGCTGCAGCTTCATAAACCATTTTGGGCAGCTTTGTTGATGAAATTAGGCCCAAGCTCCTTTGCCCTTTGCCTGCAGCTACTCGCTGTCACCCCTGAAAGCCTCTCCCTTTTGGTGTTTGTGCAGCTGTTCAGCAACCCAGTGGGGGATCTGATCTGAAACAAAATTAATCTTTTTTTCCTTTATTATTCTGACCGAGTTTGCGGCGTGCTAGCACAAGAAATGGATGTGGCCAAAGGACAGGAAAAAGTAACAGGGACTGGAAGGACTGCTATTTTGAGCAATGACAGCTCAAACAGGTTTGGAAACAAGTAAGAGACCAAAGCTCCATATTTCAGGAAAAAGGATGGTTCTGAAATCATGTGAGAAAGGTCTATAAGCTGGTATGGTGAAAACAAATAGGGCATGATCATTTGCTTTTTCTTAGATTACAAAAATTCAAATACCCTGTAAAATTACTAAGCACTGGATTTAAAATTAGTGAGAAAAATTCCTGTCTAGCCTTCGTGCAAATTTGAGATTTTCCCACCACTCCTTGAGGCCAGGTGTATCAACAGACCAAAAAGCTATTTGACAAATTCATAGAGAAGTGGTACATTTGTGGCTGTTAGGGTTGCAGTGGATACAGTTTCACCTGAGAGCTTTTCCTTTGCACTTCAGGAGTTGAAAACAGAAAGAAAAGGCCACTCAATGGTGGTTGATATGTTTCTATACCTCTTACCTGTATGTCTACTATTTGCCATTGTCTGACAGAAGATATCAGCCTAGGAACAGTTGCTTTGAATAAGGCCGGGTCTTCTGTTTTCATCTACTTTACTTCAACTATTATGTGATATGAGTACATTGTTTACATCTATATTTATGTTATATTACACTTGCAGTAATTACTGTGGAGACACAAAGTCTATATCAGATATACCTAAATAACAAAGTTAAACTAGATAAGTTCTTTTTCTGAAACAAATTATGCCACAGAAGCTTTCTTGAAGAATTTATAGATATGGCATTACTGGAGCTATCTGTCACATTGACCCTTCGACAGAGTGGTACAGATAAAAGTAAAAGGGGTGGCTTTAAAGCAGCGGCAATTGGCAGCCTAAGTGCAGCTCTGAGCTCTGACCCTACAGCTCTAGGGCTCTAGGTTACACCTAACAGGGTTTCCCACAGCGGATGTATCCTGTGTAACTACGGATGGACAAGGGACTTTAAGTAAAGCATGGCTTGCAACATATTGGTAATAAACGACATTCATCTCTTTCCTGGAGAGTTCATCCTAAAATACCGCAACAAACTGAAAATGCATTTCTGACGAAAACCTGTGTTGGTGTGTGGGGAGAACCCAAGTTCCTAATTTATGGCAGGAATGGTTGGGATTGGTGCCAGCTTCTCCCTTGCTCGTGAGGAACCCCGGAGCTATTAAAGAGATGTGCCTGGAGGTGAGGGCGCAGAATCCCCGCCCGCTCCCGCGCCCTGCTGGCCGCCCATCGGCCCGACTCCCGGTGACCGCCCCCGCCGCTCGGCACGGCCGCTCCCGCTCCCGGCCGGCGGGCAGGTACGCGGGGCCG
>VZTB01017524.1:368099-438077 GCA_013397245.1 Thryothorus ludovicianus | reverse complement strand
GGATCCGGGGCGACCAGGCGGGCTCAGCTGTTCACCGCTGCCTGTCCTTCCTCCCGCTCCTCTCCTCTCCTCGTCCCGCTGCCGGCCTCCCCCGCCGTCCCGGCGCTCGGCTGCCCAGCCGTGCTGCTGCGCGCCCCGGAAGCTGCCCAGTTCCTGCGGCAGAGGCAGCGGCGAGCGTACCAGATCTTCGAGGAGACCAAGCAAGGGCACCTGGAGAGGGAGTGCGTGGAGGAGCACTGCAGCAAGGAGGAGGCCCGGGAGGTGTTTGAGAATGACCCAGAGACGGTAAGGACGCGGAGCCGCCGCGGAGATTCGGGGGGTTGCCCGGCCTTGCGCTCCCGCCCACCCTCTGTCCGGGGCTGGATGCCAGCCACCGGCACAGCTGGGAAAGGCATCGGGAGCAGGAGGACGCGGGGCCATTAGGTGAGGACACGCTAGTGCTCAGCCTGCACAAGGGCAGTGTCAGGGCTGTCTGGTCAGGTCGGCTCGGTGAGCGTGGTCTGGGTGAGCTGACCAGCCTGGCACTGCCTGGCAGGACTGTCACTGAAGGGTAGAAGGGTCCTGCTCACCCATGGTCTAAATCCATGAAGCAAGACCAGTGCAACATAATGATGCAGCTTCTCTGTCTGGATACCTTACCATCTCTGCTCTTCCCTTCAGCTTCCCATCCCAGCTGCATTTAAAATCCCCTTAGTATTACAGCATATGTCACAATTGGGGTTTCTCAGAAGAATGTCCTAACCACTCTTAAATCCATATGGGCCAAATCAGCTTGGTCAGCATCTTAGAATCAGTCGGTTCAGGACCTGTCACTACAACAGCAGGAGAACACGTATATGGGAATGTAGCACTGCTGAACTTCTAACACTGGATTCACACTGTTACAGACTGCATACCACACATGGAGCTGTCTTTTCCAGTCTTATCAAGGTTGACTTTCACTTCAGTCTTCTCACTTCGAATGCTTTACTAAGCTTGGCTTCCTCCTCCAGACACTTTACACCTCCTCTCAACACTGTTTTGGATAGGCTGTTCTCATTGCAAAGACTATCTGGCATTGATTTAGCAGTGGGAAGTGGATTTTCTTGGTGCTCAAACTGGAGCTCAGTTCTGCACAGCATGTTCCTGTTAATGGTATGATGCTCTAGGGAGAAGATAGTACAGAGAGGGAGAGAGAGTGAGTGAGCACGTGTATGTGTACACAGAGACACAAACCACAGGCAAGGGAGGGACTCAGCAGAGGAGATGTTTTACGCTGCAGTAAGGCAAGTCTTGACACGTGTGCTTCATTAGCAGCCTCAGCACTGGATAGACAGTGCAGTAGCTTGCTGTCACAAGGCAGGAGTAAGTACAGCAGAAGCAAAGTCATAGATTTTTGACGAGTCTTTATTTTTGAAATTAATATGGAACACTTGCCCAGGCAGTGTTTAATGTTGCACCTTTTATGTGTATGTGTAGTCACATCTGCGTATAGCAGTGTTTGCTTCTATTCTGCAAAAACTGAGCTACTTCAGAATGTGGATAACTGTAATGGGGTGAGAGTGGCTGGCACAACTACTTCCATATTTGTGTTGAGTAATATAACTTTAAACGCAATATTAATATTCATCACATAGCAGTAAGTACAGGGAAAACTATTATGAGTGTGATTTTGTAGCCTTCTGGAACAAAGGTGATCTTAGGTCACTACTTTTACAAACTGGCTGCTAGCCAAGAAAGCAGCTGAAGGCAATGCAGTGATAGATCAGTTTAAGGGTAGGTATAATGAATATCAGGAGTTTTTAACAGTATTTGGTACTGATTTTGTGAATTGTAAAGAATACACAGTTCTTCTGCTGAAATGACAATAGTGAAATCATTTTGCTTTAAAATCTTTTCACATGTAACATAAGTTCTCTAAGATACCATTATACTTTTAGTGTGTTTTGTAGGACAATGCTGGCTTTCTGTCATTGCAGGTGATTTTGATTTTTTGGTGCATTTCCTTTGCTAATGCTGCTAGCTTTCACTCTGTTCTGAAAACCTTAAGAAACACTAGATGGGTTTCTAGTGTCTGTGCCTCCTAACATGTCCTACACCAGGACACTGAGATCTGCAGTAACATAAGATCCTACCTTTTCTGAGACAAACCTTCCAAGAGCTGTGAAGTTGCTTGTTAAGTGCAGTATGTCCTACTCCTAGCATTACTTTGCTTCAATTTGGTTGAGAAGCAAGTGTGTAATATATCAGGGGGATTTATGGCCCTTCCTGTCCCTTTTGCAATCAGTATGTGACATGAAAGCAGCAGCAGCTGCTACTGCTGTTCAGTAGCAGCTTTCTAATGCATGGTGGCAGAGGTTATGTGTGTGGGCTGTTGCTACTCTGCCCTGGAAGACTTCATTGTTTTGTAATGCATAGGTGACTGCTCCTCCAGCAGTACCTGTGGATTTCATGGACAGAGTATTAATTCACAATGGAAGTGTATTTTGAACAGTAGAGAGTTGTTGTGCTGTCATTTCACTGATGCTGTGTTGTACATCCAGTCCTAGTGACTGATAGAAGAAGGAAGCTAGGTGAGACAGACCTGACTTAGGAAAGCCAAAAACTGTTGCAAACAACACCGAGCTTTTTGAAGAGTTACAGTAACTGCAATCGTGCTTCAGCATATTGTCAGGCTGCAGCTGATCCATGCTGGTAAAGACAGCTTTTATTGACCAGGGAAAATGTACAAATTGCTGTTGACAGAAGATGGTTTCTTGTAGTTTAGGAAGGCTGAAATTTCTGCATGTGCCTGCTGAACCTGGTCACAGGAATTAACTATTTAGGTTGTAGCAGAAAGAAACAGAAAGTTCTGCCCCATGCTGAGCTCTGTGAGTCTATGCAGGCAATCCATGATGAACACAGCAGTGCCATCTTCCCTGTTGCATCTCCCAGCTTTTATGCTTTAAAGAACCAGATGAGCATCTATGTAGGCATTTGACTGTTTACTGTCCCACAGGAGCAAAGATCTCACAGCCTTGACAACTAGAAATTAGTTTCAGATTAGTTAATCAATCTTGATGCTTCTTGGTTCAATCTCAAGAAAGGCTTGTGATGTCAGACCAAAAATGTTGTCCCTCTTCCCTTTTCCTCTCCATTAGATGCTAATGAAATGTATGAATCTTCCTCACCAACCTTGCTATTCTTGACTATCTTGTGTGAGGAGAAGTTCAAGGCCTGATTTCAAGACCTGTGACCTAAAGATGTGATAGGAAATTGCATTAACCGATTCTATAAAATAGTTCCAGAAGTTGAGGTAAGATGAAGCAAGGCTGTAACATTGCTCATGTGATGCTTCCCTGGTAAAACTGTATCTTTATGCAGCCAGTTGTGACATTTAGCCAAGAATTTTACAAAAAGATACTTATTTCCTGGACAGAGCAGTAAATGAAATGAAGTGTCACATACCTATTCCAGAGCACCCATTTTTCTGTGCCTTCCATTGTTTCAGTGATCAGCGTTCCAAAGCAACATCTGCAGGCAGTCAGCAGAAGATGCACATTCTCTGAAACCTGAATGTGGATTTTGCCACATGTGTGATTACTTACATCAACTGCTAAGAATAGTGTATGGGGTGGGGCCCAAGAGCCATTCATGTGCAGGGCAGTGCAGCTTTTGTCTTCTATGTTACGGAAAATAGAAATATCAGCTCACTCAGACTAGAGGAAGGAAGATCAATTGAAACATTTTTAGATTTATTTTTTTTTTTAAAGGCAGAACAAAACTCAGCCTGTGCCACTTGTATGACTATACATGGTAAAAGCAAGTAGCCTGGATTAATGAGTCTTGCAGCCTACCTTTTTCATGAAGCTTATTATAACATCCTTAAACATTACTGCAGAATCCTGGGACGGTTCCTGTTTTGTAATTTCATTTATCCTAGAGGTGCCAAACAGAAAAATTAAAAGATAATATGGTAGTAAAAAAAAGAAGGATGGAAAACATCTTGATGGGAGGTATGCAGACTGCTTCTAAATGTGATCTATTCAAAATATATGCTAGGTGTGATAGATGGGATGAAGTTGCAAAATATCTTGGATACAGAGATAAGAATGTTATCTTATTAAAGATGTTGACAAGGCCTTATAAAAGCAGCACTGCAGAAATATTTGACCTTGGTATGCAGTCAAGGTATTACAGCTTGTTAAGTGACTGATAAACTACTCTGGAATTTGGTTGACCTGTTCTAAAAATCTGGTCATCCAAGCATGTAAAACAAAGGGCAGAGGCAATGTAGATCCTGATCTTCTCAGAAACACTGTATTTCACTGAAGAAAAAAGTGTCCTTGTGCAAGGAGTTTCTCTATTTGGAAAGGCTCAGCACAGGGAAGATATTTGAATGCAGCCTATAATCCTTTGGTCCCATAGTACAGCATCTGTCCCTGCACATCTTGCTTTCTGTTGCTACTGCTGAAGAATTGCTGCTCTTCCTGCAGCTCACCATTGAAGTTACCATGCTGAGTGCATTCAAAACTATTAGGCACACCAGAAACACTGATGTAGGTCAGCCTGGCCACCTGTGTTTACTGTTTATGGATTTGGCCCTCAGTAGAGCACTGTGGAAAGCCAGCTGCGTTCCGTGTGTGTGCAGAATGGACATCTGATTATTCATAGGCAGACACACAAAAACTCTGTCTTTTGAGGGACTTGCATCCAAAATGTTATTAAAATCTATGGCTTGTCAGATACACAAGACACTGGCAGAGAATCACAGCTTAGCTTGAGACTGAAGAGGAACCTACTCCACTCTCCCACTCATGGCAAGGGCAGCAGTGACACCAGACCAAGTTTTTTGGGGCTTTTAGCAATCTTCTCTTGAAAATTACTGATCCTAACAAAACATGCAGCAATGTCAGCATTCTTTCTGCTAGGCTGGGTTTATTGAGAAGCTGAAATGTAGATGAAGCAAGTGTGTGATAAGGGTCAGTTTGGTTTGTTTTCAGTGTGTTGATGACCCACTTGGTTTTATTTTTCATGTGTTCCATAACATGAAATGGTCTTGATAACACAGATGAGCTTCATCCACGGACTAGGGTCATCCAAACTTCATTCTGACCTTTTAGGAGATGTGCTTGTCAGGCAATGTTCAGATGTTATGTCTAAGAATAACAAGGTAGATACAGACTTGTAAATATTAATCAGAAAAGTATGAAGGCATGTTGAGGGAGGAGAGGAGTTACTGGGAAAGTGAAGCAGTGTAAGATTTCTTTAAGTAATTTAATGAATGTTGTGTAGTCTAGACATGAAAAATACTGATATCATCTTTAGATACAGATGTCATCATCCCTGTATAGAATATTACTTTCTAGATCCAGGCAAGAATCTGGTTTTATTTGCTGTGACAGTTCTTCTCAATATACTGATTTGTTTTGATATTTTGGCAGAGCATGGAAAAATGGCTATTTTTATAGCTGGTATAAATTTCTTTATCTCTTGTTGTTGGTGCAGAGAGAGAGAAAGGGTTATTGGAAAGCTCTGTGCTGACATTTTAACCTGCTTGGACTCAGTACATGGAAGAATGGATTTCCAGCACAGTGGTACCTGCTTAATAGCTTTTGAAAAAGAAAATGGGGATATTTAGACTTTTGTCCAGGAATGGGTTGAAGGAGAGAAAAAGGAAGTAAAAATCTGAGTGCCCAGCTGTATGCCACAGTGGCATCCCAGCCTGCTGGAATGAGATCTGAGTGTCCACCAGGTGTTCTGCCTTCCATTTCTTTCCTTCTCCCTGCAGTTTGGTATAAAAGACAAGGCAGCTTTGTACCAAAATCCAGTAGGTCTAACTGATCTGCATGGCAAAAGGATTGGGACTGTGGACCAGGATGCACTCATCTGCTTTCCAGTACAGACACAGCACTTGTTGGCAGTGGTGGTGTTCAGTAGCAGGGGGGTGACAGGAATACTCCTGTCTGCCTTAGGAGGCTGGTTATGCATTTATTGGCTACATGCTGCTTTATCAAAAATTATTGAGAAGGGTGAGCAAAGTTTGATGTTGGTGGAAGCAGACACAACTCCATCAACTCTGCTGGACTCACACCTACTTGATCTGTATCAGTTTCCACTCATGGGAGGGAAGCGCAAAAATTCAGAACAGACCTGGAAATACTGACACACCACATCACAGAAGCAGTAGACAGTAAATGTCCTGTGCAGCAGGAGGGAAGGAGCAAAAGAAGACAAAAGGGTCTAATACTATGCTGAGGGGCTGTTTGAAAATAGGATGGAAAAAGAATGACAAGTACAAATTGAAGAGGGGGTTTATACTGGTTTCAAGATGGGTGATAATAGAAAAAGTAGATGAAGTTAGGGTAAGTCAGTTTTCTAGAGCAGTACAATAAGTTTTAATAAATACATGAGACAGGGAAAAAAGAGAATTAAAAATCAAGAAAACAATTTTATGGCCATGAGCTCATTTTATTTTCTTGTTTAAATTAAAAAAAAAATAAAAGAAGGGAGCTGTCTTCCCTACTGGGAATTAATACAGGTTTTTAGGTGCAACTGCTTAAGAATCAGGTTAGAGAAACATTGAATGTATATAAATTGGCAGCTGTGATTCATGTGTGTTCCATACTCTGAGTGAGCTTAATGAATTACAAGCAGTCACTTTCCACTAAGTATGAAGAACAAGGATGGAAGCACTACCACAGATTTAGAAGAAAATGAGAAGGAACATAGCAACAAGGTTTACTTCTCCCCTCGCATTATTTTTCCAGATTTGGTTCCACAATGGAGATTCAGCTAATCTAGTAGAGACAAGCAACTCCTTTGCCTGTTCTTTTCATCCTTCTTGCACAGCAATTTGGGTGATTGCATGGACCAATTAAAGTAACTTAACCTAAAGAAAAGTAGTCTGCAGAGAGAAATGGTAATTTTGCAGCTGGTTGGTTCCCCAGTCCAGTGGGGACTGACACAGTGGAAAGGACAGCCTGAGGTTAGGGTGGGAAGGCCAGGTGCTGGAAGAGGAACAGAAATGGTTGGTACAGCTCAGCCTGTCAAAGCAATGAATGAACAACCAAGCCTTGGAGAATCTGATGGAATTTTTTAGCAAGTCTCCCTTCTGTATCTTTGCTCACATCACAGTTTTGTCATGGCTGCTATTCTATAGGCTCCTCACACGTGAACATCCTTGGGGAAATTTGCTTATTGATAGGTTTGTGTTTTCCCCCTGTTCCTTTGAGCATCAGCAGTGGGAACAAGAACTTCTAGAAAAAGAGCAAAGTTGGGAAGTAAGGAGGATACTCAGGGAGGGGAACAAGTGTTGGTGTTGTCTTCACTCTACACACCTGCCAGGATGGAAGGGTACATAAATGAAGAGATAAAAGGAGAATGGGTCATGCTTGCACTGCCCAGAATCACATGTACCTAGAAAGCTACCATATTTGGCTGATTCCTGGAACAGGCAGTTCTAGTTCAATTCCAGAAAATATTTAGGACATGAACAGAAAAGCAAAAATTACTTAATTATTAAAATAATGAACAGGGAAGTATGAGATTAGATTCTGTCACAAGAGCCTGGTGTAATCTAAGATGTCACTTCCCTATTCCTTGCCTGTGCCCTCTGAGTCCAAATCCTTAAATGCCTTAATGTGACTGAGTGCTGTTAGTATGAGTTGCAACCTCAGCATATAAGCAAGATCCAAAGAAACTGATATTATATTACAAGGAGGTGAAAAGCTTCAGTGGATAGAATATCACAGAACCTATGAGAGATCATAGATATTTAGTTCACATTTGATGGGATATATGACATGTTCTGTTTTAAATATGGCTAAAATAATTACAGAGTAAATATAGATGGTGTTGGAGAGACAGCCTTTTTCTTACACTACGGGTTTTCTCAGATATTGTTTTCCTTAATTTGACTGAACTATCTGAGCATGTTAGTTTATCCACATACAAGTACCGTAACACTTGCAACAAGTAAGAATTCAAACAAGCAGCAGTGAGTGAACATTTGTTATCACACTGAGATCTTGCACATTATTGCAGCTGGGGGGAAAGTATCCTTTCAGTTTTGAAGCAGTGGAGGAAACCTCAAGGCATTTGTGATCAGGTTTCTCTCAGAATAACTTAAAAGCACATGCAACCGACTAGAATCATGCTAAAAATTATTTTTGTTGAAGTATTTGGCACCAATTATATCCATTTCACACTGTTTACTGTCTAATCAAACCGTGCCTCAGGTCACCTGTAGAAATCATGTCTCTGTGCCCCCTGCATCTTCACAAAATATAAAGTATCTGTGACATACAGGAACTTTTTTTTGTCTTTTCTGTCATTAGTTTTTGGGGTTTTTTTGCCCCTTTAATTATGCTTTCCAACCATTGGTGAGTTTTCCCTCATTGCAGAGAAACAATTTTTGCTGAAGTGGCACCCCAGTAAGTTATTGGGAAACAGTCTTGCTGTCTAGAACAGAGCAAAGGGAGTGATGCCAATAGATGGGTTTTATTTCAGACTTGAGGATTCTGCAGAGGTACCTAGTCTCCATGGAACATGTCATGCTGGAGAGTATGGTCTTAAATGCTTCTATTTTGGAAAAGTCAACAGCTTGGTAGAAGGGAGAGTCCTAGTCTTTGTGCACCTGAATAGCTGGACAGTGTGAAGGTGATACTTGACAAATGGACAAACAAATCTAAAAGCTACCCTTAGGAGCTGTGACTTGGGTAGTAGGAGATGAGACTTGGAGGCTGTTTTTGCATTGTAATGTGACCTACTTGCTTCTCTAACACATCACTTGCCAAATTGTGGACAGAAGTTCTCTTTGCTCTTCATATAGAGAATACAGATTGCCACCAAGCAAAATTGGAAGTAAATTAACCTGAGTGAGTGATGGGTCCCTCTTGATGAGAAGGAAATCTTGTGCAGGCAACATGGCATTCATTAGAGCATAAATTCTGTAACTACTCATTCTACATATTTAAAATTTTGAATTGCAGAACTGCTTAATGCCCTGATATGGGAGGAAGGGCCCAATCGAGCAGTGTGAGATTTTCTATGTACCTAAAGTCTAGGGCTGAGTTTTAAAAAAAGGAAGAGCGTTCTCAAGCATTAGTGAGATTTGCATTCTCAGGTTGTGACAGTTAAAACTGACAAACACTGAGTTATAGCCAATTACGGTTGGTAGCAGCAATTTCTTCAAGGATAATGCAAGCTCATAGTGTGGAAACATGAAGAACATTTATAAATGAGGTCTGACCATGCCCAAGAGAAACATTCAGTCCTGAAGGAAAGAGGAAAAGGGAGAGTCATTATATGGAAATGAGGAAAGGGCATAATGTGGGAGTTGTTGCTACTCTCTTAGATGTAACTAGGTAACTAAGAAAGTGCTTTTTAGAAATCATTGTTGCTAACACAAGTTGATGAAATGCTCCAGTGTTAGTGGTGCTGCAGTCACAGAATCATTGGTTCAGGTCGGCAGGCACCTCTGGAGGCCTTTTGATCCATCCTCTTTGCCCAAGCAGGGTAACCAAGAGCCAGATGTCCAGAAACACCAGCAGCCTTCCCATAAACTACACCTTTTATCTGTGGCCTCTAGAGCTCAAACATGATTTTAGTTAGATTCTGTGCCTTACAGTTTTACCTGGCCTGGTACTCAAGCAAAATAAACAGAAACAGTAAGCAGGCCCTTTTTTCTGAGGTCTCCAGTGTTACCAATTACTTTAAAGTAAAGCAGCAGTGAGAACATTTTCCTGGTGTCGACAGGGTCATTGTTATGTTTTCAGAAGGGCTATTTTTATACAGTGACTCATGTTAACGCCTGTTCTGATTTGGTGTTTTTCCATCTTCTTTAAAAAACACAGCAGGACTAATGCATACCCCATGTAATTACATTAACTTCTGGATTTTACCACTATGGACTTTGGCCATAGAGTTGAAAATAGGTGATGACCCCAGTCACAGTGTTGGTTTCCTTTGGCAGGGAGGCTGACATAGGTGTTTCTGTCCCTTCCACGCCTCAGTTGTGAATTCTTACCTTCATGTTGCTGTTCTCCTCTGTTGTTTCAATGAGAGGTGTTGTGGGGGTGGCCCCAGAGAACACTGTTCTTATCATTTGGAGGGAGAAAGCCAAATATAAAAATGAACAATCTGGAATTTTGAGGGATTGTTTTCTTGGGTTAGTTTTTTTGAGGACACTTTTAAAATTATGCTCTCTTAAGTGTCCAGACTAAATGTTGTAGTGGCTGTTTTATCAGTGTAATGGTAAGCTCCAGCTGCAGGTGGGAGAGGAAGACCTTAGCACCATGAACAGAATTCTTATTCCCATGTTTGGTGTCACTCTACCTTGAAATAAAAGCATACACTCTTAGATCTTGCAACACTGCTGTGGAAGCAAAAAATTGCATTTAATGCATTAGAAGACTTGTTTCTAGCATGTACATATATTTGTGTGAAAGGGGTAGGGGCTGTAGAGTTTAAATGCTTTCTGTTAAAGCACAGCTTTGTCTCCAGGGCAGCCAGAGAAAGGTCTCTGGATTGAGCTGGAATAAGCAAGCCAGGGCCTGCCTGGAGGGACTGGCCTGATGCCCTGCTTTCCACCTCCCTGAAAGGGTGGAGATGTGCAGATGTTGGGCACTTCCCAGCCTCTCCTGCCTCTTCCTCTTTACCTGAGATCTCTGCTGAGCTGTGCTTTGGCTGGCACATGACGTGTAACTCATGGGTGAGTTACAACTCTGGTGTGTAGCTCATACTACGTGTTTCACATGTAGTGGCAGCAGATAAAAGATGTCATTTACAAAGGACAGTTCGTGTTACTGGGGCACCACAGGCTGCCAGTGTCCTGCTGCCAGGCCCTTGGCTATTGTAGCTTCTGCCACCACAGCCATACTCACTTTGGTTTCTACAAATCACCCAGCCAGGCTGATTGGTGGAAAACAGACAGAAAGTTTGGTGGGTCACAAAGAAGAGAGGTGGAAATACATTAAATTTTTCTTGGTGGGAACAGTCACAGAGGTTGGAATTTTTGAAGCTACATTCTTGATGTTTGGTCTCTTGTGGAGGTCGGAGCTTCTGCAGCCCTTGTGTTCCTTTTGCCTGCCACTGGGTCATTGCTACTGGGCAGATGGGTTGGAGAGCTTGGTGAGATCAGTGTCTGTGCAGCAGCCTGCCCAGAGCATGTTTATGTCCAACATGGATTTGTTGATGGCTTTTTACTTAAAAAGCCAGTTGCTCCTGCTTTTATTTTCAGCAGTAATTAGGAAGCAGATCTAAAGGTGGAGGGCTGACCACACTTAAATGTTGACCTTTTTTGTCAGAATTCAAGACGAAAATTTAACACTTAGATAATTCTGTGGTGATTTTTGCCACCCTAGTGGTAACAGTTAAATAACTTCCTGTGTTTTGATCTGTGAACAGTGTGTGACTTTCTGGATGGTGAGAAGTTTATTGAGCCTGAAATTGAAGGTGGCTTGTTGAGAAATCAGCAAAATAGTAACAGAGAATCTTTGCCAACTTCTTCTTAGCAAGCCTCAAAGTATTTCTCTTGGCATTTTTATAGAATCCTGAAAATATAATGGAACAGTTCTAGTAGAAAGAAGAGTTGCACACTTTAAACAGAGACCTAACCCTGTATGGGATTTTCATTTTCCCTGACATCTAGGGGTCACTAAACCTTAGTACAGCACAAAAGACTGAAAAGACATTGAAGAGTTGAGTGCTCACATGAGAAATAATGTGTATCTGTACCAGGTTAGGGGCAGCTTGAATTTTTAACCAAGTAAACTTCTGATCAGTGTGTTTTGAAAAGGAACTGTAGTCTAAGCAGGTTCTTTTTCTCAAGGTGTAAGATCATTCATCCTTCATTCTTGATTAAACTTTTCTCTGAATGTAAATACAATGTCCTTGTATTTACAGAAGCCAGCTGTAAGAAAAAGTGAGTATGGAAAAAAATGGAAAGCTAATCGTACAAGAATGAGTAATGTGAGCACGTCTTTATTTCAGAACTGTAGCATCAGCAAGTTTTGTAAGCCTGGAGAAGAGCTACTGATCAGCAAGTGCTTTTGTAGAACATAAGCAAATGAGAAAGACAGGGAAAGAAGAGTGAAATTTCTATTAATAGCCTCGTGTTTAAATCACTTGGCTACATACTTGGTGGAATGAAACTTGTGGTGGTACAATGCCTTGGAGTACCTGCTGCTCAACTGGCATTGAATCAATACACAGTCAGTTTGAATTTGGAAGTCACTTTTACAAAAGTAAATTCTATACCACTTTTCTAGCACTCAGCTCATTCATCAGAGGTCAAGGAGAAAATGCCTTTGCCACCACTGACATGGAGCAATTAGGCTGATAGCCATGAATATGAAAGCTCCTTTTTATTGTCCTGTGAGTGCCAAAACAATTCTTCTTGCCAGAGCCTGGATTATCCTGTTGGTAGTTAAATACATCTGCACATTCTTGTGAAGTACATGGAATAAAAGGCAAATAATGAAAGAAATGTTTGGAATATTTTATTATATGCCCCTGTCATTTTCTCCTCAAGTGCTGGTTGAAGTTCAGTTGATGGTTAATAGCACATTAAAATAGGAATCCATCTGTATACTTAGACTGCTTAGATTTATTTCTATTTTGACTGTATTTTTTTGATTTGTCTTTTCCAAACTAAACCTTAAAAAAAAAAAGAGAGAACGAGAACCATAGTGGGGTCTGAGCTCATCACTGATGAAACATTTCAAGCTGAAGAAACATTTCAAAGCTCAACCCCAAAAGATGCCAAGGATATCACCTCCTGTCAGAATTAAAAATTAACATAAATATAAGCTTCTGCTTCTACTTCTTTGCTGATGCTCTCATAATTTAGGCTGAATATTTACATGGTGCATTTCAGTAACTGGAGCATATTTGCCAGAAGCAATTGATTCTTCTGGTAAATGACAGCAGTGCAATTGATTGCACTGGACAGTCCAGATCAAACTGAATCATGTTGTGTGCCTATCTCTGTTGTTTATTTAGCCTGTATAGATCCAAACCAAACATCTGTAATAAGAGGAGAAGATAAAATAATATCGTCTCTTGCATATTGTATAGATCAATTTAATTTTGCAGAATGCAGGGTATTTACTGTCCCAATCTCACTAAGATATGGAAATTGCTCCTCTTGCATAAAAGAGAATTAGACTGTGCATACGCTTTCATAATTAGCTGAGAAGTGGTTTATTTAAACAAAAAAAAAAATTAAGCACTGATACAATGTGTAAGTTTTTCATCATTCAATGTCCCAATTACCATTTTAACAGCACTTGAATTAGTGACTTATATATTATGAAAACCAGCATGAAGGTGGAAAAAAATGCTTTTTTCCTGGCCATGAAGTTTTAAAGTATTTTTTTAAGAATGTGATACAAATGTCAGCTTTTGCCAATCTCCCATTCTTCCATGCAGCACAGCTGCATTCTTCTGTTGTTTCCCTGTCTCCCAAGCAGTCATGTGGCTCACAAGGCCTCACCAGGCTGGCTATTCTAACATGCAAGGTTAGATTCACATCACATCAGCAAAATGATGCTGCTCTCACTGTATAGCTTCACTTTGTTGATGCAAAGTGGGGAACAGCAATGCAAAACCACATGAGGAATGACCATGTACCATGAGAGGAATGGCAATGCCCTTTGCAATCTGGTTTTAGAGTAATGGATGTCAGTTTTCCCTCCTCTTGCAAAGTGTCATTGCTCCCTTCCTTGAGCATCCAGGACGGGATGTGTGGGTGGTACAGCAGTGAGTGCTGTTTGACTTGTAGGGTGCTCCTTCTAAGAGCAAAATGTACTTTTTCTAGTGGCTGTGGTGTTCATGTGCTGGCCATGTCCTGCATCAGCAGAATGCCTTTGAGGAGGCCTGGGGTGCTTGAATGATCCTGTGCTCTTCCCTCCAGGATTTCCCCCCTAGATTCCAATTCCTTCCCCTACCTCATGCCATCAGCAGCAGCTTTATCTCTTGGAGGGTGTCTTCATGCTCAGTCACTGACTAGATCAGCTACCATGAAAAAATACCTTGAGATGAGCTAATGTTTCTTTCCTTTTCAAATGAAAAAAAGCATGTGTAATACCATGCGGCTTCTGAATAAAAGGAATATTAGGTGTTTGGAATTGTTAAACAACTGCCATACAAGACCACTAAAGTAACAGCAGTTCTTAAATAGCATGAAACGAGGAGCAAATATGATTCAATAAATCTTAATTTTTGTTTTGTTTTTTTTTTCTCTCTTCCACAGGAATATTTTTATCCGAAATACTTGGGTGAGTTGCAGCTTTTATTTTCACTTTGTGGGAGTGCTGGCGTGGGCCTAACACTGGAGCTTGTCACAGCTGACTTCTCTGCTAAGCAAAGTGATGGAAATCTGGTTGCAATAAACATACATTGCTAACTTTTAAGATAGAGTTTATGTTCCTTGTTGTATTTTGAGGTGTGTGTTTTTACTTACATGTATATTTGCAGATAGAGATGCTTTATGTGTTTTCTGCATGTTAAAAACTTGATGTTGCACATATATCTGTGGCTTGCAGTATTATGGAGTAATTTGTAGTTTTCTATCTCTTTCTCTTCTTAATTAAGTTAGTTATTAACTAGCTTCCTTTAAAAAAAAAGGTGCCTGATTGAACTACTGGCTTATTCTATTGACTCTGTCATAGTCATAGCATCATATTGTTTTGTATTTGTGTTTAACATGCTGTACTTAAGGTCACAAATGCCATAGTGGGAGAAAAAATGTGCTTTTTAGATATTTTAAGAAGTTTAGTTGGTCAAATTGGAGTAGCTATTACCATAGTTTTGGAATCATAGTAGCATCTGGTTGAGTGATCATCCTCTTCAAATGGCTTTTAACTGCAGTACATCAAAGCTAGAAGTTTTTAATGAACTTCAGAATTTTAAGGCATCTGGGATCTGATAATATTGCATAGATTTTGCATCCAGCTTCCAAATCCTTGCAGGCCAGGTATCATTTCACATGCTTTGGACAGCTGTGCTTCACCACTGTAACAGTAACAATTTCACTTTCTGTTTTTCAGCTTGTATTCAGAAATATGGGTCACCGTATACAAGAAATCCTGATTTCCTTACATGTGTTCATAGTAAGCATTTTTGGTTTTTATATTGTAGTTAAATGTTCTCTCATTCTACCTGAAGATGTGGGACTAGCTCAGCCATCTCTATTTTTGATAGTATTTCAATATTTGTCTTTCTATTCTCCAGGTTTAAGACTCCATGCCACTAAACAAAATCTGTCCCATTTTATAACCTAATGCCCTCTTGCTGTCATGTTTTAGTGCTTTGATATTTTATGGTACAAGTTTTTTTCCCACCAATTTCCCAAGGTTTGAATAATATGAGAAGAAAGAGGAACAAGAAATAGGAGGTACCATAAGCCTGTACACTATGTTTGGCCTCTTGTTTTCTGTTCTCTTGTGTGCTAGCTTTGGCTCACCCCATTAAGGAACCTCAAGAAAAGTTTAAAGTCAAACCAGGCTTGTGTCAGCCTTCTTCAGTTTCATGTATCCTGTGACTATGCTTTGAATATTGCTGCATTTAAAACCTGAAATCAGTTTGGAAGCCAAACAGATAACTTTGTAGAGGGTGAAGGGTCTTTTTTTCCTTCGCTAACACTAGAGAAGAGAATTTAATGAATTCTTGTAATACCTTTCTAGCTGCCTTTTGAAGCTTATCAGTGCTAAATGTAGAAAATGGCACAAGTATTCTAAATATGTCCTGTGAACAGCTCAGGTGTGGAGAAAATCAGATGTATGTATATTTATTTTCTTTTTAGCCCCAGGTTTCAGTCTTTTATTGTGATCAAGTTTGATTAGTCATGTGTTAATACAAGGGGTACCAAAGCAGGATCAGTATTTAGTCAACTTTTCACATTAAACTGCATTTAAACAACCTCTTTTAGGAGTGAATTCCAAGGTTAATAAGTGGTATGTGAAGAATTTCCCTCACGTATTGCAGCAGTGTCACTCATGGCTGTTGAGTCCTTCGAGCTGGTGATTCTCAGACCTGTGGTACCTGTGTTGGCTGCAGAATGCCTGCCTGCTACTCCAGAGGGGTGTGAGGCTGAATGCTTACGTTCACTTGTGCATGTGGCACAGCAAAGGGGCAGGAGTTTCTGCTGAAAATGGTGATATCGACTGGGAACACTTGTTCCAAACAGCTCATCAGTGTCTCAGAAATGAGAGTCTAAAGGGTAGTGATGAAAAAGTATGAAAAAATAAAAGCTTAATAATTATTTTTTAGGGATTTCTACCCATTGCGGATGCAGTGGTTTGGAAAGAAAATGATAGTATTTTCCCCAGTTAAAATATTAAAAGGTTTTTAAATGGCTGAGTTTTGGCTAGCCATCATCAGTTCACAGGAGAAGTAACAGACAAGGAGCCTGAAATGCACTTGGAAGAATGACAGGCTTCATGCTTGGCCAATTCTAGTGTGTCTCTTAATTTTTCACAGGTGCTGCCAAAGGACTATGTAGCTCTATAGGTTTGTGCCTGCAAGACACTTCTAAATTTTTTTTCTTAACAGCCTTTCTCCTCTCAAAACAAGGTAGTGGCAGATTCTTTTAACCTGGTGTACAAAGACTTTGAACTACCCAAAGGCTGAAGGGTGATTAACTGCACTGGTTTATACTGGATATACGGGAGAAATTTTAAGTATGACAGTGATTAGACAGCCGAGACAGAGTATGTGAGGATTCCTAATTTCATAAACTCTTGAGATCAGGTTACAGCTTGGATTCAGCTCCATATCCAGAGGATTTGATACAGTGTGTAAATAGGTATTTCCAGCAAGGCTGCTTACATGAGCAGTATTCCCATCAGAGTTAGTCTCCTCTGGTTCGAGAGGGATTCTCCCAACCAAACTGTGTCTGCTCTGGGGAGATCTGAGTCCCTCTACAGACTGTTTATTGTACTATCTCCACTGACTGCAATGAGTATTTATAAATGCTTTGCAGATGGATGCTTACTTTACACACGGATATCTATTCTTTCTCTGCATATCTGGATCTTTTTCTAAAAGAGATCCTGCAGGTTATCTTGGAATTAAGGAGTTGGTTCTGCTAGGCTTTGGAAAACTCTACAGGACTTCTGGGAAATGAAGCTTCACATTACCTTAAAAATCACAATGACATTTTTGTTATGTCACATGTGCCTGCTTTTTACTATTAAATTACTGAGTGCAACATTATTTGCAGCCTAGTATTTTATGAAGTTTCAGTGTGAACCATTTTGTGGGTATCAAAAAATAAATTCACAGAACAAACTGAAAGTGACAGTCAGCAGGCACAAGCAAAATCTTGTTTCCATACAGATTTCAAAGATGGAATTGGTAGTTCTGTTCTCTGTCTGCACTTAGGAGCTTCATAGGTGCTATCAGACACAGATTAAAGCACATGAAAAGGAGGTCATGCTCATAACTACTTTTAAGAGCTTTACTAAAATCTGTCATGTAAATGAATGGAAACAATAGCTCAGTTTTTTTCTTTTGCAATGGTTTCACCCAGGAGTACCTTCTATGAAGCTAGCAGAGTTACACAACAATGAAGCCACCAGAAGAGTAAAAGAGTGTGTCTTATGTTCTCAAACTCTCATGATAAGAGGGAGCAAACAATCAGCACAGTGCTGATGTGATAGAAATCTCCATGGTTGATACCCATGGATTGTACCACGGGTTGTCACCCTGCTGGGCAGTGTTACTACCATCTGGCTTTGCAAGGCATATCAGAATCCAGTTTGAGGGGAGGAATCAGAATCTTGTATACACCAGATAAGTTGTGCATAACCCTGTTGACTTGATTTGCTTATCAAATGACTGAAAAATTGGCATATTTAGGTGCTTCTAAAAAGAAAAATAAAACCTGGCTTATTATATTTAAGCCGTTCTGTTTAATGTACACAATTTAATCTAGGAAAAGGACAGACTTGCTCTATTGTGGCTTATTGCCACCTTTACCTGGTCTCTTCTTCCCCAGCTCCTCCCCCTCCAGCAGTGTAGTGATTTACACCTCCTCAGCTGGGCAGTGATTTGCTGGGAGGTGTTCTAGCAGGTGGATGTTCAGACAGCCCATGTAGCTGTGTTTTGTTTTTGTGGCCTGGCCTCTTTGGCTGTGGCTTTGCCCCTGCTCTGCACATCTGGGAGGTTTCCTCTGAACATCAGGAAATGCTTTTTCACTGTGAGAGTGAACCAGAACTGGCACAGGTTGCCCAGGGAGCTTATGGAGTCACCATCCCTGGGATAATCAAAAGCCTTCTGGCCATGGTCCTGAGCAAATGGCTGTAGGTGGCCCTGCTTGAGCCAGGAGTTTGCACAAGTGACCTCCAGAGATGCCTGAGGTGCCTCTACCACCTGAAATTTAAATCTGAGACAGTTAGTGCAAACAAAAGTGCTTTATGAGACATCAAATGGAGCTGCTACTGCCTGCACTCACGGAAGTGGTGAAGTTCTTTCAAAGCAGCTTATCATGACAGTGACTTTCAGAGGGAGCTGAGAAGAGACATGTTGAAGTAGAATAATCCTGGCTGTAGGTGGAGTCCTAACTTCTCTCATTTTGACAAGTCTGATGGGGCTGCTGATCTGTGAACAGTTCCTCTCCTAAAAGCATCCCTGACATGCTATAAAGTCATGTTTTAGAATATCAAGAATCTCTACTGGACTCAGCAGAACCAGTGCATGGAAATCAGTACAGATCTTTTCTGCTGCTGCTCACTTAATGTGTACACACTGGGCACTTTCACATGCTGGGAGGAGATATGTGAAAAGAAAGGCTCTTGAACTGGTGAGCTTTGCAATCTGCAGAATGAGCTTCTGTGCTGTTCCTTCTGGTTAAAGTTGTGGAAACAATCAACCCATTCATGTTTTTGAAGACCACTGATCTAGAACACTGGTGTTAACAGGTTACTACTACATGATAGCTACCAACTCACATTTTTGTGGAAACAAGGGTATTCTCTCATCCTTCCTTTAGCTACCTCTGCAAAGCACTGTCCCTGGGTGTTGTGCAGGTAAGTGGGTAGGTGAATTTGGACAGGTGACTATATCATACTTTGAGATTTATTCCTCCAGTCGTTCCCAAAGTGTGGTGACTACTCCCCTGCTTCTTTCCAATGAGAAAACTCATTGCCAAATCCTGGACGTGGGCTTAAAAATCCCCATAGGAACATTGTTCTCTTTGTAAACTGGATTCATGGTTTGCTATTCTGTGGCTGTTCATATATGGGTGTTCCTTTTTTACTTTCATTCTATGTAAAAGAAAAGATCTAACAGAAGTTTCATTTATAAGGCTTTGCTAGTGAAAAATCTATCAGATCCTCAGTTGAACTACCAAAAGTGATCGAAAAGAGTACCCATCCTTTCTTGAGTACTTTAGTTGATACTGCTTTTTTTTTTTCTCAAAAATTAATGAGAGTAGAAAAATAAGCTACTTTGAGTTGTTTCTTTCAGGATGTGTCCTTCAGATATGGGGGTGGTAGCTCACTCCTTTTCGCAATGAAGTGAATTCCACTGCATGTGCTCTGCACAATTCCTGGCACAGCTTGTTTGGCATGTGAGCACTAAGAATTAGCTTATAGTTTTGCCAGATGCAAGTATTTTTGAATGATTCCCCAATACTGTTTAAGCTTCCCATCTTCTAATGAGAGTGAAACATCTGGTTGTCAATGACCTCAATGTCTTGTTCTGTTTTGTTTTGGTTTTTTATTCCTTGTGTAAATCAGATTTGCCAAACCAGTGTTCTCCCAATCCTTGTCACAAAGAAGGGACCGTCAAATGCGAGGATCTCAAGGGGGATTTCTATTGTGAATGCAAACATGGCTGGCAGGGAAAAAATTGTGAAAAAGGTAATTTGGTTTCATTATCTTTTATTCTTGTAACAAAGATATTTTGTGTTTTGTTGTATTCTTAAATGGTCACTGATACTGTGCTGCACAATTCAAAAGTCACAGAATGGAATGTGGATTACACATTGTGTTTTTTACCCTTCTGGGAAGCAGGTAGTTTTTTCATAGCAACATTTTTATATTACTCCAGTGGAGCTCACCTTGGTCTTGACAAGGTAATCCAAGAAGTTACTCTCCAGCTTTCTGCTCCACCCCTCTGAAAGCAGCAGCAGGAATAGAGTAGCAGTGGCTTTTCAAGCAGACCTGCATCAGCTGCTGCTGTGAGCCCTGGTGTAACAGACCACAGACCAGAGAAGCTGGCCCATCATCCCTTCTAGCATCCCTGCAGTGGGAACAATGACTTCAGTTGACAAGTTGAGGTTTGAGTCTGATGACACACAAACTGATCAAATTAGTCTGTTTAAACCTCCTTGCTAGTCTGACCTTATTCCATGTCCACATATTCCATTGGTGTATTTCCATCATCCCCTAAAGAGAATTTCAGAGAGAAACTATTGGTGCAAGAAGTTCCACCTGCCCACAGAGGTTTCTCTAGAAGTTATCTTCCCTTCTCTTGTTTTCTGGTTTCTTTGGGTTATTTTTCTTCTGCCTGCAAGGCTTTCTGTCAGCACTACTGCTTTATTGCTTGCCAATGGTAAATAATGACTAGAAATTGTATTCAGCCAGTCCAGAATCGTGGCAACCAAGACAACAGGAGATCCAAGCTTTTCCTTCTGATGTAAATATTATGATTACTTTATAGGCTTACTCAAGCATCTTATTTAATCAATTTTGAAAGCAGACCAGTCAGTATCCAGTTGGCTTTGAGAGCTCAGACACTTGATAGTTCTGAAGCATATTTTCTTCTTTTCTAATAAAATGCCATGACATGCTGTTCTACCCATCAGCTAAGGAGTCCCATAGACAAGCAGGACATAATGAGCAGGTAGGATAGATAGAGGGTGAAACTCAGAATCTGCTGGATTTTCCAGGCTTTTACTGCCAACTTCAGTGGGGCACAGCTAAGCTCACAATGTTCAGCAGGTGTGAACTTGTGAACTTGGATCTTCCTGTGTTCTCATGAGTTCTATAATAGTAACAATATAGTGTTCTAGTTTTGTTTAAAGCTTTTGTCTTTAACTTAGTGGTCATAGCATAATTTTAGTACTTAGAATACATAACTAGTTTGCTTCTGCAAACAAGCTTCTTTGCCTCCACAGGGACTAAAGATACTTTAATGTATTATCAGAGCTGTGAAGGAGATACTATTCAGTTACAGATACTTTTCTCTTTTTTTTTTGTTTTTTGTTAGTTAAACAAACTTGAGCCTATATGCATGAAGTGTTTGGATGAAATCTTTTTGGTTTTGTTATCAATGTGTTGCATCAGTAAAACTGTTTCTTCTTTGGTCTTGCTCCTTCTCAATGCCTCCCCCACTCTCACCCTGTAGATTATTTACAGATGTGAAAAGCTGACTGTGGCACTTTCTTTTGATGTAGATATTGATGAATGCAGAACGCAGAACGGCGGCTGTAACCAGCTCTGCCTCAACAAGCTAGGCAGCTACCGCTGCTCATGCTACAGTGGTTATGCTCTTAAAGACAGCAAAACATGTGAAGGTAAGCTTTGCTGGGACTCTCATTTTGCTCCGGGGGGATACTTTGTGACTTGTGTCTCTGTTTTGGAGAGCTGGGTTGCCCTGAGCAGTCCTGGTCTGCTCCCTAGCCCAGCAGAAACTTGCTGGTAGCTCCCCTTAGCTTTACTCCACTGGGGTTGTGCTGGGTGCTCCAGCCAGCCTACATGCCTGGGCTTGTCAGCAGTTGGACCATGATGCTCTCAAAAGCATAACACAGGCGTGATTCACAGAGGATTTGTGGCTTGGATTGTGCTAAATTGGTTTAGTTGATCAGTTCTCATATTCTGACATTAAGAGGAGGAAGTGCTGGCCAGATGTGTTGTTATGATTCTTTCCAGTCTCACAGTGTTATAGTATGTGAGCCATTTGTTTTTCTTTTGTGTGTTTCTTATTTTATTTTTTTAGATTTGGATATGTGCAGCAGCTAATGAATTCAGATGGATACAGATGGCTAAATTCACTGCAACTCAATATTAATAGGTGTAGAAAGGCCCTAGCAAAGTTTGGCAGCTATTTTACATACCAGCTGAGAACAGAAAGGGAGGACCTGAAGTTTCTGATTGAAACTGGTGAATGAATTTACATAACCAAAACTTAAGCAACTGAGATTTTACAAGTGTTAAGAAACTGCATGCTGAGACAGACTCGATAACTCAAAAACAGGTGGCTGTTAGTTATGTTCATATGAAAAAGCATCTTTTAGAGATGGATGTGATGACATATTTCCAAACAATTTGCATACATGATCTGAACAACTTATTAATGCTACCAGCAAAAGAAAAAGAGCAAGATTTTGTTTCTGTCACTTCCACTCTAAAAGGTGATGACTGTATAGATTGCACGGTATCCCTTCCTAATGGGAGCAGCAGCTTAGAAGAGCCAACTTCACTTTTGAATTGTCCTCTGGTGGCAGTCAGCATGGACAGGTGGATGGCAAGGGGCTCACATATGTGTTTGTTTTCCTGTGTATGTACATTTGTTCCCTACCCTAGCACTGTATCCTAGAGCACTGAGCACTATTATATAAGCATTCTCTAGCTTCAACGTGTGACCTTCCAGCTGCTGAGATTACTGTCAGGTGTGGTTATTGATAGCTCAGATTTATCATTGCATTTTGACCTTTTTTATGTTTGTTCCTGTCATTATGGGCAAACACACAAAATTTCCCTCTTGTCTTGACTCAGCCAGTTCACTCACACGTGAGAAAATCAACAAGAGTAATGTGTAATTGTAGTTTTAACACATACTAGAAAGCAAAAGTAAATATTAAACTCTCGGTACTGCAAATGTTTTGTCAACACCAGGATTCTGCAGAGTATTAGCTAATGTGAGGAAAACATTCAGGTTTTTTTATGGCCTTTCAGTTCCAGTTCGTTGCCTGCCCTTATGGCGAAACCCCACATCTCTCTGACATGGCTTGTTTTTTGTGACAAATTGGGCCACTACAGACCAGCAGATTTAGAACTTTGCTTTGTAAATATCTGAAAATTTATATTCTGAGGACACAAAACAGAAATCTCTGTAGTGCCACAGACTGAGTGTTCCTTCAGTGTTTTGGTATAATTCATGCTGCCACTCCTAAGTTTCTGCCTCTTGCTTTTTTTAACCTGCAGTTTCAGCTCCCCTAATTGGGGAGAGTGGAGCTTTTTGGTTTTGTGGTAATTGTTTTGTTTTACAGTTTTTCTCCTGGTTCATTTTGCATTGCTTTTCCTAACAGTGGTTAATGGTTTAAGCATAAAAGGACCAACTGATTTTTGAAGCCTGAAGTCACTTCTTATAGCTAGCTAATCCTAGAAGTAGATTCTTAAAGATATTGGTTTTTTTCTGTTTGCAAAATTACACAGGGATCTCCTTGCCCTAAGCTCACTCCATGTGTACAGTGAAGTGATTGTACTTTTCTGAAGTCGTGTTGTTTAATTGCCTGTTTTGCAGACATAGATGAATGCACAGCATCAGCAGACATCTGTGGAGAAGCTCATTGTAAAAATTTAATAAGCTCGTATGAATGTCTTTGTGATGCAGGCTACAAATATGATGACGTGAGAAAAACTTGTCAGGGTAAGCTCAAGAAATATGTTAGTATTTATTATATAAGATAAATCTGTAAAGCCCCAGAAATTTAGTTTCAGGCTTCAGTGAAAGCTTTTTTTTGTTTCTTTTTTTATTTTGCTTACACCCTGGAGTTCTGTTCCCTTTCCCTAGTTGGGAGTGAGTTTGCGGTTTATGGTCACCTTTGAGTTCATCAAGCTTGCTGTCACCTTTTAGGTCAGTGAGTTTGCAGTCATCTTTGATGTCTTGAATCAAGATGTATGAGCCAAAGTACTGAGATTTCTTGAAATTTCAACAAGTATAAGATCTGGTGAAAGCTCGGAAGCATCTGTGCATGTTGCTGTCTCTCTTTATAGGACAAGCAAAGTTACAAAGCAGTAGCCCTTTTTTCAAAACCTGTCTTGTGGTATTACTCTGAACTAGGAACTTAATATGTACTGGAACCATGCACAGTTCTGCTGGCTACACTGCCGCAAGCTTTCTCAACAGAGTAAGTTTTGAAAGTATTCCAAAACCAGCATTGTTCCCTGCCTTTTGTCTAAGTTAACATAATGACTCAAATCACACTCCAACCACTCCTGTTGGGCATTAATTATTAAACTCAGCCTGAAGGGATCCCCTGTGGGCTGTCACAGTTTGCTTTCCTGCATTTGTTTGTGAAGAAGATGAAAAGTATCTGAAGAAAAAGAGAAAAGAAAACAGTGAATGAGAAACTCAGGTTTTATGTGCAGTCCCTGACTGCAAGGAGCAGGAGCCAGTCAGTACAGGCATAGCGGAAGGGGCCTGAAGGGAGGAAGTCTTGTCTAGAAGTTAAAGCCCAGGGCTCTGCTCCAGCAGACAAGTAGTTGAGTTCTGCTTCCAGCCTTCCCACTGACTTGCTATGTATCTTTGGGCAGCTGGAATCTGTCTGTGAAAATAGATTTCACAGAATAAGCTAAGTTGGAAGGGACCCACAAGGATCCAAGGATAGAATCCATCTCCCAGCCCTGCACAGCACCATCCCCAAGAGTCACACCATGTGCCCAAGACCATTGTCCAAATGCTTCTTGAACTCTATCAGGCTTGGTGCTGCCACCACTTCCCTGGGAGCCTGTTCTAGTGCCCAGCCACCTCTGGGTGAAGAACATTTTTCTCATATCCAGCCTAAACCTCCCCTGACATAACCTCAGGCCATTCCCTCAGTTCTGTCATGTTTAAACAAACTCAGTGTTTTTGTTTCTCTTCTTCGCTAATCTTGTGTAGATATAGATGAATGTGAAGAAAAGCTCTGTGAACAGACCTGTGTCAACTCACCAGGGAGTTACACCTGTCATTGTGATGGCAGAGGGGGAGTGAAACTTTCCCAGGACATGAATACATGTGAGGTATGTCAGTGTTCATTGCTGTAACTGCAAACAGACCTTTATTTTACAGCACTCTGATTCTCTTTCTGCTGTGTGAGGAGAATAAGCACTCAGAAATGTGTTTTGATTATAGAACATCATACCATGTGTGCCTTTTGCTGTTGGAAGGAGTATTAAATCCTTGCACCTGGGCAGGATGTTCAGCGGCACTCCTGTTATCAGGCTGCGCTTCAAAAGGAAACAACTGACGAGGTGAGGACAACTTAGAATGACAACGAAGTGCTCTGACTGGCTTTGATGCATGCAAGGGAGTTGTTACAATAATAATTGACCCTACAGTCATTGTTATTTGCTTGGATTATGATATTCCTGTAAGGCTAAACATTATCTAAACCAGTAATTAAGGCAGCCTTGACCACAGAGTTGTTAGGATAATTACTGAAATATAGTATTTTATTCATTTTTCATGATGGTGTTTTAAAAGCTGTATTCACATCTTAAGGCTTTCACAAGTGCATTAAAAGCTAGTATGTTTTAACAGAGTTTTAGAGCTGCTAGAATTGATGCTATCTGTATGGAAAGTACTCTGTGGTTTCTGAACTCTGCATAACTACTTTATTTCTTGGCACCTGTGCGGTCAGACTTGTGGCTGAGTTCGACTTTAGAACCTTTGATCCTGAAGGTATCCTTTTCTTTGCTGGAGGCCATCAAGACAGCACATGGATAGTGTTGGCCCTGCGCAAAGGACGGCTGGAGCTGCAGCTGAAATACAACGGGATCGGCCGCGTGACCAGCACCGGGCCGCTCATCAGCCACGGCATGTGGCAGACGGTGAGTCCACACCCCTGCTGGGCTCTCTCTCCTCCTTGCCTTGTCTGGGATGTACTCATCAAGTGCACACAGACTTTGTGTGTTCTTGAGTGTTCTTGTTCACTGTGATATATAGACTGCATCTCTAATTTGCACAACCAGAGCAACCACTTGCACAAACAGTGCCTTTGAGGTGCAATAGGGCTAAGATGACTTCACATCAGTTCAAGAAGATGCCCGCTGGGTGAGGGCTGGAAGTGAGTAAGAGGGAAGGAACTCTGTATCTGGTCTTTTAAGAAAGTTTCCAAGTGTGTTTGGTGTGGGAGTGTGTGTGGTTGCTTTTGTTTATTCATTCATTTGTTTAGTCACAGGCCTCAGATTTTCTGAGGCCTTGACAAATCTCTTATGCTACAGCATACTTTTTATAAAGCCTTCAGGTCTGTTTATATACAAAGTAGACTGTTTCCCTTGTAAAGATATTGGGGTCTAGAATTGTAGAACTCCAAAATAGGTTGGGAGAGACCTCTAAAATCATCAAGTCCAACTGTCAGCCCTGCACTACCACTGTAACCCCTAAAGCATCTATTTATTGATACCGTAATCCCAGCAATCTCACAAGATTTGTAAGGGTTTGTAAGGGTTCATGTTCTTCCTGACACTCTCACAGAACATCAGCTGGTGATTTTGAGAGCATTAGGATTATTGCTATTTGTGCCAACATCATGAAAAACATCCTGCAGTATGATCCACACTAGATGAGCAGTTTATATATGATTTTTTGCTTCTGCCTTTTCCCCTCCTTTCATTTTTTCTTACTTAATTAGTTCTTTTAACTTTTAAGTTGATGTGTCTCTTGGGGAGTGGGTGGGAAGTTCTCATCTAACTCACACATGAGACAAATGCAGATACTGGTAACTGGCAATCATTTTCTGGTTTACATTTTTTAGTATGTATAAAAACTCAAAATCATACATCAAAGAAATAAGCAAGGTGGGAAAAAATTTGTTTCTAATTAATAAATGAAGAAGTCCTTAAATACATTCACTATCAACTACTAACATTTGGTAATGTTTCCAGCAGATGAGGTGATGTTTGGTTCAGTTCCTGTAATGTCAGCAAAACAATTTTAGATTCCAAATGGAGAACTGTAGAGGTTCAGTGAAGCTGTAGATAAAGTGCATGACATGCTATATCTTTACATATTGGAATAGCTTCAAGCCAGTTCTTACTGAATTTTTATGGTAAGAGTTGTTCTGCTAATTTGAAATATGACAACTGTAATTGCCTGCAAAGAGAGGATGGTGACAGAAGGTGTGAAAAGCAGAGTGGATGCCACTGGGGTGACTTGGGAGTCACAAAAATCAGCAGTTACCAAGCTAATTCATTTAACACAGGAGCTAACGTACTTGTTAAGTGCCAGACCTCATTATGAGAAAATTACAAACTACTCCATATTAGTTTGAGAGGACACAGCTGAAATGTGTTTTCTTTCTTCCAGGAGAGAAGGCAGTGTGATAAAAGTGTCATGTTTAGGCAAGAATTCAATGTCTCCTGCCAGCTATCAGTGTCAGGGCTCTTATCCCCAGGTACCATCCTAACAAAGAAATTGTCTGGCTGAGTGGCTGCAACAACACACCCTGTACATTTTCAGAGGGATTGTGTCAATGCCCCAGAAATCCTTCCCCAAGGCTTCTTGGGACAGTCCAGAGCAAGCTGTGGGTGCTGTGTGGGGCAGGACTCACACTGAGGGGGTGGGGGCAGAGGTGTCCCTGCAGCCAGGGGTGCTGCCCTGCATGTGGGCAGTATGGCAGGAGTGGAGGAGAGAGCATCATGCAGTGCTGGCACAGGGATGGACCTGGAGCAGGTCAGTGGTGACTGTCTCCTGAAGTGAAATAATGCAGTGCTGATACTGCCCCAAAGCAGAATGATTTACCCACGGATGAACAGCAGCAGGAAGAAGGAGCCTTTAGTCTCTTGACTTCATTGTTTGCACCTTTGAGACCTGGGATCTTGTCTGGTTTGGTGGGGGGCTCTTTATTTCTCCTTTCTCTGCTGCATTTTCTTATCTCTTGCTTTCACCCTAGAAATACTTGGCTCTCTTCTGCTTCACATCTAGTGTCACACACCTCTGAATGCAATTTAATATATATGGCTGAGTGATACAACTATAAATATGTTCCTATATTTTAGCCCCTGCCTCATTTCTGTTTTTCTCTGTCTGGCATGGTTTTTAATTTAGGAAATTCTGTTTAAGTATTTCCTTTTACTGTCTCCTACTATAAAGCATGTAGCCACCCATTTCATTTTAAGCATGGATTTGTGTGTACTTCTATGAAGCACAATCTCAGCAATCTTTAGATGTCACAGTCCAGGCTCAAGTGCAGTTGTGAGCTTTAGTCTGGACTTCAATATACAACAGTATCAAGCCCTTGGTTTTGATGAGATCTTAACCAGAGGACTTTGGATACCGGAGAGAACTTCATGTGGGTCATGAGAAAATAGCAATTCTACTATTTAACTTTCAGCTGATGGAAAACCAATGAGTATTTAAAAGCAAAATATATGAAAATACACCAGCAGCGTTCTCATCTCTTGAGCATTAAAGTTGCATATTTTAACAGAAATAAGATGGCATTTTCAAAACTTCAGGCCAATGTTTTAACCTGGGTATTTTCTCTGGTGTTAATCCTTCCTAAGGTATTTTGAAATGAGCATTGAACCAGCATTGAAAACACAAGCAAGCAAACCTCAGGAAAGACTTTTAATGTGCTTCTTTGTATGTAATCCAGCTGGATGAAGTGGCATGTATGAAATTATGACAGTAGAACATGCACTCACCTTCTGTTTGTTTTGGATTTCCAAAAACAGTCATCATTTTGTCTTATTTTCAGTTTTCAGTTTAGTACTGCTCTGAGGACACAGTCTGGTTAGCAAAAGTAATAACTTACCTGCACTGTTAAATATCAGGGCTGAAAGCTAAGCAATCAGAAGATTGGTATTTGGTTTTAACCCTGCAGCTTCTGTAGGTCTGTCCCTTTTCAGTGCTATCCTCTTGCTTTTCAGCCAACAGTGGACAGGCTGGCTATGTGCAATGAGCTATTCAGGGCATGAATCCAAAACAGAAAGCTGACTGCCCTTATGGCAAACCATATAGGAACCCTTAGCTATGAGAACTGTCCTCCTGAATGTCCCTAAGCCATGGTGGCAGGCAGCAAGTAGCTTTTCCCTGCCACAAGAGTAGGGAATTGGAGCAGGATGCCAACTACTGAAGTGCTTCCTCTTTTGGTTTAAATGTGATGGTGGTGCACCAGCAGTTAAGCTTTGACTGTAAGAAGTAGGAGCTTAAATAGCCAGAGGGGATTGTAAAGTAGGCAGAATGTAATTTCCTAAGCAGGAATCTGTTGAGAATTCCCACAGGGATTAACCCGTTCTCTTATGGAAGTTTTCACTAATTTAGGTTTGCTTGTATTAAAGATCAGGTGCAGCTAAGAGCTCAGATTTTTGAATTTTATTTTATTTTTATGCTATTACCTGCTATACAACCTAATAAAATTTTAGACGGCCTTGAATTCTGGTGGCCCTGTAAGTAGCAGTATTTCTTCACAGTGTGGGCACTGCTGCAGCCTGCTTTTCCCAATTCCCATTTGCTCTGTGTCTGCTCAGTGTCTGTGCCAGGAGCAGGGAGATGGTCTGTGCCAGCTGCTTGTGGCACTTCATAGCCTGGAGCATTAGGGCAGTGGTGACCATGACACTGAGCAGAGGAGTCTGTGTGAGTTTTTGGCAACACAGCCCGTGTAACTCAGCCAGTTGGGCTGTGGCTGCCAGGACTGTGGGCTTATGATTCCACACACTGAATGGGCTTTACAGCCACCCAATACCCAAAAAAATCCTGTTTTGAGACTGGCTCGTGTGTCTCCATGGAAGTGTAGGTGCTTCTTTAGACAAGCAAGCTGCAGACAAATCAATTCATGTCCTCTAGGATATGGCACAGGGCAACACACCAGGTGTAAACAGGATTGTAGCAATATAAACCAGACTGTACTGGAATCCACAGGAGAAGAAAAAAGGTTCATGAGAAGAGGAAAGTCTGTGAATAATCTTTTCAACTATCAAATTAATTTTATCTTCATTACTGAAGACTGCAATCCAAAGGGAGTGCCCAGGTATAAACCTGCTCAACCCTGTCCTCCTTTGTGTTCCAACCACAGAGCAAGAACTCAGAATGGCAGATAAGAGCAATTTTGGGGCAGCTAGTCAAAATGCAGAGAGAAAGATGCTCAGGACTCAGCCTGCTAGCAGGGAGAGGGAAGGATATGTCTAAACATCCCCTGAAACAGATAATTGGTTCTGTGTAGAAGCTCACTGATGGAAGAAGCATCTGGGTGTCCCAGGGAACAGAGCTGTACAGATGAAGAGTGAGTAGGTGGAATATCTGTCATAGAGTGGGAAGAAGATTATGAAATAGTGGAGGTGTGTTCCTTTCTTCTTCTCTGTAGGAAGATTGGGATTGTTTTCTGCTACAGCCACAGAACACCCTGTTGGTAGCAGGACCCACATCCCAGGGTAGCAGAATCTTGGCTGCTGTTCAGCAGTCTGGTGCATCAGCTCTGGGCTTCACCTTCTCTCCCTCCACAGGAGCTTTATAGTGCTTCTCTGTGCTGCCTGGTCATAATCAAAATAAAGAATTTTTTTTTTTATTTCAGTGGTAATAGAATCTTCCTAGAAGTAGCTTTTCAGAGCCACGGAGGGAAAATTTGCAGATGTTTTTCTGAGAGAAAAGTTATTGCCTATTACACATTTTTATTACCCTCTCAAAAGTTACATCCTCTGTTGTGCTTTTTGCAGGGATTGGTATTCAAAGACTGGGTCTGGGAGGCTTCTGCATTATCTTCCACTGATCCAATAAAAGACATCTTGTTTGTCCTTCCAGCTTTTCCTTTCACATGCAGTTGCAATAGGAAGTTTCTCATTATTAACTCATGATTGCATTTAAATTTTGCATAAAGCAGCCTTCAAAAGTCATGTATTTAACCCACTCACATTTTTCTGTAGCTGTTTTGAAGTAGCTGGACTCTCTTCACCATTAAGGGTAATCACAGACTGCTTTCTAGAGTAATTTACTTATCAAGATGGAATGTAACTTAAGAGATGAATAAAGAGGTTTGGGGACTGAAAGTATTTCTTTGCCTTGGGGGTTTCTCTGGGGTCAGTCCTGTTGCTAAGGCTGCAGATACTAAGTTCTTTACATACTTAATTATTCAATTTGGACTTTTACTTTTTCAGATCTCTGTTGAGGAACTCGAAAGAAATTTGATTATAAAGGTCAACAGGGATGCAGTTATGAAAATAGCTGTCTCAGGGGACCTGTTTACCCTACACAAGGGAGTGTATCAGCTGAATTTGACAGTAGGAGGCATTCCTTTCAAAACAAAGGACCTTGTTCAACCAGTAAGTATAGCACGATAACTTGTGTTCTTTGCATGCCTGAAGGGCTCGATTTCATCTTCTCTTGGGATAATGTAAGTCCTTCCTGAGACCAGTTCAACCTGCCCTGAAACAGGTGGAATTATCACCTTCTGGATACAGCTTTCTGTTCATTGACTATAGCAGGAGCCTAAGCCAGTAGCAAACTTGAGACTCCAGATTTTTTGATTGGTAGGTTTGAGTGAGATGTATCCTACCTGCAGAGTTAGGGCACAGCAAAACTGGAGCACATGACAAAATTCACAGTAGTCATGCTGGTGTGGAGAGCACGGGTGGCCCAGGGCAGGGGTTGGTGGCACGCTGCTGTGTGAGGGTGCACTGTGCATACTAAGTCTGGAACCAGCATCAGGGGCACCCTGTCTTGCAACCAAAGTTTGTCCTTCACATGCAACATATCACAATTTGCTTTACGTGTTTGCTGTGTCAGTAGTGTGAGGCCCAAGGAAAAACAGAAGCTTATTTTTTTTTAATTTCCTTCTAATTGAAGTAGATACAGCATATGAATAAAAGTTAAGGCAGTCCTTGGGTGAGATTGGATGATTGCTGTGTTTCTGGAACAGCTGCTGCTCAGGCTGGTTTGAATGTCCACCACAAGCAGAGTTGGCACCTTGAAACCCAAATTTGCATCTCGTTATTCCTAAATGAGGTGACAAGCTTGTGGCTCTGTGACTGGGAGTGCAGCATCTGTGCCTCACAAGAAGTCATTCAGGGCCACCGTGTGTCAGAAACAGTAAGCTCAGGGTGTAGTCAGAATCTAGGATTGAGAGCCAGAAACTCCTCAGGTTTTCATCCTGGCTCAGACACTTAATTCTCTCTCTCCTTCAGTTAATTGGGGGTAGTTGTGCTGATTTAGCGGCTTTGCATGGAGCCTTCTCTTTGCACACTGACTCACATTTAATGCTGATGTTTGGTACAGGATAGCCCAACTAGATGCTGGAAGGAATAAGGTGTGTACAGAGTGGTGTGCTGATCTTGTGGTGCAGGCACCCCTCCTTGAGCCAGAACCCAAAAACTTATACCATGATCAACTCCAATGTCTGTCCTGTGTGTCACACAGGCTGTTTGCAATGACTAAAAGGATTGAGCCTTAAATTAGCCTCCAGCATCTGCAATGCAGAATTACGGAGCTTTGGCTACAGAGCTTTAGAAAGAAGTTGTACTAATGATGGGCAGCACATAAAGGAGCTTACAGAATCAGTACAAACAAATCAGCACCTGCACTAGCTAGGGCCCTTCTGGCTTGTGAAGACAAGCTGAGGTCAGGGGAGTTTCCTGGGGAAATACTGACCACTTGCTTGGGGTTGCAGGATTGGGGTTACTGCCTATTGGTTTGCATGTGCATAATACATCAAAATTATTTCTACTGTTTAGTAACATAATATAACTCAGTATTCCATTCCACACAATTCCTGTTCACTGAACAATAGTTTGAGGCATAAGATGCTGCTTTATCTTCCCAGATAAACCCTCGGCTGGATGGTTGCATGCGGGCGTGGAACTGGCTGAATGGGGAGGACACCTCCATCCAAGAGACCATAAAGATGAATGAAAAGATGCAGTGCTTTGCTGTAGCAGGACGAGGGTCTTTCTATCCTGGCCGAGGTTTTGCTGTATTTAACCTCACTTACAGTAAGTAGGCTGGGATTTTTTATTTCTGACCTGTTGTCCTGCCATTAACCATGGTTGGTTAATAAACAGTGTAAAACTTAGATGTATGCTAGATTCACTGTTGATTGATGCAGAAAAGACTAAACTTGTGGTTTTTAGTGAAGGAAGGCCTATATATGATAGTTTGAGCCAGTGCTAATATGCCTAGCATGGATTAGGTTCTTTCTGTGTAGCTCCAGTAATGAATTTCACACCCAGACTGGCTCCAGCTCATCCTCAGCCTTAGAGGCTTTGCATCTCTCAGTCAGCAGCTTAGGTGCTTCCAGTCCTTACCGTTGCTTCCTGCCCAACAGGGAGACCTGAAAGGCATACTGCTGTATCTTGAGGTTATGATAGACAGAAAAGTTAATACTTTCTATTGTCTTGGATTCACTTTTAACTATGAGGTGTCATTTGAGACAAATGCCCTAAGCATATCTCTGATAGAAGCCAATGAAATTGTCATACAGTAATAACAGGTGTCAAATCAAATTTGTCCACACTAATGTAGCCCTTAGAAAGGCACCTTTTATTGTTCAAGATTATTATGTTTGCTTGTCTGTGTAATCAACTATCAGTATTTCTGAACATACACAAATGCTGACCATCTATTTCAGAGTGGTGTGAGTCCTGCTCTGCAGGAGCCATCTGTTCAGCTTTATGTGGATTTTTCTGCTGTGCCATGGTAAATTAGGGAGTACCTGGTGTCTGTCATATTACTTAGCACTTGGATTCAAATGTTGCAAAGTAAATGTAAGGCAGCATCTAAAGTGCAGGTGAAGTGCAGATGACAGGAGTCAGCCAAGATAAGACCTGAGCACGTGCATTTTTTTTCCAAGCAATTATTCTCTCTTTTTTTTTTTTTTTTTTCCTTTGCAGTAGTAAGCTTTATCAAGAATGGATTATCGTATTTCAAAAAGTGGTCACCTAGCAAAGCTAATACTCCTGTGAAAGGAGGTTGCAGGAGTAGGATCGAGATCTTTCTTTGCAGCCTACATTACCTTTTAAATTATAAGGGCACTGAGGCAGTAAGAAGATACCAGAAAGTTTAATTCAGTGTTCATCTGGTGAAATAAAACATGCCACACTTCTTAGAGGCTGGTGATCAGGAAGAGTTTGAGTAGGTGATGAGTGTAGTATGCTTATATAATTTTTGAGTTTAATACAGGTTTTCATAGAAATGTTTCCTGCGTGTCAAAGTTCAGCTTAGATTTTCTTAATGGTCTTAGGGAAGACTAGTTCAAAAATTGTTTTTTGATTGATCTATCTTGCAGCAGTTCTTTGAATGTGTCAGATTGGCAGCTGTGGGAATTTGACTAACTCTTTGTGATAAAAAAGCTTAATCTTATACTTTGACATTCTGAAAAGCAGCAGAATGCATAAGGTAACAAGAGGAAACTTACACCATTTTCTTGTCCAATTTTATGTTCAAATGCTTTGGAATTATTACTTTTTTAAATAAAAAAAGTAGCAGTCCCTCTAGATGCTCATCTGCCTATGCTCTTCACTAGAGAGAAATTGAACAGCTTACCCATTTGACATATTGTCCTATGAATTTCTTTTTCTGCAGTGCAACCTTCTTCTGGAAATGAAACCAAGACAAACTGGGAAATTGAAGTAAATGCTGTAATTCAACCAGCAACAGATACTGGTGTGCTATTTGCTCTAGTTACAGAAGAAACATCTGTCCCTTTATCACTATCTCTGATTGACTATCACTCCACGAAAAAACTGAAGCAACAGGTACAAACAAGTACTTTTGTAGAGAAGTTTCCTGGTAACTGGAAGACAATTTCAGAAACAGTTGTCATGTTTGCTGCCTGCCTCATTATTTGTCCCACCTGTTCAGAGCATGGTCTGAAACAACAGTGCTTGCCTGAAGTTCTGCCTCTTACAGGTGTGTGTCAGATGCTGATAGGGAGCTCTGGGCAAATGTGGCCTAGGTAAAAGATAGAACTGCCTCTTGAATGGAGGCAGTTTTATTTTTTTTTCCTGGCAAAGAAGCTGTTTAGTGCCATAAACCAGGGATTTCCATTCTCACTTATGTAACAGTGACTGTCCTAAAGCAGACAGGCTTTAGGTGTGGGAAAAGTGCTGGGAAAGGCCAGTTATGGTGGAGTGTTGAAGCTACTATGTGATGGCCTTCATAACAAAGGGCTGGATTCTGGCATTCCACAAGGGTAAGCCAGGAAGGGTTTCACTAAATCCCATGAGCCAATTTTCATTTATAGTACAGCATCTCCAGTCAGTTTGGTTCTAGTGCAACATAATGACTTCTTTAAGACCCACTAAGGACTCTGAAAAAACATGATTTCAAGAATCAGTCCCACTGGTTCATTGGTTTCTCATCTATGCAAATAAGCTCAGAACACCATCAGCAATAGTAATAAGCCTAATTCTCTGGAGGCTCTGTGAAATATTTGTAATAAAGGGCACATTGGACTCATCCTGGTACTGGGTAAGTGTAGCTAGATATTTTTCTGCTCACTGCCTGTTTTTCTTTCTTTCCCCTGCTTCTTAGTTTATCATCGTGGCCTTGGAGAACACAGTTGTGTCCAGACTGGCAATAAATCTCTGTGATAAGAAGGAACACTCCGTAGATGTACTCCTCAACAAAGATCACTTATCCCTGAGGGTAGATGGGGTGGCAGGAGAGAGTGAACTAAGCATCTCTGAGTTGGAGGACAGCCTGTCCATCTTTGAGAGCTCTTTGCAGTCAGCGAAGACGTACGTGGGAGGATTGCCAGGTTTGTACCTTGAACCACAGTTTTGTACCATGGACCACAGACTTCCAACTCACCTTGCTGAGCTGGAGGTCAGGAAAACTGTTTCTCTTCAGGCTGTGAGACACCTTCTCTGTTTCTGCTTGAGGAGGCTTTGTCTGCAATTCAGGGACATAATGGATCTGGGGTTGCACTTTCCTGGAATGATTGTGTCCTTCTGAGGGCAGCTAGAGGCAAAAATAGAAAGAGGAGCTTTTGCTTGTTCAACAATAGGAATTATTTAATCTGAAGGATTGCTGTAAACTGGTTTATCTTAAATCTGGTAAAATCCATAGGAGCTGGACTGCAGGTTCCTGCAGTGCTTCATTAATTTAACAAAGCCATGGGAGCACTCCTTGGGGTGAGTACATGGGCCTCAAGTTGCCTGACCCTTGGGAAGCCCAGTGTGGTGATTCTCTCTGGCTGGTGCTCTCTTTGAAATGATCACAGCACGACACAGTTAACTGACTGCCTCCCAGCAGAGGGCATGTAGGGCATAACCAAGGGGTTAATGCCATTTGTAGTTTCTCTGACTTTTCAGCAACAACAGTTTCTTCTGGGAGGTCAGTTTGCTCCTCTCTTCTGAATCTGTAAGATCAAATCTTCATCTGAATTGTGAATTTCGGCCAGGTTTGGGAGTTTGTTTCTTCTTCTGCCTCAACAGGTTTATCAGTCCCTTCTGCTGAGGAATGCTATTAAAGGAGCACTTATGTCTCTGATGCACATGATGCCAACAGCTTAGCAAAATCTTGCCCTTACTTGCCCAAGTAAGGGAGAGGTACAAATGTTGGCCTCTTGTCAGGTGCTGAAGCAGTCAGGCCGGAACAGGGTGGCTGAGGTGCCACATGTGCTAGGACACGTGGTGTGGCTGTCCCCACCATGAGCAAGAATTTAGAGAGGATTTAAGCTGATGGTGCAAATGGCTCCCAGTCACACCTGAAAGGGGAGGCCACATAATCTGGGACAGTCACACAGTGGCAGGAACAAGGCTGAAATCCCAAACGTGGCATTTTCTACTCTCAGATTGAATTATCTAAGGTGGCCATTGCACAGGCAAGAGAGGTTGCCTGCTTTCTTTTAAGTAGCTCTCAGACGCACAGCAGAGACTTTCACAGCTCAGAAAATCATTCCATTCCGTCACTGTCCCAAGTTCTCTGTGGTTTGCTTAGACTACCTGTGCTGGGTGCAGCACTGGATTTAATTTGCCAGCACTCAGTGTGAGATACCATGGCTGTGGCAGCTCAGACTCAGCTGGCTGCTGTAGGTTTAGCTGCTATCCCCTCTTTGATCTGTTGTGCTTAGCAACAGGAATTTCTGCCAGCACTCTGCTTTTGCCATTGAGAGGAACCCAGCACTTGCATGGGAAACCCTGTCATTTGCCAAGCAAATAAACATTTCAGCACTTCAGTTGGATTAATCACTCTGGGTTAGGTAATGATAGCAAATGGTCAGATCTAAATGAGTTTGGCTCCTTCAGGTTTTGAAAACATTATGTAGCTTTTTGGTTTTTCCGTGCTTCCATACCCAGTGGAAAAAACATCATCGTGGTCAAACTTCACGTCTTTATTCCATTTGCCACAAATAAAGAGAGAATTCTGGATCCAGATGTGTAATAAGTCTGATCCTAAGCACAGCTAATATTGCAGATGTGGAAGAAACACTACTCAGAGTTTCAAGAGATAAGAGGGAACACGTAGACATTTATTACATTTTCTATAGGCTTTTCAGTTCTGATAAATCCTAGATTATGTAATTTATGTGATGCATAGGTGATTTTTCAGAAAATATGCATTCCACGAAGTGAAGGAACCTTTAAACAAGGCTTCCAAATCTTTTACATGACCACATTTCTGACAGATCCATTTCTAGTCATAACAGAAAATGAAATATTTCACATGATTTACAATTACAACACAAAGAAAAAAGTTTTTTTTTTTACTCTCTTACAAATCCATCTGAAAGCCCACACTGTCATTCAGTTAACCCTGTGGCACATGTAACAGCAATCTGCTTGACTCCTTAGATGAGTCTTCAAGCTGTTAAGTCACAACTTCAACTCCTGACTCAAAATTCAGTTTACATTCATGTGAGATATTACAACAGAGATGCTGCATTCCTCTAAGTAGACTTTGAAGATAAACTTTAGTAAATGGGAAGGAATGAGAAATAGATAACATCATTAATTAAAACAACTACCAAGTAATGGTACTTCTCTCTCAGGAAGCTGAAGAGATTTATAGTATTTCTTTGTGGCTTACAGATCTCCCACACATTCTCTCTCTCCCACTCAAGTCCTAGATTCTGTCTGAGCTTTGTCTGATCACATCAGCCCTGCGTATCTCCAGGCAGAACACTTTAAATTTCATATAATCTTAGGTCAACAGGACAACCTATTGTTCAAGTTGTCCTTGCTTCGATGTAAAGATAAGTGATTTATTTAGCTACCTGGATCACTGCGAAGTTAAACATTCTTCAAGATGTTCATTATTTTCCATTGCACAACCAATTTGATTGGCTCAGCTTTGGGTTGTAAATAATCTAATGACCTTTGGGGAAAGGTGGAGGACAGAGCTCATGTAGATTTTCTTGTAGTTATGTTGCTATGTGAGGTTTTTGTTTGTTTGTACTCAGTGTGTATATGATATTACCGAAGTTCATAATAAGACTGATTAATTTCCTCTAGTCTATTGGATTGTACTTAGTGTCTTCTTCTTTGCCATCTGTTATCTGCCCTGGTAAACTGATTAAAAGAACCTCACTGTGGATCCCCACAGTAAAAATTAGTCTCATTAGTCTGACCAATTCAACTGATGCATTCCAGCACCTCTCTGATGAAGGCCAGCAAGCTTCCTGTGCTCATACAAGGCAAAATTGTGGTTAAGATGAGTCCAGCAAGTGGTAGAGGCTGCATATGGGAAGTGCTTTCCTGTCATAAAATTCTTCCTATAATGTTTTGGAAGCTATTTTGAAGAGAAAGAGCTTTAGGGGAAGAGCTAACATCTCCAGCAATAAAAAAGCAGAGGGTTCAGAGATGGCAGGGGGAAAACATGGGGCTGAAAGCAGTGTGAACATACTGTGCTACAGCAGTGAAGCCTTGCTGCTGTACAGCACAAGGTTTCATGGTCTTGTCAGGTCTGAAGGCCTTGCAGAGAGGAGGAGGTTCAGCCTGGGAGAAGGGCTTTTGTGCACCAGAGCAGATGGTGTTTTCCTCATGCCTGGGATTGTGCTCTGGACTTCTGGCGAGAGGGCAGGGGGAGGTAGAAACCCCAACTTGGAAAGAGATGAGCTTGAATTCATTGAAGTGAGAACCATCTGAGCCTAGGTAGGGCAGGTATTTAATTTAAAGCAGCTGTCAGAGATATTTGTCTCCCCTTTCCGACAGACGTTCCTGTCACTTCCACTCCGGTCACTGCGTCCTACCACGGCTGCATGACCCTCAAGCTGAGCAACACGGCACTGGACTTGGATGAGGCTCTCTACAAGCACAGTGACATCACCTCACATTCCTGTCCTCCAGTCCAGGAGGGTCAGTAGGTACCACTGCAATGCGAAAGTTTTATACCCAGAAACTTTCAGTGCTTTTCTTTTTTTAAAAGATATAAATTATTCAGATCTACCGCACTGCGTGTATAGTTTCTCTTAAACACTGAAGTTATGTAGAAGCTACTGATCCTTATGTCAGATTGATTATTGAAATACTCTTTGCTTTGAGGTTTAAAGGGTGTAATATATTTGTAAATAGTTCGGAAGACTAATATTAAATAAGTCAAAAGTACAGAATATACTGAAAGTGAATACTACCTTTAGACTGTAAGAGACAGTTTCATCATTAATGTGGGAAACCTGGAAATATATGAGTGTGGACTGGAAGAAAAATAATAATTCTGTATTATTTTTTATTACCAAACGCTGCTTTCTGATTTGCAAAATATGAGAGAATAAAATATTTACATACAAGTTTTTAATTTACCTGTACTGAGATTATTCTGTATTCTGGTATTTGGAGACAATGACTCAGACTGTGCCTGATGTGGAGGTTACACTGAAGGGGTTGGAGGTGGGGGGGAAGGAAGGGAAGCGCTGCTTTTTTGGTTTGGATTTTGTTGGGTTTTTTTGGAGGTTGGGGGTTTATATGCTTACATCAGTTTCATATCTTCTCAGCTGCAGAGCAAGTGGTGGCTGCTATTCTTATTGCTAGAGTATCTCTTTCTGGTACCAAATAAAGAAGACTCAATTGTGACCTTTAGAAAAACTCTTGGTCAACAGAAAATGGAAAATGAAGTTGGGTCAGCAGGAAACACTTAGAAGAAAAGACTCAATAAGTTGAAAGCCATATGGCTTTTTTGTCAATAGCTGCTGAAGTAAATGATGAGGTGTTGAGAATTGGGGAATATTATCTGGTGATGACATATTTTTGCTGCTGCATTTTTGGTTGCCTCATTCACTGTGAGCCTAGTGGGAGCAGAGAGGCTTGAACTGAGAGAGTTAGCCAGGCTGAACTGCTTGAGGTGAGAATATCTGTGGGGGTTTATGCAGGAAATCCAAGTACTGGGTGGCTAAGGTTATACCATCCTCCAGAGAATTGCCATCAGGCAGGTATAATTCTACAAGGTCTTTTGTAAATTATTCTTGGCCAGTCATGCTCTATTTTCCCTAAGCAGCTAAGGAGATGACACATTAGTCTAATAATCCTCATGTGTGGCAACATCTGTGACCAAACTGTGAAGATACAACTGTCCCAGAGAAAAAGAGAAAAGAAGGGAAAGACTATTCCAAGCATATTTTCTGGCAAGGATCCCTGCTTTATCTAGTAGAGAAGAGGAAGGTACTGTATTAGCCATTAGACACAGCATCACAGTTTCTTATCATGGGCAAATCAATCAGCAGTAATGCAGTAGGGCAGAAAAGACAGAACTTTATCACTTTCAACCAACCTACTCATTTATACTTGGAAAAGGAACTACTGTCAATTCTGACCAGACACAAGTTTGAAAGGAAATTTCCCACTAGACAGTAGTAACTTACTGGCAGACTGTGTATGGACAGGAAAATCCAGGAGCAGTTCTATGTTTTTGCTTTTTTCTGGTTGTGCAAAGGAAACCACCTTGTTTCTGAAAATGCTTTATGTTACAGCTGATGACTCTGGATCAATTTGTGATTTGATGCAGCGCCCAAGAAAGATTACATTAGTATCTTCATTAAGAGCTAGAAATCCTGAAGATATTCTGTTTAATAGAATGTCCACACTGCAGTGTTTTATTGTCTGCATGTTTTTCATGGTTATTTTCGTCCTTTACCAACATACAGCTCTGTGCTTGTTTTTTATTTATATTCTTCGTGGTAGCCGGAATGGGGCTGTAGTTTGGGTCTGTGCTGGAAACAGTGTTGGTTGTTTTTGCCATTGCTGAGCAGGGCTTGCACAGCACCAAGGCCTTTTCTGTTTCTCACCCCACCCAACAGTGAGGGACAGGGGTGCACAAGGATTTGGGAGAGGATACAGCGGGGACAGCTGATCCCAAGCGACCAGAGGCATATCCCACACCATATGGCCTCATGACCAGCACATAAAGCACATAAAGGGGACAAAAGGGGAAGGGGAGGGACACTCAGAGTGATGGTCTTTGTTTTCCCAAGTCACTGTTTCACGTGATGTTGTCCAGCTTTACTGGAGATGTCTGGACACCTGCCTGTTCAAAGGAAGTGGTGGGTGAATTCCTTGTTCTGCTTTGCTGCTCTGTGCAGATTTTGCCTTCCTTGTTAAACTGTTTCTATCTCAGCCCAAGTTTCTCACTTTTGCCCCTCTGATTCTCTCCCCAGTCCCAGTGAGGGAGTGGCTGCCTGGGGCTGGGCTGTCAGCTGGGGTTCAACCACAAAAATCTCCCATCTCTTAAACTTGGACTAACTCCACTGAAAAAAAATACAAACTTGGAAGACACCTATTTTTAAATGAAGAAGATGAGACAAGCCCCGTTTTTCTTTGTTCTTTTCAAATGAAACATGCTAGCAAAATAGTTTCATGTCTGGTATTTTTGTAAAACCTCTGTAGTAGTTCCCAAAACTGGCATAAATGAATCACAAACGTCTGACCTCTCTGTTAATGTAAGTGACACTATTTATGAAGCCAGAATTATTTTGGGTCCTGGAAATGCGAATCCTGTGATACATTATGGTACTCTGCAGTTCCATACTAAATGTCACGTGTACAAGAGCATTTAATTTTCTAAATCAGAGCAGAAATTGCTCCTGGACTTAGCATATGTGTGCATGTGAAGATATTTTGCACAGACCACAATGCACCCTGACTCAAAATGTGGTTGAGAAGAGAAACTCAGAATTTCTCAGTCTGGAGAATGACAGAAGAGGTGGGGAGGGGGCAGGGGGGAAGGGCTGTGTAAAATTGAATTTTTTTAATACCATTCCTCTGTACCATACTGGAGAAAGGCTTGGAAGAAGAGGTAGCTGCGAAAAGCATTCCTTCATTCCTTCTCCATCACTTGCTTCAACCCAAGAGAAACATTGATTTCATCCTCGTTCTGTTAGTCTAGGTGCTCAACCCAAAGAGATCAAGTCTGCTCTGGACTTTGAATCCTCAAAATGAACCAAGGTGGTTCTCCTGGTAGTATTCATAGCAAGTAAAAAGAAGTAAATGTGTAGCTTCACTTATTTAATAATCAGAGTGACTGTGCTTTTCACAGCATGTATTTGCACAAGAACTAGGCATTTGGGATGCATTAAATTAATATTTAAAACAAAACAAATGGTCTCTTCTCTGACTTCTGTTTCTCTCAGTCACATTAGTATAACTCACCTTATCAACAATACACATAAGACACCTCATCACTGCTCACTGGCCTGAAACTTTGCATCTCAGAAAAACCTTAATTGAACAAAAGGGGGCTTTTATGGTCCACATAAATTAATCTCTCTTCTTATGTGTATCAGTATTGAGTCTTCTTTTTATAGAGGTAAAACACATGAATTAACAGATATATCTTGGAAGTTGCAAAGTATTATGCAAAAAATATCTTTTTTCCATTTTAAGCAGGCCTGGTGGTGGCCCTTCCTTTCAAAAGAAACTGTCAAGTAAGCTGGTTTTGTTTATATATATTTTTTTCAATATCTTCATAATGCAGAGCAGCTGCTTAAAATGTTAATGAGAAATAACTTCCCTGTTTTACTCTTTGGCATTTCAGGAAATTTCTAGAGCTTCATTGCTGTCTAGACAGTAAGATCTATGGAAAAAGCAGCACCAACACCCTTCCTGCAGGAGCAAAATGCAGTTGAAGGGATGCAGAATTTAAAAGAAGGATTTTCATACTGGTTGTAAGTACTCCTGTCTCAAAATATGGCAGGTTTGTGCCAAAAAGAATCCCAGCTAATGTGGTTCACAGTGAGGTGGCAGGGTGCAGACAACTGGCACATGGCTTTTTTCTTGCCAATGGCACTGCCAATGGTATTGTTGCTTAGCCTTTGGAAAAGAAAAGCAAAGCAAAGCAAAGAAAAGAAAAGAGAATTTGGTTTCTTCATTCACTGTTTCACTCGTTGTAAAATGCCTGTATCAGGTCTTGGATTAATTTAAAAATAAATAGGAGACATTTAACCTGAAATGGTTTTCGTTGTGGTGCTCTTTTGGCTAGAAAGGAATTAATTTGAACACTAAAGTGTAGCCTAAAATACACGTCTGGAAATGGTATTTTTAGTGCATTAACATGACATTTTACTATGCAGACTAGACTGGGACGAAGTTCAGCTATAACAATCCCAATAGAATTAGCCTTTCTATCTGAAACTTGAAAAGGGAAACTATGTGGTAGGGTACTCCTTCCTCTGTTCATTTGTTTTTCTTTCCTTCCAAATATACACAGTGAACTTTATTGTAAAATAATTGCCACACTTTATTGGTACAACACTTTCACCAGAAGAGTTATTAAATACTACAAGCAAACCAACTCTTGCTACCCAGGATGATTGACTCTGAGAGCTCCCAGCTACCCTCCCAGACAACACTGGCTAAAACCCCTGGATATTGGTTTATGAAAGCAGAACACGTATCTGGAGTGTTTTCTTCATTCTTCCTCTTGAAGAAAATCTATTCTGCAGTGCACTGAGAGGGAAACATCCCATGCTTACAGTAGCCAGAAAGTTCTACTATATCTGACTGCAGGCAAACTGAGTGGTGCCATGCCTGCCCTTACAGTTCCAGGGCTCTGCTCTACTCAGGGAGAGGTGGGTAAGAGAGGAGTGGCAGTAACACACTCTGTGCTGGGTTCCTTTGGGAACTCTAGTGCCTGCACAGCACAGTTTCCAGAGGTTCCTTTAAACAAAATAAAAGCCTACCAGCTACTAAAATATGCTTTTTGTTCTATGGTGCATATGGAGGAGGCTTTTCTCCAGGCAAGCAGTAAGTTGGTGTATAGAGGGCTGGAGCATTCGGGGGAAGACCATAGCTGGAGCTGGACTGAGATGGAGGCTGAGTTTCTTCTGATAAAGAAATGTCAGTCGATGATGTTCCTGGAAAATTGCTGGCAGGCTGTATCAGACAAAGAAAAATAACTTCTTCAGTAAAGGATTACAACCCCATTGCAGTTTTGTGTTGTTTACCATGTGTTACGTAAAAAGCTCCATCATTAAATTTCTCAGGCATTGCAGCACATTAACTTTAGTTCTAAAGCATCTGCTTAAGTGTAGCGATGATGGTGTCTAGTGGAACAACAGATATTCCATCTGTAACCCATAGACATTGTGCAGACATAGGCAATAGAGCAGAACAGGAATTCCTGCAGGAAAAGATGCTCGGCTTCCTGGGTGAGGCACAGCACCTGACTGACTGATTAGGTTATGTGTAGCTGCTTGTTTCCAGGCATCACTGTGAAATTTAAATTACCTCAGATATAATTAATCTTGGTTATAATTCTTGCATAAATGCAAGGTCTTATTCCTTTGCCAAATGCAGATTCCTCTTAAGAGAAAATTTTACAGGTAGGCACGTGTCTCCCTCCTTGGTGGTCAGCTACAATGGGGCTTTGGCTGAAAAAGGCACAAAAATGAATAGAGCTTGGGAAGTAGCCCATCTTCAGGAACAAGAAGGGTTTGTTAAAACAAAAGAATGTATGTAGGGAATAATATTCAGGATAAAGTTCTACTACTGCATTAAACCAAGTTTTGTCACTGATTTCAAGAGGGCTCCAGCATGTGCCAGTCTCTGGGCATCAGCTGAAGAGCTCAGCTACCCTCAGGCTCAGACTTTAAGTGAATTTAAAGTGCCTGGAATATAAAAACAAGATAAAGTAATCATGGATCTTTTTCAAGGGAAATTAAAAATCTGGACAAGTAATGTTCCCTGCTGCTGAAAAATTTATAGCCACAATCTAGAAGGCCAGGGCCAGGGCTGGCTCTTGGACAATGGCATCTCAGAGCTGTCCAGGGCTGGCAGACCCCATGCCAAGGTGTTTGCTTTCTCCACAGGGCTCCATGTGAGCAGGGGCTGCTGCCCTGGGTCAAACCCTCCTGGCAAGAAGAATGTTGTCCTTCATTTGTACCACACAGTGACTTAGTGAGTGAGAATGGGGACATCCCAACAGGAAGGTTCACTTACACCCTTGAACTCTCTGAGCCACTGCAGGTGTACTGACAGACCTGCTCCACACATCAGCTCCAAACCTAGTCGTTGTGGGTTTGGGTTGGCTTGGTGTTTTACCTATTTTGGAATTGTTGCTTCCCTCCCCTCTCAAACTGCAACCACTGCTTCCATCTGATTGCCTGGAATTGTTTCTTCAGCGAGTTCTTCTCTAGCAGGAATAACTGGCACAACCCACAACTGCTGTCATCACCACCTGTCCCTGCCCAGCTAATCAGGACCATTACCTGCTCAGCTGGCAGGCCTGTTACCAAGACTAGTTGTGGCTGAACTCTATCAGTAAGGGATGTATTATTTTGTTGTCACATGTCACAGTAAATAAAAGAAATGCTGACTACATCCTTTCAAAATGCATTCTGGCTATCCCTTTCTTTTTGCCATATGGCTCATTTCCTTTTTAGACTTTGCCTCTCTGGTAAGCATTTATTCAGTGAGATACTGGATTCAGCAGAGGACCAGGAATGAATGTCATCTACATTTAGCCTGAGACAGTCCACTGGTGACTCTAAAGGGTAGACCAGCTCAGGCAGAGTCTTCTGCTCTATGAACAGCTAAAACTTAATTCCCACATCTAAGTGTCCAGTCCTTTTGGGATGCCATGGGATATCCCACATGTCCACACGGATGTGACCTGGGGACAATGGGACCTGAACCTGGACCCTGTCAGAGTAGCAGTAGGGGACAGGTGGCTACTTGATCTCATTATCAGGCAGTGCTAGATCCCTACATGCCAACAGCCCCTGGGTTCAGCCAGATGAATCCCAGACCCAGACTGGGATTAAGGACTACAACCATCTGAGCAGGGCTTGTGAATGCAGCAGCTTGGAGCACTTAGATGGAACATGAAGACCTCAGACCTCCAGCCCCATGGATTCAGCCCACAGCTCTCAAGCAACAAAAGCAGAAGACAATTAAGCTTCTGACTGTTCCTAATCATTCCTGCTTCTGTCATTCACAATTTGTACCTTTGAATAAGCTTATAATGATTTTTAATATTCATATACTGAAGCAGAAGTTACTTCCCTCCGAAGTGCAACATAATGGGTTCATACATACAGGGAGATGGCTTGCTTTTTTATCTTTTTCCCAGGAATAGAGTTAAGTTTTCCCACTGTTTCTTACAGTGGATTCCAGTGTTTCTTACTAACTTCTCCTGACTTAGGGACAGCTGGTGGTGTCTGCCTCTGAATGTGATGAAGGGAAAGGAAGATAAATTAACACACTTATTTGAAAAAGTAGAAATCTAGGGAAATAACTGTGTTTATTTTGGAGTGCAGATAAGAACTTGAGATAAATGCAATGTATTTCTTTCTCAATGGACACAGGACTGGACAGTCACAAGGGATCCTCATGGCTACTTACGTGAATCTTTTTAGCTTTATTTCATGTGTTTCTATCCCCTTTCTCTCTCTACTCTTGGCTACTTTTACCTCATCAGTAGGTGAGAGCCCAAAGGACAACCAGAGAAAGCCTGAGGTCTGAGAAGAGACCAGAAAACTAGGCACAAACTAAGTGATCCCACAGACAAACCAGGGAGCTGGGATCCAGCTGAGACCTACCTGTGCAGAGTTTGTACTGAGTAGCAGCTCATGCTTTTCTGATGGCATGAGAAGGGTGTGTTTTTGTACTGTACCTGAAGAGGTAATGGGTAGGATGGATATGTAGAAATTGTGGCTGCAGAAGGACAGAAGCCAGCATATGTCAGGATCTGCTGGGCAGGATTGTACAGGATCTGAGGAGGAGGTGCAGCACTGAAGGCGATTTGGGACAGAGGTACCTGTTGAGCACAGAAGACAACAATATATCAGTACAATGTAGAGGGGGCTGGAGCAGGAACTGCTCCTAACACAAGCAACAAGACAATTTAACAACTTTCTATTTCCCAACACAATACCAGTAGTACAAAAAACCAAGGAGCAGACAGAATGAGAGGAGGGTGTATCCGGAATGAATTTTCTGAGTAAAAATACACAGCTATTTTAATCTTCTTTCCTTGGAAAAAGGCTGCTGGTGCTTCCCTAGCAACAGTTACAGAAGCACTGGCAGGACTCCAGATCCTAGACACCCTGAAGTGCACGGCATACAGCTTTGGCTGCCTCTTCTTACTCACCCAGCACCAAACACCCAGTCCTTCAGCATTTGTTGCAGACCCCTTCCAATAGCAACTACCTGATGCCCTCAAGTCTTTTTTCTCTGCTTTCCTACACAGATTTACCTAGATCTCCCTTTCCAGACCAGTTGCTCCTCTTTCACAGCTCACTCTCACTTGAGAAATGGAGTTTGCTGCTGGCTCTCCAGCATTGCTCTCACTGTGCTTAGCTCATTACTGCTGCAGAAAATCCTTCACTTTATTGGCATGTCTTTTAATTACAATGCAAAATGATGTTTGCAGGAAGAAGTAATAGCTCACATTAAACCAGCGAAAAAGTCTTGGTCAGGAAAGAAGAACAAAAGGTAAATATGAAAGAGGGTTTGTGTTAAACCCTAAAACTCTGTGCTATATAACAATTTGTGAAGGACAGAAGAGCAACAGAGCTTTGTGAAATATTTTCATAAGATAAATCCAGTGGTTTCTTTTATTTCCTTTGTTTTTGTTAGCAGATTGCTCCACATGAGAGCATGGAATTTTCTTTTCACTGAAATAATAAAATATGGTAGTTGCCAGACAAATGCTGAAAGCAGCAGCCAGGATTTTTTTTTTTTTTTGCATCTCCTTTCAAATTTATCAGTGGAAGATATAAACCACTGCATCCTACATCCTTGGGAGACAGTGTGAGATCTCTCCATGACTGAGAAAGAGGTACATTAATTGTATTTGTACAGGGAAAACACCACCTAGGTCACTGATGTACCACATAAGGTTACTGAAAAATCTCAGCCTTAGTTTCCTGGAGAAATCTGGCATTTCAGGAGCTGCCACAGAGAAAGGCTAGGATCAGAGACAGAGAGCTTATTTCATGGGAGAAGGCAAGTCCCTCATCTTCAAGGCACCCTCCTCAAAACACTCTCACCTGCACCTTTCTACCTGCCCTGCTGGGTGGATATGGTGGGGAAGATGAAAAGACACTGCCTCGGGAGTAGGGAGGAGCAGATAGCCTGCTTGCTTCAGACCCAAAGGTTTGGGACCAGTGCCACAGCCCCAGAGACTGCCCTTCCTCCCTCAGAGGAGGGATAAAATCAGATCCCTCTGACATAAATGAGTCAAGGAACACTTGCTTTAGCCACAGATATGAAATACAGATGCTTGTTCTGCATCTTTCTAGTGTGGGTCTCTTTGGGTGCTGCTGTTTGACCCCCTTTGGGTTCTTTTCTTGGGAACCTCTCTCAGTCTTCTCACATTCCATCCACCCACAGAGCAATGCTCTCCAATTGCTATGGAGGAACATCTCAACAGTCCTAGAAGACAAATCTGGGGAGTCATCCATGCCACATCTACTGATCAAAGTACCTCATTATGATGCTATTTCAGCCCAGGGTCAGCAAAATTTGGGGTTACTGAAGCTGGTTGGATGCTTTTATCAAGTAATTACTCAGTATTTATCCAGTAATTGCTTTGTATTAAATTACTCACCTAAAATACATGGTTGAGACATTCTAAACTGCACCAACACCCAAGTCAAAGAGATAAGGAGCTATGAACTAACCAGGGAGTGCTAACAGGGTCAGCTCACTGGCCACACACAGACCTGCCAGAGCACTTATGTCTGACCTCCAGCTGCTTTTCACATCAGACTGCACCTTTAGTTGCATGAGGGCTAAGACATAAACCCCTGGCAAGTAGCTCAGTAATTAGGGGTTAGTTTTGCTTTCCTTTTTAGAGCAGGATGAAAGAAGAGGAGAGGAGATAAAGCAATGCTATCTATTCTTTTCAGATTCCTTTAAGGACTGCAAGAAGGAATCTTAGAAAAAAAAAAATTAGAAGTCATCTTCATTAAAAGGAATCTTAAAAAAAAAAAAAATTAAAAGGCATCCCCTTCCCACCTCCTCATCCTTCCCTCAGGACTATCAGTAGTTCAGATTAATGCAGCCCTAAACTCAGGGCAGGCAAATTCCTTGGCAAGGTGTGTCAGAAAAACATCCAGAAGTCATCAAATGAATACCAGGAATCAAATTAATACAGGGAAGGGAATTTCTAGATTAACTCAGCAACAGCAAGTGAAATTTTGCAATTTCCTTTACCTGAAACTCCTGTAGGAAACAATCACAGTGTGTTTGTTATATAGTGTGTTTGGGTACTTTGGCTACATCTATTGATGTAATATCTTAATCTGGTTTTTGTTAGAGGTGACTTTAAGGTAACTACTTCCACGTCCTATATCCAAGCATGTTGTAGATCTGAAAAGGAGGGTTCCTGCTGTAACCACTGCAGCTCCCCCAGCACCCTGCAGATCACAGAGGGCTGCCCCATGGGTGACACAGCAGCCACTGAGCTGACACCTTGGAGGCCAGGAGAGAATGAAGTATTTCCCACTGAGCCAGTAGAGCCCTCAGGCAGGCAGCAAAACCACAGGGAGCATGCTAGGGTCTGCAGGGAATTTGTCACAAGAAAGAGAAGCCAAAACAATCAAAACAACACTTTTTTTTTCTGTCCAGGAAATATGATGGGTTTAAAGGAGAGGGCACTGTTTTGCAAACTCTTCCCTTTGTAACGTGGTTTGGCTGCCAGCATTCTCCAGAGATAAACATGATGTTTTCTGTTTGACTAGTCAGCCTGGCCTTGTGTTTTCTGGAAGTTAATCCCAAAGCAATGCTGTGAGGCATTTTAGGAGGCTTTGCAGTTCTCCCTGCAAAATGCCAGTGAGCATTTACGTGAAAAGGTGATATCTTAAAGCAAAGTAAATAGTTCTCTCACCTATTTTAATGGAGATTTTTTTTCTCTTTTTATTCCAGTTCCATGCCCCTTTCTTTTCCTTGATTTTTTTTGGACCCTGTCTTCTCCTAAGAGTTACTCTTTTCATAAGGAAAGGTAGCAGCAGATGAGCAAATTATCTTACTCAAAAGAACCCTGAAAAAGCACAAGCAGGAGCAAGGAGCGGTCATTGCATTTTGGATTGCTGTTTTAGTAAGACTTTCACAAGCTGAGGTGACTGACACAAACTCACCTTTTCCTTGAATTATAACATCCTTTTTCTGCTCACAATCAGTGGAGATGTTGAACAGCTTATTCAGATGAGGATTTAGCGGGAGCCCCGACAGACTCACTCCAGCTAAGCTTGTGGTCAAGCTGCACATCCACTGCTACTGTGATTTCCCTCCATGGTTTTATGCCACCCAGTCAGAGGACCCAGACTGTGACCCAGCAAGGGAATGTGCCAGATCATGGAGAGTGCAGTTTTCCCAGGAACACCTCCTTGGCTTGGTATTCCTCACAAGCAATGCAGAGATGGCCCTGCAAAGCACCGAGCTTCCAAAAGCATCAGCCCAAATCTCATGTAAGCTTAGGTTTGAGCAAGACAGCTTAGGTGAACTCAGGTTGGCTCTCTGCATGCTTCCCACAGCTGCACTCACACCCATCTGCTAGGCAGGAGAAAACATTTAGCGGCACTATGCTGCAGTGCTCTCCCAAAAACTTATTGTAGATGATGGCTTCCTTCACTCCAGATGCAAGCTGCTCTTCCCCTCATTTCCCACTGTGCTTGTTTCTGTTCCACTTCTGCTCCTCTCACAGGAAGGGGATGAATTAAGATGGGAAATCTGCTTTTACTCCCTTTGGGCAGCTGCAGCTCTTTAGTGGCTGGCTGCAATCTGTTATCAATTCCTTGCAGGAGTCCCCTACTTGAAGGAGAGCTCAGCTGCACATTTCTTACATGTGACAGCTCAGTGCACTTGTTTGGCTTAAGGTAGACAGAGGAATATTTCCAGGAAATGGTGCAACTCTTAGCAAAGGTGAATTTCAAACAATTCATATAGCATTTCTCTATTTTAAGCATGCTTTTAAGCACCCAACACACGTTGTAGATAGCCTGAGCATGACTGATAGGGAATATTGGGTGGTCAAAGCTGGGCCTGGATGGTCTCCAGTTTGACAGTGTCTTCGGCACACTGGATGCCAGTTCTGAGCAGTCCCTTCCTGCCAGTTCTTCCCCTTCTGTCCTGATATATATATCAGCTATCTCTCTTGCTTTCTGCTCCCTGCTCTCTCTCTTTTTTTCATTTTACCCATCTTTCTATTCAGTTTTCTCCTCTGCAGTAATCACGAGACACACCATGGATCTACAATAACCTGTGCTGCTATCACACCTCCCTTTGGTTCCTACATTCCACCCCCCTCTCCGTGCCTCTGCCCATTTAGTTCTACTACTCTCTTGAGAAACTAATAAATCATGAGCCCCTTGCTTGGTCTTTAGACATTACTTTAGCAAACATGACCACTGACAGTGACAATCACAGGAACAGCAACTTCACCCTTTAATGTGTCAGTAAATCCAGGCAAATGAGGGATTTTATTGGAGAATCCCTCCCACCACATGGTCTCTTCCGAATGCTGTGGTGCAGATCAGCAGAACACAGTGGTGTGGCACAGGGAGTAGTTAGAAGGTGGCATTCCTTAGTGAAACAAAAGAGGATGTTGAAGTGTCTCGAGCACACAACTGTTTAAGTAAAATTTGACTGGTTATTCAGAATTCATCCCCATTTTTGGGGAAAAGATCCACATAAGGCTGAACAATCACATGTGGGACTTGACTTTACATGTTAGCTACAAACCAGCATCCTCGGACTCTGTGCTGGCCCGAACATTCAGTGATGAATTAGAGGGGAAAGAAATATGCTACTAAGTGAATTGCCAGCATTTGTTCGCACTGTTGTAGTTTTGTTCTTCCATTAATGTATTTGACAGGGCTTGACCCACTTAGCTGTGAACAGCTGGCAACAGCTTCACCTAAACATATAAATCCATGAGAGAGGCTGAATTGTTATGGGACAATGACTCCAAAAATCCCCCCATTTGTTGAGATCTCAGGATGCTGGGTTGAGATGGAGGAGGTGAACTTTTGGGTGTGTAGTGACTAAAGCTCTTATCTGATAATGCACAGGGCAAATGATGGGTTTTAGGTGAGATAGGAGCTGGATCCTGTGGAGAGAATTGTGCTCCTTGCCATGTTAAGTTGTGTTCTCTTGCACAAACCCCTGGGTTGTGGGGGGTCCCCCTCCTCCTCCCAGGGAAGTACCAGGGAATTCAGGACATTTGCCTGTGGCCTCAGCATGTTTATCTCTACTGATGGGACTTAACTTACTCAACTGCTGCTAGGATGGGCAGCTGTGTTGTTTTAGCAGGTATCAAGGACTCCATGCTGTGTTCTGGAGATTTCTCTCCATCATGTCTTCAGAATTTCCTCTACCATCAGACAGACGTGGTCAGTGACCATCACAGCAATCAAGTCTTGTCACTTGCGGATGGTGAGATACTCACACTCCTATACTTTCTCTCTTTTTTACCCTTGTGTGTGTCCTTGGGTGATGTTGTTGTGCTTTCATATTGAAATGCTTTTGTGTTCTATTACTATAGTTAATAACCACAAATACGGCTCCATGCCTGTGTTCCTTTGCAACCAAATTGTTCTACACTGTTTATTTACAAGCACTGATCATTCAGTGTTGTTTCATTCTAATCTATCCCAAAGGAGCTACTAACAAGAACCTGGGTTACACTCACCTTCTACAGTGGCTCATAACACTCTAGATTCCCACAACACCCAGGAAACACATTCAAAGCATCTCCTTTTTACATTTATACTTCCTTGGTTTTAACTAATTTGATAATGCCAACAAGCAGAAAGCCCTCACATAAAGCAAAAGACTGAGCCTTACCATGTCTTTAAATGCCCCAAGAATGGCTGCTGTGATAATCCCCAGAAACAAGCCAATGATGTTGAGGACTGTGGAGGACCACAACAGTCTGTACAGATGAAGCACATCCTGACAGCTGCTCACGCCAAGAAATTCATAGTAGCTGGAGGACTGGTCTGAACTGAAAGAGAATGCAATGTCACTGTGGTGGGAATGGTTTTGCACATAATGCAGAGCACTACGGGATCTGACTCCTGCTTGCTTTCCTCTTTGGCGAAGTACTACATCCATGCTCCCACCAAAAACTGCTCAGAAGGACAGGAGAAAGCCCTGCTGAAAAACTGGCTCTGCTAAGGCCAGTGTCAAATGTAATCTGCCCAATACCAACACTAGTTTGACTGATTTGTGGTGCTAACCAGCATGGACCTTTCTTTATTTTTTGTTCAGGGTCTCTAAACAGAGAAATAGTCTTGGTATATGGATTCTGCCCTTGTCATTTAGCTACCAGATAAAGCTTGCTTAACTTTGCTTTTTTTTCCCAGCTCACCTAGAAATCTGCTGGCATCTCAGAAAGTGGGGAAGGCAAGTTGCTTAAGCATTAATTCAACCACAGGAAGAGAGATATTGCCTGCTGCCTACTTTTGTTTATGGTGTCTGTGGTTCCAAATTAATGCAACACAGTACAGTACAAAGACGTGTCTTTACATTCTGGATTGTACTATCCAGAAATCTTTGTTCATATTTCTACACCACATTGGTTACTGTAAATCAGGCATGTGGTGAAGTTACACCTCATTGTCTTGCCAAAAGCCAGAAATATCTTACTGCAAAATTTGAAACCACAGGTTCCTGCAGTTCTTTCCAGTACCTGCCTTAATTTGAGCCCACTAATGAGCTCCTAGGGCAGCTATTTGAGTTGGAAAGATTTTTTAAATGCCAAGCCTGTTTTTCCACAGTCAGGAAATTGCCAAGTTGCCATCAGATTATGGTGGAAACCAGAAGTGAGCAGTTTGTGTTCACTCTTCTGTTCCTCCATCCCCAGTGCATGGGGCAGCATGAGCATGTGTGGTTAGGGAAAGCTCTGCAGAGCAGTCCACAACATTTCTGGGAAGAACCAAGCCAGGCACAGCAACTTCTGAAAATATCCAATCAATGGCTTCAATATCCAATCAATGGTTCTGGTGGCACTGAAGAACAACTACTGTTGAGTTAATTTGGGCCCTGCTATAAGCCCATCTTAACTAAATAAACTTACAGCTTCAGCTGCCATGAGGCTGAGGAAATCAGATTTGTGACTCTGCCTTCATATCAGTCTATTCCATGGCTAACAACGAATCACTTTGTGGGCCTCTGCCTCCTCCTACTTCTCTCTAGCCATCCTGTGAACTGGAACTGCCAAGTCTCCAGAGCAGCATGACTGCCTATTTACCCTGGATTTGTCCATGCCAGTGCCATAAGATCTTGCTGTCCACTGTAGAATGTTGACAATAGCAGAACACACACATTTATTTATCACTGAATAATGTCACAGTAGTGATTGGTCTCAAATGTTTCAAACAAACTCAATGTCTTAGGAAAATTGTGCTGAGGATCTCCATCTGAAAGGGAAATATGCCTGATCTCTCCTTGTGGTTACTTTACACTTTAAGCAACAGTTTCAGTCTCTTTCATTGACAACTCTGAATACTTTAACCCCTTTAACACCCCTGTTCTTTTCTGTATTGACTTGGGCTGTTTGGTTCAGTGTTAACATGCAGCAGACATTAGCTGTGTACCACAGAAGGAAGCATGCTCACTATATACACACTGCATTGCAAATATGATGTTCCATCATCAGTTTATCATAGAAAAGGTACCAAAGTTGAGCATTCTATGCCTTTCTCACTTGTTTTGTATACCTCCATGATGTCCAGATTTAACATTTCCTGCATAAGCAAAAGACTCTATATAGGATTTTAATCCATTTCATAGACTTTCGTTCACTTTGTGTCTTCCATTTGCTTAAGAAATATGCACTTCCCTCTAGTCCCAAATGTCATTTTACTTTTCTAGTTGAGATATCATCTGGCTAAGGGCTACTTTTTTATGCAGAAGCCTTGTATAGAAGCTTGATGGTTCCCACCTTGTTGCCCGACACCTAAAATGTTTATGTCTGCTTCCGGGTTTGGCATTAACTCATTTTTTGGTATGGAGTAGCTCCCTGTCAGGACCTCATTAGCTTCCTGTGGGCCTGGAAGGGAACCAATCAGTGGCCAATTTTGAATACTGACACATGATTAAGCCAATGAAAGGGGTGGATATGCCTTTGTGAACACACATTTTAAGATGAAAAACTCCAGGAATAGCTCTTCTGGCTTTTGAAGAGGTAATGGGGCTGAGTCCGTGCTGGCCCTGCTCAGCCTGGGTGGCCGGGCCAGGGCAGTGCTGCGCAGCCACGGCCACCTCAGCATGGCTCACAATGAACTTTATTTGCTTAGGCACATTAAGCCAGCTTTGCTAAGGACAGAAGGACAAAACTGTCAGCAGTAGCTTTTCCTGTTTTTGGCACCCTGGCAGAGTCAGGCCAACACAGCTCACACAGTGCTGGCAGAGACCACGTGGCCAGCAGAGAGACATGGCAAGCCACTTCCCCAGCACTGAGCTTGGACCAGATTAACCTTTCAGCGTTGCAGGACTCTATAAAACTGTTTCAATTGATATAGCTTGAGAACAAACAAACCTACAAACACCAATTCTCTCCTGAATCAGGAAAAGGAAATGGTGAAGACAAGTAGAGACAAAAACATGGGCCTTGGGCCTCTGAGGTCAGTGAAGGAGGGGTCAAATTCTAGATGGGGGAAGGATTGAGGAGTTGCCTCAGTCTTGGACTGAAATTCTTTTGCAAGGCTATGGCGAAGATATATTTGCCCTGTAACTCATTGGAGGGATGTAGCGTTCTAACTACAGTGTTGAAGTAAGCAGATGTTGCAGCAGCTGTGATCCAATGAGAATCTTGAACAGAGAAAGATGAGACAGAGGAGAAACCCCCAGGAATAGAAGAAGAAAACCTCTGTTCCCAGAGATGGATGATAAGAACTTTTGTTTTATGCTAGAACAGCTCATCCTTAAAATAACACCCCAATAAGTTGACATGGCCCATAAACACAGCTGTGGGAAAAGCTGTGAAAGATGGAAGGAACTTCACAAATGCAGATTCTCGGGTGGCTGCTGTTTGTGGAAATTGAAACCATGAGAGGACTGTTTTCTTGTGGAGAAGTCTCCATAGTATGTCAAGAGAGACTCCTCTCCCTAAGTGAACTGATGAAAGACTATTCTAGAAGTGGAAAACTGACTGAGAATTTTGAATGTTGTCAGTAGGAAGGAAAGAAGGTGTGGGAGGAGGAGGAGAAGAAGTGTTCTGAAGGTTTTATTCTGATTCTTCTTATTATTTTAGTTCTGTTAATAAAGTTTTCTTTATACCCTTCCAAAGTTTGAGCCCGCTTTGCTTTTCTACGAATCCCATCTCACACCAGAAAAATAGACCCATCACAGTCTGGCATCACACTAGCCAAGCTTTACAGAGGACCAGGCTTATTCAGGTCTGCTAGAGGAGGCAAAACCAAAATAAAATACATGTAGGAAGGGAGAAAGATGAGAAATACACTGTAGGAAAGAAGGAAAAGTGACTGTGGATTAATTGTAGAGGGCTGCAGAGGTTGCATGAGAGTGCATAGTAAGATGATATACAAGGACAGGTAGGGATAAGACAATGGAGAATGGTTTTAAACAAAACCAGAGAAGATCTAGATATTAGGAAGAAATTCCTCACTGTGAGGGTAGTGAGACACTGGAACAGATTGCCCGGATAAGTTGTGGAAGTTTCATTAGTGGAAGTGTTCAAGGCCAGGTTGCATGAGGCTCTGAGCAGGCTGGTCCAGTGGAAGGTGCCCCAGCCCATGGCAGGGGAGTTCGAACTAAATGGTCTTGGAAGTGCCTTCCAACCCAAACCATTCTGTGATTCTATGACAGTGAGATGTGCAAAGGGTGAATCAAGGAGAAGATCCAGTAAATCTCATGGGAAAAATGCATTGCCAGACCAACAGTATACCTGAACAGGAATGTAACTAAGTGATCAGTTTTGATCACACAGCAAAAGGCTTATGGATATATTTAAAGAAAAAGAAACTGAAATAATACCAGCACTAAAGAACAGCTCCTGACCTACTTCATCCTGGCATCAGACTTCAGTTGCAGAAGAACTAGATTTCTCAGCATACAAGCTCCCTGTGTTACTTCTTCAGGCTATACCATTTACAAGTAAGGACAACCAACCAAGAATTTCTTAGAGGTCACAAAATGCACACACGTACTTACTTCTCACAGTTGTACAGATCACAGCAATAGCATGTATTACTCTTCACTTTCAGCTGGCACTTGCTGTTTAAGGTATGACACGTAACCTGCCAAAAAAGCAGAAACTTTTATGCTCAGTGTTTAAATGTTGTGTGAATCATCCTACTGTACTGACCATAAAAAAAAAAAAACCAAAAACAAAAAAAACCAAACTACTCTAATATTGTCAAGCTGTATTACCTGTTGTGCAGAAGAATCCTGAGATTCTATAATTAATTTCTGTAAGCCAGAAGGAGATCCCTGAGCCTACAGGAGTTTTAACAAGGATGACAGTTCCTGAGTCTGAGGGCATTTGCACTATGGAGCCCAGAGCTCCCAGGACCAGCCTGCAGCCAGGGCTGCCAGAGTTTCCAAGCACTTTGCTGCACTGCTTGGTGCTATTCTGCTGAGACACAGAGTGTGCAGCTGTGAAACTCAGATCTCTACAGCCGTGATGAACTGACCATGGGTCTGGAGAGAGACACTGCAGCAAACACTGAAGTGGGTAAGAGAACCAGTCCATTATAGTGGGGAAATGGCAAGGGAGCCATTTATGTGAACAGCTTCAAATAAATGGGAGCTCTTCCCTTTCAGTGAAACCCTCCTGAAGAAGGAAGTAATTATGAACAACAGCAAGAGCAATCTTCAAACCCACAAACAAAATAATTCAGAAAAGATCTAAGCACTCCAGCGAATAAGTACCATTTATTGCAGGCTCTTGAATACAAAACTGAAAAAGTTTATTTATGTGAGGAGGAATTGCAGGGATGGACAGATGTTAGAACAATAAAGGCAGGCACACGTAAGCCACTCTCCATCCAGACACAAAATCATTTTAATGACTCCTTAAGTATGGTAAGCATTAATCACTTCTATTTGGCACTACAGACCAAATGAAATGCTTTACATGTATATGGCTTCTTGTATTTTTTCCTGAGAATTTTAGCTTATTGTCTTTGAAATCCTGGAGAACAGTCAGGTTTTAAAAGCTAGCAGTCAGAAAATACATTCTTTCTATAGCTTTTATTTGATAGGAAAAATTTTCTGTAACCACTGAAAGCTATTTCGTTCACAAAATGCAAATAAAGTGTATTATTGAATGGAAAACTCCTCAGAATGAGAAAGTAGGAGTGTGCTTGGGAATACATGCCTGCTTTTGAAAAGTTTATCAGACAGTTCTGGCTTAGCCACAAATGGCTCTATGGAATAATGTCCACAAGAGATGTTAAACCAGATGTTTCTCACATCCTAAGTCCTGGATCTGTGTACCCTTTTAGTGTGGAAACTGTCACTGTTGATGAGTGTGTACTCCTCACGTACTTGTTCCCAGCAAAAAGGAAAGCCTTAAACACACACACTCAGCAACAGAGGATGTTCATCTTGCAACTAGTCTCCAACTTGCCACACTTCTCCTTAGCAGGATTTGATCGAGCAGTGGAAGATGGGTGACAAAACTCAAGTTAGAGGGAGATTAAAATGATTCCTTGGAATTGCTTGGCTGCTCAGGACAAGGCTGTGGTTCGTGTCTCATAGAAATCAGCCCTTCTATCCCAAAATGGTAGGTTGTAAAAGGACTAGTCTAGCTTGCAATCTGGAAATGGAGCTCACAGTTTGATACAGATACATCCCACTTGTCACAAGGACATCTCACCCTGAGACAGCTTAATCAAGACAGCGACTGAACCACCCCACGTGCCTACTTCTCAAAGCAGGTTGAAAACCAATCCTGGAGCACCGTGTGCCATCTCAACTATTTTGTGCCCTATGTTTTTGCATTCAGTGGATCTTCAGACTTTGGTTTTGACCTCCTGTAAGCAGTGCAAATGGCCTAGAACTCGCAGAGTTAAAACACCCTTTTCCTGTTACACATGCATGACTGGGGTAGGAGGGCTTTCTAAGACGGAATGGGCTGCTAAAAAGTGGTTTGTTCTGATGCATGGTTTGAGAACCACTTCTGATAGGAAATAAAATTAGTTTTTCCCTCTCCAAGCAATAATAAGGCCAGTCTACCTGTTTTAATGGAGAAGGCTAGAAGTACAAAACAGGGAGATCAACATGATCTTAAATGTGTTTTTGGCTGCTTCTACACTATGAGACACATATTATTGGCCAAGGAAATTACTGTAGTTATCTATTTTTATTACTGCATTTTTTAAACATGCATAGAACAAGACACTCCTTTTTAGGAGAAGAGTGAATAAACCAAAATAAACAAATTAGTGTGTGGTGTGAGCAAGGGTGGTGGAAACAGGCCATTTGTGGGTGTTCTGCATGTCAAGACCTATTATTTCATTTCAGTGACCAGACTCAGCTTTTTCATGTCCTGGATATTTGTGATTTATTATCTCCTCAGCATCAATTAAGGTATGTTCTCCTCTCATAGTAATTGCAAGAAAATCAAGTTCTTCTTGCTTTGAGCAAAAAAAACTGAAACAGGCAGACCAAATTAGCTGGAGACCACTTACAGGTGAGAGATGTCAATCAAAAGGAAACTAGCAGTCAGTAAACAAGCTGCTTTCCTAGTTAAGTGTTTGGCTGGCATGCAGAGTATGTCCCCTTCTCACTAGCTGGCTACTTCTGGAAAAGCAAAAGCCAAGTATAAATGCTACGGATCCTTAACTCTGAATTAACATACACTCACTCTAAATCAGTGAACAACCAGAAAAGAATGTTATTAGAAACTACATACACTTCTAAAATCTAAAAGGTTTGTTTTTTTCCAGAATAGAGGAAGGAATTCTGGGTGGCCCAAGTTTAGACATTCCCAGAATCAGCAGAGCTGTGGAAAACTGTCTGGCCAGAAGCCTGAGACTGGGGTCACCTGCAAGGAGTTGTGGTCAGGGTGACTCCAACCACATGCTTATTAAAGGAATCAGAAGCATTTCTCAGGCCATGTCTGGGTCTGAGTGTGCGTGCACACTTTAGAAGAGGAAGGAGTAAATCTTACAGGAAAGGGTGTTGTCACACCTCAGTAGTTTGTCTGGGTTGGCCTTTACATGAGGAGACCAGTGAAATATTTTTGTCAGACATTTTCTGGAATCAACAACAGGATGCCCTAGCAGCAAGATTTAACAAGTTGCTTAACTTGGTAGTATATTTTGCTAAGCTTTCTAGAAATATTAGACGTAGCATTCCCCATACACCTTTTCCTAGCCATGGCAGGAATGGTGATGAAGAACAACTGACTTCTTGAAAGTTATACCACGGTTTAACTGTTCTCCATTTTGCTTTTCTATTCACTCCCACCAATTTACCAAAATAATAAAACAGGAAAAGAAACTAAATCTGGGCTTCTCAGGAAGCTATCCTCTTGGATATGGGCACTTTTCTGACCATGTTAATATCATAATAAAAATGCTGCATTCAAACCACTGATGTTCTTGGCCTCTGCTGGATAAATACAGAGATTTGAAGTCTTATGGATGATACAAATGGATTAATTTAGATATTTACTATTCACTTAGAGTGTACAAAAGCCTTCTTAGAGAAAGATGCCAATGTGACAAACACATTCCAGTTATTCTACAGCATAGATGGACTAGGAATCATTCCAGTCCCAGAGTAATGTACTGGATACAAACACTGATGATGACTCAAAACCTCACTGTAGTGATTTGCAATCATTAGAGGCTTGGACATGCAGGGATTCACTTGTGGGAGAAAACCAATGGAGTTTCTATCTACCCATGACCTATGTGCACAGACATGCTCTCCAACATCTCCCTCTCTCCTTCCTAGCACAGCAGAAATGAACACATGATGAGGTGAATTTGTTTACCTCAGTCTGGTAGGCATCATATAAGAATCCTATTCCACTTGAATAAAACTGGCATCTTTTGTTATACAGAGGTCTGGGTTCCTGCAAAGAGAAAAACAGACAAAAAAGTGATTGGTTTGGGGGAAGTGGAAGGCACCATGTCCCATGTCCCCATGTGGATGCTTACAGCTCTGTGGAGCTGAAGCAATGCCGTCACTTGAGTAAACAGCTCACACCCCCCTGCTGGCTTTCTTTCTGGAATGGGTTTCCTCAGGGTTACATTTTCCATCCTCACTCCACCACTAAGCTACATGAGTATCATCTATTTTTCTCTAAAAGACATCACCTCTGGCATTTAACCATTTGATGTCATTTACCCACACCTGACGTCAAACAGTACTGCTCTAAGAATGGTCCAGTCATTCTTTTTTCTGGTACAGTTTCTTACCTAAGAACCAAGATTTATTTTGCAGGTTTTCAAGATACAGGACTTTCTTTTTAAAGAATTTCAACAATGTCTACAGTGAGAACAAAGCAAAATAGATAATAGTTTGAATATTCCACTTATAACACACACTCTTCAAAATCCAGAAGTAAAACCAAGAATAATGAAGAAATTAAGGCATAAAGAGAAAGCAATTTACATTGTTTGGTTTTGCCTTATTTTCCATTTATGCTATTGCAAAATATGCATTCACTGCTCATATTTCATATTTTGCTTGTAACAGTTCCCACAAACTGATACAAAAGAAGAACACAATGAAATATCCTTGGCCAGATGGAAAATGTGTGCTTCTGACCTTGGCAAACAGCCACTTTGAAGGCTGGAGAAGGCATACCTCAGCCAGTTTCAGGACTAGACCACATTTGTTTTGGGAGGATTTGACAACTTGAGTCCTCTGTCATCCAATGTCTATCTCAAAGCAGTGTTGGAATTACTTATGTTTGCAAAAAAAACCCCAAACCCAACTTTTTCAACTTTCTGTCACTTATCTAGTCCTGATCTGTGCCTTCAAAAGCATGAAAGACTCAGCTCATGTGTCGATCTGTTGGAAGGTAGGAGGGCTCTGCAGAGAGGCCTGGAATGGTTGGATGGATGGGAAGAGTCCAACAAGATGAATTTCAATAAATCCAAGTGCCAGGTCCTGCATTTTGGCAACAATAACCTCCTGCAGTGTTATAGGCTGGGGATGGTGTGGCTGGACAGTGCCCAGATGAGAAGGGATCTCAGGATGCTGGTTAACAGCTGGCTGAATATGAGCCAGCTCTGTGCCCTGGTGGCCAAGAAGGTCAATGGCATCCTGGTCTGTATCAGGCCACCAAGAAGGTCAATGGCATCCTGGTCTGTATCAGGAGTAGTGTGGCCAGCAGGAGCAGGGAGTTCATTCTGCCCCTGTACTGAACACACTTCGAGTGCTGTGTCCAGCTCTGGCCCCTCAGTTTGGGAAGGACGTTGAGACACTGGAGCACGTCCAGAGGAGGCAACGAGGCTGGAGAGGGGCTGGGAACACACATCCTGTGAGGAATGACTGAGGGAGCTGGGGGTGTTTAGCCTGGAGGAAAGGAGACTCAGGTGTGACCTTATCACTTTCTACAACTCCCTGAAAGGTGGCTGGAGTAAGGTGGGGTTGGTCTCTTTCTCCAGGGAATAACTGACAGAACAAGAGGACACAGTCTTAAGCTGCACCAAGGGAAATCTAGGCTGGATACTAGTATTGGAGTCCGGTCCATACTAGGAAGAAAGTTCTTTTACTGAAAGTACTGGAACAGTCTGCCCAAGGAGATGGTGGAGTCACCATCCCTGGATGTGTTTTAAAAAAGACTGGATATGGCACTCGACATCATGGCTTAGTTTGAGGTGTTAGGGCATGGGTTGGACTCAATGATCTTGAAGGTCTCTTCCAACCTAGTGATTCTGTGATTGTGTGAAAGCACTCCAAGTGCTTATTGCTCCTCTGTATGTCAGTCAGACCAGATCCAAGACAGAAGATGCAAACTCACTATCTGCCATCCCCTCTTTCCATGTCAAATTACAAGCAAAGGTGTATGTAAGTTGTTAGCAGAAATCTTTGCTGATTAACTTTCATCACATTTTAAAGCTTTAAGATCCATCCAGGAATAACTCAGATTTTGCAGAAATATCTGCACTACTTCAGATCACAAGCAGAGTATTCTCTGCTTGTTGGATAATGAAGTGTGAACTGTATAAATCTGCTGATCCAAAATACATAATTAGTTAAAATGCAGAGCTAGGCAGGAATGCAGACAGATCAATGAATAAAGCTCCTCCATCAGCTTGTTTGCCTTTCTGATTACTCCAGCAAACTTAAGCAAGTTTGGACACCAACTCTCAAGGGTGAGAGAAAGGTTAGCTTCCTGCATCCAAAAGTATTTATTTATACTATACAAGTGTAAGAAAATAATGCTTCAATAACTCTTTTTCTCTAGGGGAAAAGCAAATACGACACGAACAGCATGCCGTGTCTTGAACTAGGTCAACATTCTTCCACAGTCCTGGGAAAGCATTAGCCTTTAGCCATGACTTCCAGGGACAGATCTGGTTGGGAGGTCTAAGAGGATTGCAGTTTCCCTGCCAGAGCAAGGAGCTGACAAGGAGAGGAGCTCTGCTGGACTTCATAGTTACAAACAAAGAAAGATTGCTCAGGGATGTGAAGGTCAGGGGCAGCCTTGCCCATAATGATATGGTGGGGTTCAGAATATGGAGAGGATGAAGCAAGGTTCCAACTTTGGATTTGACGAAAGGAGACTTTGGCTAATTCAGTGATATGTTTGGAAGAATCCTGTGGGATACAGTCCTGGAAAGCAATGAGGTCCAGGAAAGTGGGTTGATATTCCAAGGTTCATCTCCTCCAAACTGAGAAACAGTTCATCCCATCTAGCAGGAAATCCATCAAAGGCAGCATGAGGCCTGTGTGAATAAACAAGGAGCTCCAGATGTAACTCAGGCATGAAAAGGAAGTCTGCTAGAAGCCAATAAAGGGGAAATCATCAGGGAGGAAAACAAAAAAATTATATGAGCATGCACAGATAGGGTTAGGAGAGCCAAAGCTCTCTTTGAATTCACTCCAGCAAGGGTTGTAAAGGGCAGGAAGAAGGGCTTCTATTGGATGTATTAGCAGCAAAAGAGAAATCAGAAAAATATGTGCACGTTCCTGAATAAGGCAGGCAACATGGTGCAAAGACATGGTAAAGATCAAAGTATTCAGTGCCTTCTTTGCCTTGGTCTACAGTGGAGAACAGCAGGAAAATGTGGCACAAGAAAGAACTACCCTTGCTAAAAGGGATCAGTTTAGAGAACAGTTAAACAGACTGGAGATATATCCTGTCTTCAAGGATGACAAGAAAGACAATCAAGAGAACTACACACTGATAGGAAGGGATGGAGCAAATAATCTTGGAAATGATTTCTAAACATCTCAAGAACATTAAGGTGATTTGGAGTAGTCAGCATGGATTTACAAAAAGAGAGTCATGTCTGACCCACTTGTTGACCTTCTACAAGGATGTGACTGGCTTGGTGGATGAGTGGAACTTCTTGTTCACCTGCCTCTGGATCTTTATCTTCACTAATCCCTCTGGCAATCTCTCATTCTCACAGACAAGCTGATGAAATATGGACTAAGTAAATGGAGAGTGAGGTGGACTGAAAGCTGGCAGAACTGCTGAGGTCATAGTGTTGGGAGGAGTGACATGAAGAACAGTTGGAGGTGACTTAATATTTGTCTACCCCAGGGGTCAATACTAGGACAACACTGTGTAACATCTCAATTACTGAACTGGATGATGGGCAGAGTGCACCCTCTGCTAGCTAGCAGATGATACAAAACTGGGATAAGTGGCTGAAACCCCTCAGGACCATGTCATTGTTCAGAGAGACCTGGGCTGGAGGAAAGGCCCACAGGAACCTCAAAAAATTCAGTACAGGAAAATGTCAAATCCTGCACCTGGGGAAGAATAATCCCATGCACCAGAAAAGACTGGGGCCTGACCAGCTGGAGAGCAGCTCTACAGAGGGTCTTGGTGGGTAGCAAGTTAAACATGAGCCAGCAATGTGTCCTTGTGGCAAGAAAAGCCAGCAGTATCCTTGACTGCATTACAAAGAGCACCACCAGCAGGTCCAGGAAGGTGATCCTTCCTCTTAGCACTGGTGAGACACATCTGGGATACTGGGTAAAGTGCTGGACTCCCCAGTATGAGAGACCACAGACATGGTCTGTGAATTAACAGACTGGAATATCTGTCACAAGAGAAGCAGAGTTGGCACTGCTCAGACTAAACAAGAGAAGGCTCCCATGTACCTTATCAATATGGATCATTATGTGATGGGGGAGTGAAGAAGATGGAGCCACATTTCTCTCAGTAGTGTCCAGAAAAATGACAAGATGCAGTGGGCACAAAACTTTTTTATTCTATGGGTGATTAAACACTAGGCTTCCCAGAGTGTTTGTGGAGCCTCTATCCTTGGAGATACTCAAACTGGACACAGTTCTGAGCCTAGCTGACACTGCTTTAAGCACAGGTGGTTGGATTAGAAATCTCCAGAGGTTCTGCCCAGTCTCAGCAACTCTAATTCTGTGAAGAGGGTCAGTGTCTATGTCAGGCTATGAGCAGACTAACAAGTTCTATCAAAGTATCATAGGTTATGAGTTTAGCAGATACACCTTAGCACCTGGAGACAGATGCTCCCTGGCCTTACCATTGGGGCATTCATATCTTACTACAGGTTGCTGATTAGTGACACCACCACATCACCCTTGGAGATGAGTCTGAGCCTGAATGCTGAGATGCTCCCCTCAGACACCACTGTATCTTCTTTTAAAGGCACTGAGAGAGCTGTCTAATCTGCCTCCACCAAGTACAGGAAAACTCTGACTTTGGGCCTTGATCTCTCGGCTTACACAGTTTTTCTACTTCTTACACATTCTTCCTCTTAAAAAGTCGGTCCTTTTATTGGTTTGGTCTTGGATGGAGAAGACAACTGCACTTTTCATCCAAGTGTGCTTGTGACTGGGAGCAGCACTGTTCCCTGAGAAAAGAGGTGGTTGATTAATCCATACCAGCTATTATGGCCATTATTGCTGTGCAGCAAAAAGGTCAGAGCTATGACTTGGAAGCAACCACAGTGAGTACAGTTATTACATTTGCACACACAGTCATGGCAAATGAATACCTTCCTTCATGCACCTACTTTTGAACAGCAGGTCTGCTGCATTAGTACAGCCAGCCTTCTGCATTCAGTCCATTCTCTAAATGCACCCCTACATGCAATCAAATAAATGAGTGGTGATCAAGTGTACAAAAATAGCAAAGATTAGATAACACTGGCCTTGTCCAGGCACTTACAGAATTTAACACCTAAAGCACACAGCTTTTAAGTAAAGGTACACTGGAGATGCCAAAACACTGTATTGGTAAAAGCTTCCATTTTCATGCCACAGAGGTGCTGTGGTCCGTCTGTCTACTGAGGTGTTTATAGGAATAAGGAACTACATAGATATTAAAGAGTGTTTAAAAGTTATCCAACAGTATGTCACACCTGCTAGTCTTTACAGGACTGTCTAATACCAAAGGCAAATGAGACACACTTTAAAGCTATAGAAGTATTCCTGACAGACTGGTCTTAAAATACTTCACATTGCTCACAACAGATTGTGAATGAATATAGTATATACCTACTAGTCCTTGATTGTTTTTAATTCTACTGCTTATAACAATAGTGGCAGAGACAGAGGTACTTTTAAATACTATGTATGTGTGTGTATGTATATTTATACATTCATCTATTAAGAGTAACTCTAAAGTATATAGCAACAATATTCTTTCTAACTAATTTAATATCCTTTGGTACCAAGAACTTCCTCAACCACTATTATTGAAACAGTTATGCAATACCTCCAACTAATGTGTAATATTAATATATAATAAATAATTCATTCCCTTTCTATGCTTCTTTGAGTAAGTCCCTTTAAGTGGAAATGAGCAGATGGGAAAGTTCTGTTCATTAAAGCTCTGCTGATACACACAGCAAAATATGTAGGCTTGTGAAAAGAGGAGGAATTCTCTATAAAAATGTAGTTGTGTTCTTGGGTTTGTTTATTTATTGATGCAAAGGGAAAATTGACAGGTTTTATTCAATCCTTTTGATCACTGAAAGAGATGATTCCCTAGCTAATTACGTTTGAGTGTGTTTGTGTATACTGAGCAGGTACAGTTAGAATGACATCAAGCTAAGTTTAGAAAGTTTTCAGATGTGTCAAAAAAAACACCAAAAACCCAGGACACCCAATACTTCCTTTTAATTTCAGACAAATCAGAACTGCTCAGCCTTGAACCCTACAAGGCAAACAGCAGCTTTCCCTCTTCTTGAATTTTTCATTTCAGTACTTTTCTACTATGTGTATTAAAACCTGAGAGTGACAGATGGACAAGAGGGAAGGCTTTATGGCAAGGAAGAGAAGATTTGATCCAAATATAGAGGGTTCTGTTTTGTCTAGTTGCTTTATTTTAAGAGCATACAGTAGAAACCCCACATTCTCTTTGATGGTGGGAGCATATGTTTTTTTCATATAAGAAAAGTATTAATTTAACAGTATCTTTGGTGGATTTGATAAAATGTCTGTGGGGAGGTTGAAGGGCTCTTAGCTGAGGTATAGAAAGAAGTTTTTTCTATGCCAGTTTTTGTTTCCTTGGAGAACAGATATTTTGGATAACATAGGGAAAATTCCATCTCCCTTACATGTAAGCTCACTTTCAGAAAACAGAGATATAGCTTAAATTGTATTGACTGAAATGTATGCCATACTTTACAAAACATAATATAATTAATTGAGATAATTATACATTGAGGGATATTTTTTTCCAATTACAGTATTTATTTAGTCTTAGCTTCCATAGCTGCATCAATAGAGGTGTAGATTAATCAGTGCCAGGGAATGTTCCTAGGGCTGAAACTTGAGCATCAAGCCTGTTAAATTGTTAGAACTGTGTTGGTGATGGCTTTGGCCTGGGCAAACTATCACTCTTCCAAAATAATTTCTGGGCATGGTTTGTAAATTAGTATGGGCCAAGAACCATTCCCAGTAGGTAATTTGGACATTGCCATTTACATTCCAGAGACTGAAAGTGAGGACGTGGGCTTCACCATGCCAGTTGGCCTGGGGAGCAAGGAACCATCCTGGTCACATGTAAAAGATGAATATAGATAAAACTGAGGAGTCCAAAACCAGAATAACGTTTTCAGTGTCTCATTAGCGTCAAGTTTTAATTTTCTGTTTTCGGTTGTTTTCATCTACATCAAAGCTAGCAATGAATAGGAGAGGGATAGCTGCCAAGATTTTTCAAGTTTAATCCTAAAAACAAACTGAAACATCACCCTTCAGTGCCAGCTCAGCCTTGTGCCAACAGCTGGGTGTTCTGGAGATTATAATTCCCTTCAAGATCACACTCTCTGCTAACTTTCTGAAAAAAGGCATGCAAATATGGTCAAATAGAAGTTATTAGCAATATGCTTTTATGCTCCTCTGAAGGGCTGGAGAGAGCACAGGTATCTCTGTCAGCCCCATACTGGCTAAGAGCACATGGCACATGGGAGCATACAAATCTGAGAGCTTTCAAACCAAAGATAAAAGAAGCTCCTAGAAGAAGGGGCCAGCATATTTGGAGTCTGGGAAAGCAGGCAGACTGGATCACTGTCTGGGGGCCCAAGCTAAACTTGGTTGGATCCTACCCTGTACAAACAATGAAAGGAAATGCTCCAGGTCTTTTGTAATTCCTGTCTCTCTCTGACCAAGGGCTGTTTCTCCATCTTTTTCAACAGCATTCCCAATGAGAGGGGTTTCTTCTGAGGAAGACTGCTAAAAAATCCTAGGGATGAAATCACATGAGTGATTAATACAAAAAATCTTTGTGCTTTCAATCATAATCAAATTAAATATGTCCATTAAACACCGTTAATGAACAGTTTCTGTATTGGCTCTGGCCAGTTTGATATTAGGAACTTCTGAGTCCAAGGCCAGTATCATCAATACTGTAGTGAGGGGGCGTCAGCTTTGAAGAACAAAACATTTTTTACCTCCATTTGCTCCCCAGCCTTGTGACTCCCACATAGAACACATGACCATACCCCTCTAGAATCAAAAACAAGGGTGGATTTTTTTTAAAGTGTTTTGGGTTTTTACTCACTGGCAGATAAACCTGCAATTCAGTTTTCAGTTTGTAATTTCTGAAGCAGAAATGGCTTTCAGAAAATGATTTATCTTGCAGAATTTTACTGTTATATGGAAAGAGAAGAAACAACACCCTCTGAAATCTCCAAGTCCATATTTCCAATTATTGAACCCACATCAACTGCCAGAAAACTAACTCATTAAAATAACAATTTTAAAATGGCTAGTTTCTCGAAGACCTGTATCTTCTCTTGTGGTGTTAAAAAATCTTTAACTTCCTTGTAGTCCAACAGAATGCCTTACTCATAATTCATGAGATATCAAATTTTCATATACATATAGTTACATACAGTTGGTTTTGTAAACTACTTGTTTACATAGAGTTATTAACATAGTATTCCTCATATACCTCATTAAAATTTATGTCTGTAACTAATACCATTATTTTCAAACCTCTCTATTTGAGACAGCAGCTGACCAGAGAGGAAGAGAGGTGTCACTGCTCACTGTGTGCCAGTAGCCTCTGGGCAGGACAGATCATGCTTCCTTGGACAGGCCAGTGTCCTGGGCTGCCCACCACCACCATGGGGCTCAGTGGGCTCCTCTCCTCTCCTCTCCTCTCCGCTCCTCTCCTCTCCTCTCC
>VZTB01017524.1:324208-368046 GCA_013397245.1 Thryothorus ludovicianus | reverse complement strand
TCTCCTCTCCTCTCCTCTCCTCTCCTCTCCTCTGGAACAGCTCTTATGGGAGTGCCAGGCATCAACTCCTGCCCTTTGCCAGGATGTGCTCTTTCAGTCAGTGCCAGGGATTCTAAAGAGGCTGCCATTGCATCTTTACCTCTCTTATTCACAAAGAAATTCAACCCACATAATAAATTGGCTGTAAGCATTTGGCTGGCAGCTATCTGGGATGCTGTGGTTGCTACAAAACCTCAGGTTTAAAAACCACTGTGACCCTGAAAGGAAGTGCAGGTGCTAGAAAACAAAGATATGGACATTGTGGAGAGATGATTGAAGTACATAAATTGTAAAACAAAAACAAACCTTTTTTTTTTTAATTAAGGAAGTTGGGAAAATACTGTTTTAACAGTTAAGGTCAGAAAATTAAATGTACTACTGGATTTGGCAGTGTTAAGTTTACAATGAATTTAATAATCTTAAAGGTCTTTTCCAACATAAATAATTCTATTATTCTATGATAATCCCTTTCTATTTCACCTTCTGACTGTGCACCAGGACAATCTTTTCTAGAATTATTAAGAATTTTTATCTCATAGCCACCAAGGTCATAATCAGCTTTTGAATCCAAATGTGTCAGTTCAGTTTGACTACATCAAGTGGGCCTCCAGGCCTTTCCATTTCTGCATTTCAGCCGTTTGTCTCCTCTGTGGTACTTGTGATTGTTTCCTACTTTGTCTGATGTTTTGCCCTCCTGATGGCATCACCTTGACTATCGACATGGAAAGTCCCAGGCTGTCAGGGTGTGCAGACTGCATGCTGGGTGGGATTTGGGGAGGGTGAGTGCTAAAAAAAGTGAGTAATTTCTGGACTCTTACAGTCCTGTGTGAGGGCAGCAGCTCAGCCCTAAGGTAACACTACTGCCAAGGGCTGCGATGGACCGGATTGTCAGGAATAGAATGTTTTCAATTTTTTTGCTTTTTTTTTTTGCAAATTTATCTAATAATTAGGAAAATATATTAATAAACTTTAAGCCCTATAATCAGGTTTTCAAGTGTTGTTTTTACCTAAGCTGCAGACATGGCTAGTGTGTGTTAATTCAGTTTCTACACGTATTGCCCTTGCCTTAGGAGTCAAGAGTTCCCAAATGTACAGTTGATCAAACCCTTCAAAGCAATGCAGAGTGGGATAGAGACATGCTTCTGTCCATGCCATACTGCTACTGTAACTACAGCACATTAATGATCCCCTGATGCAAATAACACATTCCCAGTGTTCTTTAAGCACTCCAGGGGCAGCCACCACGGTATCTGGTTACATTCTTTGGGTGAGGTCATGCCATGAGAGCAATTCCACTGCAGACTGCAGACAGCACTCACCCTTTCTTGTGCTTCTACATCAGCCTTGCATGAATTTAAGAGCTAATCTTCTTCCAGAAACGCTGCACTCCAGCCTAGAGACCCTTCCTATTTTGTCTGTTATGCTGAAACAATTCAACTTCAGTGCTGAAAATAGGAAAAGCAGCTGGTAGGGCTTAAAACTACTCTCACAAATGAGATTTACTTCACATTGTGATTTCCAGGGGTTCTTTTCAGGATTTGTGTTTAATCTGAAAGACTAGATCTGCAGAATCCTCTTCTCTTAATACTTGGTGGCAGTATATATTAATTTCAGGTCTTTCAAACCAGTAAATATTCAGAATATGTGTACACTGTCACAGATGAAAAACATACATATATGGTTCTGTCTTACTTTACATTTCCTCACTGATTTTTATTTTATGTAAATACTTTGCAGTGGTAGTCTTACTCTCTTTATTTTGGTGAGGTTTGTGCTCTTGTGGTACTGCTACAGCCAGATGAAAAGCCTCCAGATGCTGGAGCTGCCCCATTGTTGGACAATGGGCACAGACAGAATACTTTCTGCTGTGGACTGACAGGTCTGTTCTCAGATGGATACAGATCCATTAGGAGAGGTTAAGACCTCTTCAAACTGCTAATTTTCTCTCAATGACTTTTGGCCACACTCTCTGTGGCACAGAGGTGGAAGGAGAGGCCCGTCAGCCTCCACAAGAGGATGGAGTGCAGTGGAACAGGGAGAAGGAACAGGAGCTGAGCCCCTGCACATTCCCAAGGAGCTTCAGTGGCTGCAGTGCCTCCAGCTGACACAGGCTCAGGTGGTGGCAGGAGGGGAGGACGTGTGTGCAGAGCTGCTGGGTGACACAGGGGGCTGCTGCTCTGGGGATGAGGCCACACAAGGCTCCAGTGAGGACACCCACTCCTGCCTTCATACAGCAAATCCAAGCCTGGCTCAGGAATAGGACCGCTCTTCTTTAGCCAAGTCTTGCTAGCCAGTGTCTCTCAGGATGAGGCTACAGACCTCCCCACAACACCTGTAACAACTGTGCTGTGTAGTTAAAAACTTAAGACTTACCACTGGCTTTTCCACAAGTTTCTAATGATGCAATTAGCTGATACTATTCAAGGCTGTAATTTTAGTTATTGCTTGATGCAGTTAGGTATTTAATCGCTTATTATAGTTGATTACTTACATTGATTACATTACTTTGATTATAGGGTTTGTTATATGAACTGATTGCTCTATCTTGATTATAATGGATGTTGTGCCATGTGAGTAATTAAGGTTTCCACAAGAATGCAAAAACTGTTTATTCTGTTTCTGGTAATGTAACTCAAATACATGAAAAAATGCTCCATCTCCTTCCTATTGCCTTAATGCTATCAGAATATGTAAGAAATCACTGAACCACAGAATATTCTGAGTTGGAAGGGACCCACAAAGATCATCAAGTCCAACTCTTAAGTGAATGGAATGATCCCACACAGGGATCAAATATGCAAACCTGGCATTATGAGCATCATGCTTTAACCAACTGAGCTAATCTCATATAAATCTCTAAGTATACGACTGCAAGAAATGTAATTTTGGAAGACATTAGCCTTCAGACATCTGAAATAATGACTATCCTGCTGACTGAAATATACAGGGGTTTAATTTATAATGCTCTTTTGGATTTATTTTATAGAAAAGGGAAGGAAAAGAGGCTGCACGAAATACACCTAATTGAGCAATATATAAATATATTGAATATCTACATCTACAAATAAAATGCTGGAGGCTTAATTAATATTGCAGTGTTGATTTTAATTTTCAGGGCATGGCACAGCATAGCCCTATTACAATTTAATTAATATAATAAGAACTTTATGCATAACATTTTTATGTTAGGTATTGAGTAGAAAACAGCTAGAAAGCATCTGTTTAAGCCCAGCAATTTGCCATCAAAGCTCCCTATCATTCCTGTAACAGGGAGACCCCCACTGGCACACCTCAGCCAAATGGGACAACTGCAGGACTGGAACCAAAATGTAAGACAGGAAAAAGTCCATGAGAGAAACCTCATAAGGAATGAAAAGATATGAGTTTTAAAAGCAAAATTGTCTAAACAATTAGTGAAAATGTTCATGATTGCCTGGACTGCTCAGGTACAATTAGCTTTTCCCCTTCTCCACTAGCTTGTCATTTTGAAGCTCATATGCATTTCAGAAGACCAGAAATGTTGAAATACATGGTGCTCAGTGCTCCAGAGTCAAAGTTGCTGGATTTAGTGATGGCTGGGAATGTGGAGAGAAGTGCATTGAGCCACACAAGAAAATTCTAGGCAGATTTGGTAAAAAAAATTTCTTAAGTGTGTTGCCTTCTTGGAATTTATCATAAAAGGCTAAATAAATATATTACAAGTGTGAAGTTCCATAATCTAGCAGCGGTGATGAAATACATTTTAATAAGCTCTTAACACAGCCATAAATAATCATCAATCAAAACTTGAGTACTTGGAAACATACTTTCCATTGACATTATATGCAACTGAATAATCATCCACCTACAGAGGGAGAAATTCCTGCTCCATTATCTGGTTTATTTATACTAAAAGTGGTTTCTTCTTAAATGTGAAGCAAATAAAACCTTTTGCTAGGATCAAATTGCATACTGAAACACCCTTAATTTTTACCTTAATAGAATTTAAGGACTTCATATCCAGGGGAATAAACAGTTTCTGCACTGGGCAGCTGAAAACAATGTTTTTCCTTTGAGAAATGACGAAGAAATTATGAAGTATTTTTTCTGCAATCTGAACTCTGCAGGTGGTTACTTTCCCTTTATATATCTGTGTAGAAGCTTTGAACTTTTTCATACAAAAGAAACATCTGTTTTTAGTCAAGAAACATTTCTAAGAATAGGAATCAATAAAAGAAATTATCTTCTGCTGGCAGCACATCAGAATGAAGTAGATTGTGCTGTTCAGAACAGACTGCAAGCCCTCTGCCCCAGTCACCCACCTTTCTGAGGATTAAAGTGTAATTAATTTGCTTTGTATTCTTTGCATAAATTCCATCACGGCCTGTGCTTTGCAAAGTAACGAAGTAAAGATGGAAATAGACAATAAATCTCCCCTGCCAAGCTGCTATTCTACATTGATGAACAAGTTCCACTGTCTCTGCAACTCACCTGATTTTTGGATGTATAGAAGCCACACAGATGCAGAAGCCAGTAATCTGTGTACAAATGCTGAAGACTGCAGGAACTAAAATACCAGTATAATTTTAAATTTGGATCAAACCCTTCTCACTTTCTCACATCTCATTTCTTGCATTAATAATATGATTATTGCTATCAGTAAAATGGTAGAATTTCTCTATCCTATTTCTTTATTTCTGGATCTGATTTACAATATACTCAATGAAATTCACGCCTAAGTATACTAGAAGCAACAGGAAGTAAAGCTAAAAAAAAAAAAGAAATTAATTTTCAGAGCCAAAGATATTAGAAATGCCAGAGTTGCTACTACCCCAATGCACTAAAAATTCTGTCCAGTTGTACAAAGACATTGTGGTCTCTCGTGCAATTAAATGGCAGTGGCATTAAACCATTAGCTTTCAAATATTCAAATGCGTGGGTCATTCCCTTAACATTTTCCCACAGTACAAACTCTCAATTTAAAATAAAAGAGTAGTCTTCCTCCCTCTCTATTGCATGTAATTGTAGTAAGATAACCTTACAGCATCTTCACAGAATTCTTCCCTCAAAGCTGCTTCACTGCATTCTGAGCAACCAAAGCAATGACATTAGTGTGAGATCTCAGTTTGGGCTGTTAATCTCAAAGAGGGAAGCCAATGGTCCAGTGTTTATGTCAAGGGGCTAGGGAATCTGGACCAATCCTGGCTTTTGTCAGCCTTTGTGAGGGCATTTCTCCTACCCAGTGGGGCAGATGGGAAAGGAACTTGAACCTTTCTTTTCCCTTCACATCAACAAGTGAATTCCTCTTTGGTATCCAAACACAGTGTGTACTGCCTAATGGTTCAGACATTTCTGTTTGGTTGGCACAATACCAGCCCTTTTCCCTCAGGAGAACAAGTCACAGCAGGAAAGGAAAAAAAAGATTTCAAAGAATTTGCAGTTTGGCTAAACCTGAAAGGAATTTCAGGGATTAAAACAAAACAAAAAAAAAGTACTGTATAAACTGAGGGCTTTGTCCCTGCCAGTGTGAGAGGCTCTGCAAGATTGAGGGGTAATCATAAGAAGTTGTCCAAAACAACTGTTTGCCATTATTTTTCTTACTGCAAAATATCTAGCAACCAAACTAATGCATACTACCAGCTCCTCTGTAAATTCAGTATATTCAGGTTGTCTGCATAATACCTGTCTGAAAACAGAGGAATATCAGAGTGCAGACCTGTGGGTAGAAAAACCCTATATCTGTGTTCTAGACCAGAAAACATTAGCAAGATGGCAGTTTTGGTGACAAGTCCCTGGATGCATCCAATATATTCAATGCATATGTACTCATATATATATATGTATATATTACTATATTGAATGTATTAATCATTGGGATGTCTTGTATGTTATCCATTATGTGAGGAATAGTGGTTTTAGTAGAGATATTATTTAAGCTATGTTCATGTTAAGGATTGCATTTCCTTTGTTGATTTGAATACCAGCAAACCTAGATCAGAAATCCCAATAAATTGTTTTCAAGTGTTTTTAATCTATCAAATCCTAAACATTTTCCAGCAGAGAACAGGCCCTGGCACCACACAGACAGGTTTTACAAGAGGTGATAGAGTTTCTACCTGACTGTAAAAACAGTCCACAGGAGCCTTCCTTGAGGACCCTGCTCTAGAATGACCTTCTGAATAACAAAGACTAATAATTTCATCCCAAGACATGTGTTTCAAGTTCATAACCAATGGATATGCTTCATAGAATTACACAAAAAGAAGCTTGGGATTTAAATATTTCAGTGATGGTCAATTATCCATAACCTTGACAAAGATGCTTCCATAATTCATTATTGTTGAAACCATGTCTGCTCCATGGTTTGAATGTCTTTAGCATTGACTTCAACACACTGCATTTCTTTTGTTTTTGTTGAGAGACTAAAAGCCCTCTTCTATCAGATAACCTCTGACTACACAGATACCTTAGAAAGACCATGATCAATTTGCCTGTCAACCTTTTCTATGTCAAATGAAATAAATCAAACTTCTGAGTACTTTTTCTAAAAGCTGCTTCAGAATTCAGATTTTTTTTCTCCTCTTTCCAAGTCAATAAGGTCTTTGGCAAAGCACCAAGAAACACCAGAGCTGGAATCAGTGATCGGCTGTGGCCCCACAGGCTATTACTATATTGCCAAATAAAAGACAGAGATGAAACTCCACACAGTCCCACCACTTTCCTCACAGCATTTATGTCTAGTTCAGATCTGGTTTCAAAATACATTGTGGAGATGTCTGAGACTCTTCTCTAATGTCAGTACCTTCTCTTTGACTAGATTTCTTTGTGACTTCTCCTGTGAGGCTTTTGACTTATGCACGTCTGACTAATTTACCTTTCACAGAACTGGGCATTCCCAAGCTGTAATGTGCTTCACAGAGAAAATATATCTGAGTAACAGGAACAAAAATGATAGTACTTCAGGCTCCAAGCCTTTTAGGTTCTTCCGGAAAATTATTTTTCAAAGTATTGGCCCTTTGATTTAAAGTATAGTCAACTGCATTTGGATGTGTGAATAGGGTTGTCTTGAAGGACAAAAGGGAAATCTTGGCAGATGGGCATAAGCTGGTTGCAAGAATCCTCCTTTGCTCCAATGCTTGAACTAAGTTCATAAAAAAGATTTAATCCAACCCTGTAAATGGCTGGTACTCTAGGAATGCAATCTTCCGATCTTAGTGTCAGATGCAAGGTCTAATGCCAGAATTAATACTGTGGGATAGTTGACCATTGGCATCAAAATGTACTGGTAGCAAACTTAAGCACTCTATTTAGGAAGCTCACCAATGGAACAATTTTACCTTGGTGGACAATCAACATAAAAATTACTAATGAACTTGTGCTAGTTTTCAGTTATAAATGTTTAGTACTCACTCTACTAAAAAAGAAAAATGCAACTACAAAGCCTTTCACAGAATCACAGAGTAGTTTGACTTGGAAGAGATCTCTATAGCTCATCTAATAGCAATGAAATTCTTCAGCTAGACCAGGCTGCTCAGAGTCTTGTCCAACCTGACCTTGAATGTTTCCAGGGATGGGGCACCTACCACCCCTCTGGGCAATCTGTTTCAGTGTTTTATCACCCTCATCGTAAAGTCCTTCTTCCTTATATCTAATCTAAATTAACTCTCTTTTAGTTTGGAACCATGACCCCTTGTCCTGTCACAACAGGCCCTGCAAAAAATGTTGTTTCTATCTTTCTTACAGGCCCCTTTAGGTACCAGATGGCCACAGTCTGGTTTCCATNCAATCAACATAAAAATTACTAATGAACTTGTGCTAGTTTTCAGTTATAAATGTTTAGTACTCACTCTACTAAAAAAGAAAAATGCAACTACAAAGCCTTTCACAGAATCACAGAGTAGTTTGACTTGGAAGAGATCTCTGTAGCTCATCTAATAGCAATGAAAATCTTCAGCTAGACCAGGCTGCTCAGTCTTGTCCAACCTGACCTTGAATGTTTCCAGGGATGGGGCACCTACCACCCCTCTGGGCAATCTGTTTCAGTGTTTTATCACCCTCATCGTAAAGACCTTCTTCCTTATATCTAATCTAAATTAACTCTCTTTTAGTTTGGAACCATGACCCCTTGTCCTGTCACAACAGGCCCTGCAAAAAATGTTGTTTCTATCTTTCTTACAGGCCCCTTTAGGTACCAGATGGCCACAGTCTGGTTTCCATGGAGCTTTCTCCTCTCCAGGCTAAACACCCCCAGCTATCTCAGCCTGTCTTCAGAGGAATGGTGCTCCACCTCTCTGATCATCTTTGTGGCCCTTCTCTGGACTTTCTCCAAGGGATTCATGTCCTTTCTCTGCTGATGAGGACTCCAGAGCTGGAGGCAGCACTCCAGGTGGGATCTCACCAGAACAGAGCAGAGGGACAGATCCCCTCCCCTGACCTGCTGGACATGCTGGTTTTGATGCTTTTTATGGTATGTTCGATGCCATGCTATTATATTAATGAGTCATACAGGATGGAAATGGAATTGAATATAATTAGGTGTAATTTTGTCTCATGTGGCAACATGGAGAACATAAAATGCATTTAGTGTTGCTCTCCGGAGAATCTACCTAACTTAATTCAAGTCAGAAATTATTCTTTGAACTGTGTTTTCTACCACCAGTTGTCAAGGCAACAACTTTGTTAGACATGGAATACAACTATTTGGTTTTTTCTTCAACAGGAAAGCCAACAGGCTTGCTCAGAACATTTTCAAATGGCTTTTTAGAGGATCTGGCCTGTAGTGCCCAAGACTGTGGGCTGTTTTACATGCCACAGGCATATGAAGTCACCCTGTAGTAAAATGCAGTGGTCACCCCTGCTGCTGCCACTGCCTGGATGCCTGTAACATGCCTGAGAAGCTCCAAGGATGGGCAGAGGATGGACACCCTTGGTGGCTGCATTGTTTTTTACACCAGGTGCTGCTGCCAGCTCCTTCACCATACACAATGTGCTTATAATGGAGCTATTTGTTCACCAGGTCGGGGCTGCCAACTTTACATTACTTAATACAGCAGCTCTGGAGTTCTACCAGTCAATTTGCATGAGCATCCCCCAGATCAAAGGCTCCGTTTTCCCACCGCCTTGTCTCTGTGCCTCACAGAAAGTGAGTCTGCATAATGCCTGTCTTATTAAACAGTATTTTGAGTTAACATACATAAAGAGAAAGCAAATATCTCAAGTTTAATTTCTAAACTTCCAAATCAGTAGGTAATTACCCAGCTGATATACTCCAGCAGTCCTCAGGCTGCACTTAAACTATATGGGTGAAGATCCCAATCTAGAAGTGTTTCAGGATCCTCTAGGTTCGTTCTCAGGTTCATTTCAGGGCTTAGTACCTGATGATATATTTATTTTAATTAATTCCTTAAGCCATCACTATCAAGAGGAAGAAACTAGGTCAGCTGAAAATTAAATTAAATCAATGTTACACAGAAGTGGCTTTGCAGAAGAGGAGAGGAACAACTTAACACTGCTTGGTTTGGTGTGCATTTCAGATCTCATAATGGACAAGCAACTCTGCCTTCCACAGCCCCCAGCTTTTCCTTCACAGAATCACAGAATAAACTCGGCTGGAAAAGTCAATTTCCTCACTTCATACCTGGATTTCTTGCTGTTGGCTATTTTAGGTTCTTCCTGGAGCACAACAACAAAGCTACAGATCATGTGGCAGTGGTCAAGGCTTGCAGTCATTAATAGGAAGTCACAGCTACTGCAGAGAACGTGCACCTGAGGTGGGACAGGGCATCTCCCTGTGTGGTGGGAGGAGGTTATTGAATCGTCTCCAATAGAACAATTGGACTATTCTCATCTGCTAATAACAAAATGTCTCAAGCAAACACAAATGCACATAAATTCCTTTGATCATCATGTTTTTCTGAAATAACATCACTGTACTTTAATTTCAACTTTGATTTATGTCACTTGATTCTGGTTTTGCTGTCCTTTTTTTTAGGTGAAGTATATCTGCATGATTTTTAAAATAAGCTACTGCTATTTTAAATCAAGCTACATTTCCTTCAGTGTTTTTAATTTCATAAATGGTGTGATCCAGAGCTTTCTATAAAGCAAAGTAAATCTTAAATAATTTAAGTATTTCTTTTCTGAAATACATCCATTTCCTGGAAGAATTTTTATCAATTTCATGCATTCCTAGGAAGGAAATAAAACACAGAAAAGTATTTTATTTTTCTATTCAGTTTTATAAGAGCAGAAGAAAATGTGCAACAATAATTATCTCCATTCCAGTGCAGGCATGTACTAAGAAAAATCTCTAATTATGTGATTTGTCCTCTTCACATCCTTCCCAGCTCAAATGAAGCTAAAAACAAAATGAAGGGGACACTTTTATCATTCCAAATTTATGTGAAAGATGTTGTATTTGTAGTAAGTCTGAAGACTGCTTGGCTTCAGCTACCATTTCTCACAAAATGTTTATGGCTTTAATATAGACTAGGCACCTGCACTGACATGGCAGGAATTTGTCCTTTCCCTGACTGGAGGACAATTTAATCCAACTCTTCAGCAGTTACACCCCAAAGGCAGGGGACAAAATGGCAACAGCACAACCCAGGTCTGAAAAAGGCTGGTACTGCCTGTAGGGAGTGGACTGAATGTGGTGTTGCTGCTCTTCCTGAGGGAAATGAGCTGTGATGTAAAGAGGATGTGACACAGTGGCAGTGACATCATGGCCTGCATGGCACATGTTCTTTTGATAAGGCCCCACCACTACCATAAATTAAACTGGGAGCACACTTACACTGTCATCCCTACAGTCGTTCCCAGGTGTGTTAGTCAAAGAAACTTGGTGATGTACACCTTTACTTCACCTGATCCTATCAAGCTCCTTATTAGACAGAGAAGAATGAGTTGAAATGAATGGGATCGTACTGAGATGCAAATTTTCCAACAAATAATGCGACTTAGTATTTCTTTGCTCTGTAATAGGTGAAGGAGACAGCAAGATACAGATGTGACAAACAGAACTAAGCCCAAATGTAAACAGCTGGTCATGGATTCCCATGAAGCCTGTCATGATGTGACTGAAGCAGGGTCATGTCATTGGGCAGTACATCTCCAGCACTCTGGGGAATGGCTGCATGGTGACCAGCCCCTTTCAGCCTCCAGCTCTGCACAGGGGATGCAGACATATCCAGTCACTGACTTAATCAGATACAGAACTGCACCCCAGATTGTAAGATGCTTTTCCTTGGGTGAGTGCAATGACTCTGTGCCTTCGTGTTCTACTGAAAACATTTACAAAGGTGACAGGGGCAATGCCTGTGTCTGTGCTTGAGAGTGAGCACTCACTGTCCCCTGACACAGTACCTCATCTCAGAGAAGCTGTGTCTACCCCCAGCAGTGGGGGGGTGTGGCTGCACACCTGCACTGCAGTTATAATGTGTAAGACTGTACAAGTGCCATCTGAGCAACTTCCTCATGATCACATTAAAGCAGGACAGAAATAAGACAGGTTCCTGGGAAATTACAGAATCACAGAAGCATCAAGGTTGGAAGAGACCTTCAGGATCATCCAGTCCAACCATCAACCCTAAATCACCTCTACATCATATCCCTAAGCGACATATCCAGATGCCTCTTGAAGGCTTCCAATAAGGGTGACTCTGCCATCATCCTAGGCAACTTTCTCCAGTACTTATCCACTCTCTCAGTATCCAATCTGAAACTCCCCTGGCTGAATCTAAGGCCATTTGTTCTCAAACATTCAACTGGGACATGGCAGAAGAGACTGACCTTCACCTCACTATAACCTCCTTTCAGATAAATAACCTCTGCTTGTCCAGACTAAACAACCCCAGTTCCCTCAGCTGCTCCAGGACAGAACCAAAAATTCAGTAAGTGGCAGTGGTTTTCCAGGGCATAACCACTGAATGTTCTGGAGTAAGGAACAGAAATAGGAATTTGCTTCCCTCTTCTTTTAAGCAGCTCCCATGGAAACGCCCTCTGGGCCTATGCTAGTCAGAGACAGTCAAACCAGGTGTCATCCAGAACAACTACAGGGTAAATCTAAGAAAAAGCAGGCCACTTTGGCACCCTGCATTGTCTGTATAGCACAAAACATGACTACAATCCAGAGCATTTATCCATGCTCAGATTCTATGCCTCAGTTGTTTATTCCAAGAGATGTCTTTTGTCCTGTGCAATGCACATGAGGCTCTGAAACCCACATTTGGTTTAAAGCCCTCTTCAGTGACAGCAAAATATAAATCAGTTTATAACTTCATGCTCCAAGTTATCTAAAGCCTAATTATTCTGAGGTATCTGCTAACAGAAATTCAAGTAGGGTCTCACTGATGCCAGTGGAGTTATGCTGCCCCTCAATGAACAGAAGCAGAAAGAAGAGCAGGCCCATGGTATTTCATAACAGAAAGAGGCTCGTATACTATCACACTTGCTGTATTATTTAGCATACTACATCTGACCTCTAATGTCTGTTAACACATATGACTACTTATTTCCTGATGGTTTTGGAAACCAAAGCTCAAATAAAGCTAGGGTTTAGATTGATTTTTTAAGTATTCTATCACAAAAGATAGAATAGCAAACAGCACATTTCTAACATATTAACTAGCATATTCAAATCCTGTCAGGTCTTCTAATGCTCATTGCTGGGTGCATTCCAAATCCTTAGTGTGCCCACAATGCCTTTGTGCTATAGGAAACAAATGCTGGTAGTGGTTGAAATGTCTTCCTTTTCTAAGCAGATACGTCTTTTAGCATGCCTTTCATGACATGATTTTATATCATCTTTCTATTTGGAATCTCCACCAAAAGCTATCAAAATCCCTAATACACTGCTAAACATAAACCAAAAGAAAATACTTCCCTCCTAGAAATGACATAAATAATCAAAACTGAAAGATGACAAAATCACTGTACTTACTATGTGTCGTGCTGCAAACACTCCATCAACTATTGCACAACAGAAGGCTGCTACCACACCAAAGCTGATAAACACGATGGAGGCCACCAGCTGAGAAGAGAAAAACAGGCTGAGTAATCTTTTCAGTATAATTCTTTAAGTAAAACAAGTACACTTGTTTTTCTAGTATTCTGAAATGATGGTTCCCGCTGCTGTAATTCACTTTAGATCAATGTGTCAGGATGACAGTCATACGCTAGTAAAAAGGCAGAAATTTTTGATGCTGAGTTGACAGATCATCAAGTCTACTAGAAAAGTTTAAATCTTTCAAGAGAAAATTAGGTCAGCTGCTAGAGTTAAATTCAATGAAGATCTCTTGCAAATCAACTTACTTAATAAAGCAGCAGCGCTTCCATAGGGACATGGCAAAAAGTCATGCTCCCATTGGCTCACATAAATCTTTAGAACTTTACTACATGGTAATATTTCACATCAATAAAGGCATCTATTGTAAGTTAATAAGCCTGTGAACGATCAGAAATAATTTATTGTCCCAAATAGCCTATGCCACAACAAAATCAGAGATTCAGAGGACTGGTACCTGTGGAAGGGCTGGGATGTGCTTCCTTGGCCCCCACACTTCTTGGGGTTTCCAGCCTGCCTCTCAGTCTCAGAGTGGGCAGAGCAGAGCACAGCAGAGCTCAGCGTGTCCCAGGTGCAGCACAGACAGCACAATGTCCCCATCAACCTACTGGCCATAACTTCAGACCTCGTTCTACCTCCCAAACAGCTTCATTCATTAAGCACTATTAATTCTCCCTCAGCAGGACTGGTGCAGTGCTGGAGCACAGCTCTGGCACCAGCAGTGGTGGTTTGGAGGGCCTCGGGGAACAGGCTGTGGAGATTGGGTATGCTGAGCCCCCTGCTCGCTGTGCTGCAGCTGTGACAGCAACTGCAGGGCTAGAACAAGCCCAGACACCATGAGCTTCCTGCCCAGTTCACTGGAGAGAGCACCAGGGCTTGGAAAGGATGTGGAATGCATCTCCACCAGGGGCCAGTCAGTGTGCTGTTGGCACACACTTCTGAGGTGACATCTGAAGGGTGCAGTCCTGTGAGCCAGCTGAGAGGAAGCCCTGAAAAATCAACTGTACACTTGGCAAGGCACTCCTCTGGGTTTGTTAGCCCCAGTGCCATCAGATGAGGGAGGGATGCTGACAGTCCTTCCTCTCCCAGAGAGGATTTTGTGATGTTGAGGACTCTGCACCCTGAGTTTGAAGGACTGGGTTCATATAGGGTGTAAGGTTAACCTAACATTCACTCTCTGGCTATGTTTTTTAATGTAATGTAATGTATACTTCTCATGTCTCTGGCATTTCTCAAGCAGAGTCACAAGGGGAACCCTTTGAAACATCCTATATGATAAGTTGATTTTAATTTACAACAGTATATATAGTTAATAACAACAACAGATTTAAAAAATGTCTTGAATACTGACAGAACAGCGTTTTTTTATTAATAGAGCACATGGAAAAGGGATTCAGTTAAGAATGTGGAACGTTTTTGTTATTTAACTAGTCATTAAATGCTCCTTCACAACATGTATTCCTGAAATGCCCAGGTACAGATTACCAAAATTATATCCATACAGTTCATATATCCTTTTGCTAATACAAAATCTGCATTACCTAGATGCCATTTTCACAAATTTGTAAGGCATCAGTAACTCACCTGGAAAATGGACTCTTTAACTTGTGTTAAGTGAAGAACAGTACAATGCCAATAGGGCTTCCAGGGGATGCAGCATTGGTTTGTCTCAAAAATATGTATATTGGGCAAGTAAGAAACTACAACTATATAAGTCCAAGCTTGAATGCACAGGTCAAGGCAATATCACCCACTTGGAGGCAAAAGCTCTTGGAGAATTGGCAAAAAGTACAACTCTAAAAGCAGAAGAATCCCAATGCCTTCCTCACACCTGCCTTTAATCTCCCTTTAGCTCATGTCTCATGCAATCAGAGGTGAGTCAGCACTGCCACAGGGACTGCTGTGGAATTGGAATCCTCTGCATGGGGAGGAAAGGGGCACACAAATGTGGCTGAGGTTGATGGTACTGGCTGATCTTGGGAACATGCTGCATTCCCCCTGCAGCCAGCTCCATCTTGCTGAAACCATAGGAAAACTGTTGGCTGCATCACCCTTCAGCCTCTGCTATCCTGTGGCTCTCCAGTGTGGAAGGTCAATGTCTCATGTCTCATGAATTTGGCTGTCTAAAGATCTTGGCATGCAATTCATCAGATTGAGAAGGCTGTGGAGTCCTGTCACTGCAGAGTAGTGGGCTGTGCTGCCCTGTGGCTGCTGCATTTGCTGCAGATCTTGATCTCTTTATCTGAAAAAGCAGCAGTGTTTAAAAGTTCTGATTAAGCCATTATTGTCTGATACCTGTCTTGTTTTTCAAGTCACTGTGGTCAATCAAATAATTAGTGGGCTAAGCCAGGTGTTTCCAAATTGCCTGAGCTCAAGATGAATTTACTGGAATCTGACCTCAAGGTGGCTTTTCATTTCACACATGAACAATTTATTGATGATCTACAATCCCCAAACCAACATTTTCCACTCATTGAGGTAGTTTAAATCACTTAATGAGTGTGCTGGCCTTTCAGTTTCACCATATAGCCTCAGGGGACCACATTTAAAGGTGCAGTAAATCACAGTATAGAAAGGAGTTGGCTTTGCAGTCATGTTGGAGATCATCTACCCTTGCAAGGAAGTGTGTGCAAGTCAAAGGTTTACAGCCAGAGCCTGCCTGTTCTTATCCATGACTCCTAGCAAGTACTTCAGTGAGCAGTCCCTTTAGAATCCATATAATTTCTTGACTGAAGTAATGTTTATCATGATGCCAAAGTGACAGAACATGACACTGAGAGCTTTTTATGACTTAAATTGCCTTACATATATTAGAAAGACAAAAGAAGTAATAATACAACAGCACCACTAAAAAAATTCCTTAAAATAAAATCACAGATTTATATTCTCTCACAAATCTCTCATAGGTTATTAAGAGTGTGAGAAACATAAAAAACCAAGTATGAAATTAATTACTTCTGAAAATTGCCAGGACAACCAAATGAAGAGCTGTTGTAAATTCAAAAGCTAATTTTCCCAAGTAGTAGATGATTGCTGGAGCAGTGAGTTCACAAACCTAGGACTGTCTAGAAAGAGAAGCAATGCTGTTCATTTAAAGATAGAGACTGTTTGCTGACAGATAAAAGAAACAGCACTTAAAAAAAAAAATACTGATCCACCACATCATCTTATCTCCATTTTCCACAGCATTATGTTTTGTCAGGACAACTATTCATTATTTATAGCAATATATTGGAACAGTTAGTCAAGAAACAGTTTTGCTCTTGCTATTCCAATGGTGTGCAGCCAGGCTTCTCTACAACTGTTGCCATCAGAACATGTTTACTCCTGGTTCTGGAATAGAATACAATAATTTGATTATTTACAAGGGAGCCATAAAACCAGTTACTAAACACTGAAAACTGCACTGTTTGGGCCTAACTATCAAAAGACAGTAGTTTAAGAGAGGGGTTTTAGCAAAAGGGAGAACAAAACAGCACATGGAATGAGGGACTTCTGTACACAGTATTAACTGAAGAGCTGTAATCTATCTTCAGCTGTGTCATAGAACTATCAAAACACTCAAAGATGCAAAACTAGTGAAAGGCTGGACCTCTAAATTCTTGCATACTGCCTTCTTTCAGAAAAGACGTATTTTTTTCTCAGAATTCACCTATTTTGGACAACCTCCTGTCCTTCAGCAGGCATACAACACCACTGCCTGCACTGTCTCCCTCCTGCACAAGTGAGACTAGTGAAGGCAACAGGGGACACACAGTGGCCAGGGATGCTGGCCACAGACTCTTGTTCAGCTGCCAGAAATTCACCTGGCACGGGGAGCTGACAGCTAAGCCTCCCACAACAATTGCCATTTTTGGAGTGAAGGGTTGACCAGAGGCCAGACCCAAGAGGTGGTTTGATGAGGCCACCCCAGCTCACTGTGATGTACACCCTGCACACACACATTGCACCTCAGGTCCCCAGGCACGCTGTGCCCCGAATCACACGCTGGTGGTGCCATGTCCCTGACACACAGAGACCTGCCAACCAGCATTTGCCAGCAGATCCACAGAAAACCACATTGCTCCTCATGCTGGCTACAGGCTGGCACCTCTCTGGCTGTTTCCAACATCCCTGTGGAATACTTCTGGGAACTAGCTAGACTCTCAATTCTGGCACATCCTGGGTTTCCTCTTGATTCTAATTTAGCCTTTACTTATCCTGAACCAAAAAGCACAACTTCTCAGACTGACAGTCATTTCTAGCACTGGATGCTGTGTGAGATGCCTCATTCTCTTGATTTAGATCAAGTACATCTGAGACTGAAAAATGCATGGACTTTTGGTTCTGAAATCACTTCAGTACTGAATGCAGGTTACATGACATCTAACAGACTCACTTTGCTCATGCTAAATGGCTACTTCTGCAGTGCACAGCCTCCAATGTCTCCAAGCATTGTGCTGTTCATCAAGCCTCTCTGGGATTCTTTTTCTGGCAGAGAAGGAATCAGAATTACCCTGATTGATGTAAATTGAGAACGACTGTCACTCATTATTTTTTGCTCTAGAAAGTTAAGTCTTTGCAAAAGGATGTGTAAATGTTATGCCACAGGTTTGTAAAGCCCTTTTTTATTCCCACACTGGTTCAAGTATTTGGAAAAGAAATGCATGGGGCAGTTTGTTGTAGGCTGTCCCTAATATTACATCCCCTAAATTACAGTTCAATTCTGTGGGCTTTTTTACTGGTTTTATTTCCCCATGTCCCCAAGACCAGAATTAGAGGCTTAAATAAATCTGTTGCACTTTTTCAATGGGAATGATGATGTAAGAGTAGAAGTCTACAAAAACTCTTATCACAAATCCAAAACAGAAAGTGATTTTTTCCACCCTGGTACAACCAGGGAGCTGGAACAACCAATCTCAGCCAGGAGCTGCATGTTACCATGGTATAGATAATAACCCACAAAATTAAGACAATTAAACCCATTGCACTGCATTGTATTTCAGATGCTGCTGTCAGCTAAGCACTGCCTGTCTTGTGAAATTGGCCTGTATATAAGTACTTTAATTGTGAGTTAATTTTCTCTAATTTGGAATGCCCTCTCCTGTGTGGCCCCTTCTCACATAATAGCCAATTCTTTTCCCTGTCCTTGGGACAGATGTTTTGCTGCTGTGATGAAAATGAAGCATAGGTAAGACTCCTACAGTTTTCACAACCGAGATAATTAGGAGGTCTCTCACTACACCAGATAATATGCTCCACAATTTATGGTCTGACAACATATTCTTTCCATAGACTGGTTCTTAAATAATGGCATGGCTGTAATTGAGGCTCTACTTGAGGGTTGTCACATCACAGGAGATGGGATTACATCATGTTGGTTATTTATTAATGCCAACTCATCATAGCTGTGCACTGGTTACAATGACAAGAATTCATAATGGAGAAAGATTTTCATGACTGCCCAAACTATGCATTCCAGTTCCTAAAGGAACCCTACAAAAAAAAGCTGGAGAGGGACTTTCCATAAGGGCATGTAGTAATTGGACAAGGGGGAATGGCTTCAAACTAAAAGAGGGAAAATTTAGATTAGGTATTAGGAGGTGGTGAGGCACTGGAATAGGCTGTCCAGAGAATCTGTGTATGTCACATCCCTGGAACTGTCCAAGGGGTTTGAGCAACTTAACCTAGCAGAAGGTGTCCCTGTCCATGACAGGGGGGTTGGAACTAGGTGATCTTCTCTTTAAGGTCCTTCCCAACCTAAACCATCCTGTGAATCTGTGATTCTGCCTTGTCAGGTGTTTAGATTGTCTCATCCTCAGATCAAGTGACCAAGCTAGAAAACGATGGCCTTTTCACAGTATAATCACTGCTGAATTCAGCAAGTCAGGTCATATGTTGTTCAATATTATCAGCAAAACCAAAGACCTTTGATTTGGATTTCCTTCCTTCTCTCTGTTGTTAATAGCACCTCTGGGCATAGACTGAGCCTGATGGTTGCTCAACTCAAAGGGCATCTTCTTCTCCAGTCCTTATTTTGGTTCCCTGCTGTCCAGCCCTTTCCCCTGCTCTCTGTCCCAAAGGGCTGCTTCCCTTCATCCCAGCTCCTGTGCTTACCCAAACACACAGGAAGTCAGTGAAATTCACTCCTTAGGCAGAAACTACTTATTCCCTCCAGTGAGTTAAATCAGAAGACTGCAGAGAGAGATGAGTGCTGGATCCAGTGCAAATGAAAAGGTGACACCATGTAGCCATGACAGAAGGGAAGGAGATAGAAGTGCCGACAGTAACTAATAGATTGTTTCACCTGTTCCATGTAATTTACAGTCCTAAGGATTATCAAAGTAAAAGCTAAGTTTTAGCTGTAGTGAATAAATCATAAGGACTGGGGTTATTTTGTTGTTTGTGGTCAAGGAGACTTTTGTTTTACTGCCTGTGAAGAAGTCTGCTGTTTCCCAGTATCGTGTCAGGGATAATTAGGAAAAATAGCAACATGAAAAGGCCAGTTGGTGTAACACAGACAGGAGAGAAGTCCCATGAGAAATTTAAACAATCTCACATGCATAAAAAAGTCGAATTGATTAGATAAACAAAGGGGAAAGAATACAGAAACCACATGAGAGGTATAAATTATTATGCCAAAGAGAGAAAAACAAAAGATCAAAATCCAATTTCAAAATCAAAGCAGCATTTTCATTTGGAAAAATTATCTTTTTTCCTTGCCCCATGTCCTGAAGGGCAAAATTGTGAAAGGCAGGATTTGCAACATTTTTTATTACAACTTAGGTACTCACAGTTAATTTTTATCATATGTAGGCATCACTATAAAAGTAGGCACATTTCTTTCTCTTTTTCTCTTCCAGTGGTATTGCTGCTAAACTTTTGTAGATAATTCATCATTTAGGCTACACACAATGGCAAGGGACTGCAGAAGAATCCAAGGAAGGGAAATGTGAAAAAGGTTGACTTAGCAGTCCTGGCTCTCCCCCAGCCCAAGAAGGTTTATGCAGCACAGTTGAGCATGAAAAGAAAAGGGAGCACAGGTTCTGAGTCTGCTTACTCCATCTCCTAAAGGCACACACAGACCTCTTTAGGACAGGGACTTCTTCACTGGTAAGATAAACAGACTACTCGAGCTTCTGGGAACTTTCCTTGTGTCATTTGCTGTGGCAGTTTGTGATGGAGCTGGGGGATTTCAGCACTTGACCCCTCTGGCACATGCCCGGGGTTGTGTGATGGCTGTGCTGGGCCCCAGGAGGGCTCCTGGTTTGCTGTTTCCCTTTAGGGCACAAAAGCCCATCGTTCAAAACTGTCCCTAGAAATGCAGCATGAAAACATCCTGCTTTAACGTTGTACTGTCCAAATAAAACCTTGTATGCTAACTCTAGTAGTCCCCTGGTCTAGGCTCTGTTGTTTTTACCCTCTAGAAATGTTGCCTTGAGCATCAATCCTTAATTTATACCAATGCATTTGCTTTACTCTTTCTGTAATTCATCTTGTCTTTTTTTTCTAACTTGATAAAATATAACTGTATCATAAAAGATACCATTTCTGTGAAAAAAGTTTTACAAAATAAAGACAAATTTTCCTATATTTTTATCTTCAAGACTGGTGGGAATTAAATCAATAGCCATTATAAAACATGAAACAAAATTACTGGGAAAGGTTACCTGATTAATACATTCTTTCTTCTCTCATAATCTAATATCAGCTACAAAACCAGACTTAGAATAGCTAGGAAATTATTTCAAATTGTTTTACAAGCAAATCTTTACTAGAATGACCAATCTACAGAATAAAAAACATATCAAGCAGTTTCTGTGCACTTAAGACTTTGAAACTGGAGCCGCCATTACATTGCAATCAGAGAATGAATATGATAGATGTGTAAATGAACACATATTAAATTCAAGATCATTCATTCATTCACTGATGAGTAAAATGCTTGTCTTGATTCAGTTAAAAATGCCACCACTGATGATGCACTATCAAGTCTCCTGGGATTTTGGTAGAATCTGAGACTTCACTGGAGTCCAACAGATATTATTAGAGCCATTTTTAAAATAATGAGACTGAACTGTACATGCTTTACATTTCCTGAGATAAGAAACAGAAGGAAAAAAAAAAAATTGTTTTTTTTCCTGGTGCAGGGTTAGCTTTATTTTCAGTGCTCTTTTAAGCCTCCACAACATCTAAGAACCCCAGATCATCCCAGTAACCATCACTGCAGTTGCTGATTTCCTTCTAGCAGCAGCACATTTCAGCTTTACTGCACTGCTCTATTTTGTCCCAAGTCTGAATTGATCCAACCACCCCACTGGCTGACCTTCTCTACTTCAAGGAGGTGCAGTGCATGTGCTTTGCTCCACCCATGTTTTTGCTCCTTTTAGGGATTTTTTTTTTTAATAGCTGCCCTACTTTTCTTCCATCCCATTAAATTAGGTACTGATTGTATGATCAACCTCCTTCCCTCTGTTCACACTCTTACTGTTACATAGGGCATCACTGGGGCTTCTCAGGGCAGTTCAGTATAGTGTGCTTTTCCAGATAGTGCCACTCTCTGGCCACCTTTATACAGAAAAGAGGAAAAAAAATCATCTGGATCTCACAGCTGTAGAAATGCTAATGGTATTGGAACCATCTTAATCAAGTCTTAATCCAGTAGGCACTTCAAACTGGAAAGAATTCCTCTTCGCAAACATCAACAAAAGCACTTAGATAAGAACAGTTAAAAATTATTACACATTTAAGGACATCAAATTCAGTCTGGAAGAAAAAGCTAAACACAGCATTAAAAGGAAGGGAACAAAAGTGAAACAAATTTAGATTCACTGTTCAACAGTGCTGACATTATAGAAATTCATCACATATTTCCTTTTATGGATGCTCTTTTATTGCTTAAGCTGGGACAAGGTCCTTTCATCACTTAAACAGCTGTTCAGAATGGTATGAGAACAATAAACCAAAAATACATGACACACCATGTGTCATAAAAGTTTATGATTTCTGGTAAAAAATGACAGAGATCAGGTCTGTCAGAGCTGACTGTTTTAGCAGCAAGAACTGTTTTTACACCAAAGTCCCTGTTTTCACAGATTCTCTTCCCCTGTAGTGTGACTGCATTAGTTTCTCAAGACACACACACACTCTCTTTATAGAAATGCATAAATTATAAGTTTTCATGTAGTGAAATACCGCCTGCAGAGTCTGAAAGATTGTATCTGCCATCAGGGATGTTTAGCTATTTAATTTGAGGTAATTCTTCAACAAGAGGTTCAGAAACTGCCTGTCCTTTTCACAGGGCACACTCCACCTCACCTTCTTCACCACGCACACACCAGAACTTATATCAGATTCCTCCCTGAGACTTTGGTCCTATGCTCCTGCTTGCTAGGAAGAGTAATTGACATCTTTATTGTTCCACAAACACATTTCATGGGTCATAAGGTTTGGACTTTGTGGCTGGAGTCTGTGACTCAAAGGAATGGTGACAGCCTTTAAAGGCTGCAGTATTGAAAATAAGCTCTGATGGTGATGGAAAGACATATTTTCATTCATACAGGTATGCATCTTCTTTCTGTTTCTATAGAATTTAAGCTTTCAGAAGCAAATTAAAGTAATATTGGTTGCTAAGGAAGCTCTCCAAATAGAAACAAAAGAGTCTCTTTCAAAATTTCTTCCCTTTGTAAACAATATTCCATTTCTTTCTCCCAGTGAGGTGAGAAACCTGAGGTGGGTAAGACCTGGGACTGGTTCAACCAGAGGACCAGCATAGGGCTGTGTGGGAGGGAGGGAACCACAATGCTAGGCTGCAGGTGGAGGTACCTGGTGGCATCTCTAGCTATGTCAGACAGACAAAACCCTGATGATGGAGCACAAAGATTGCTACAGACCTGATTGTGCTTCCCATTACAGCTTTACCAGCTGAAACAACCTGGCACACACATCTATGAAGAGCATAAAAAGCATTTTGCACAATAAAGACATAATGTCAATGGCACAGTGGCACAGACTTCTTTGTCATTGCCATGGGTATTTGCCAGGACATGTCAGCTGTAAATACATATGTGTACGTGTGTGAGCATTTATTACAGGTTGTGTATTATATAGTTAAAATGTCATAGTACATTTCTGTATTATAATATTTACATATAAATAAATAGTTGCATGTCTAGCTGATGAATCTGCACTGGTGAAATCTGAAAGCATACACCTGTAGACATGTAATATGAAATGCCAATCTGTAAGGAACTAGATCAGGGAAGAGCTGAAACATCTCCCACACTTCCTTTGGTAAAATTCACACAGTGAAAGCATCTATTTTTGTCTTTGAGTCCTTGAACTTCAAAATTCTCAAGCACTGTTGGGAAATTTATGCTATCTATCTTCAGGCATTTAACTCACTGACAACACTTAGATGATGGTTTCACGCCAAAGAGAGTTGATAGAACAGATTATTCCTAGCAAAAGGGACAAGATTTGTTCCCTCCTTCCACAGATTCCTCTCTACCCTTACCCATGCAGCCCCACCAGTTAACTTTTGCTATGTGTGATGCTCATTTGGCTGTGAACCTTTTTACTCACTTAGCCAGTTGAGAGTATTTTTAGCCAGGGCAGTGAAGAGGAGCAGAAAGAGTCAGCAAGATAGAGGAAGGAACAAAGGAGGGAAGAGGAAAGAGCTCTTTGTGTCAGTGGATATTTACATTTATTATAAGTTGGAAATCCTCACATTAAATGCATAAGGTCAAAAAACTGCATAAAGGAATCCAAAGTAATTTACTTAGACTTAATTCATGGAATATATAACACTAATAATAGTAAAATGTCTCTCATGATATTATGCTATTAGAAACAACTTTTCCACTTATTTACTTTTACTTGCCCACAGTACTTTCTTTTTTTTAATTTTACTTGTCCTCATTTTTGATGGTGCTTTCATACCCACCAATATATCACCTATCCTCCTCCTCAGCAGCTGAAATAACTCAGCCTTCAAAACATCTCCAGTTATTCATTTCACTTCTACTCCTGTTTTTATGGAATATTCTCCTGCATTACAGGGAATAACACAGATTTCTCTGACCTATCATGGACAGGCCACATTCCAAATCCCTTCCAAGAAAGGGTTAAAAAGGGTCTCAAAGCTCTTTCCTGCAAAATAAGGCAGCTAATACCCAAGACTACACCATGCTTATGGGCCATCTATACATGGGTTTCTCTGCTCTCAACTCGAAACCAGACAGAGTTATAGTATGATATCTTCTGTAATATCCTCAATATTATAGAAGAGAAATCTAATTGCCACTTCACAAAGGATTTAAAACGCTTAATGCTCTTTAGCTAACTAAAACTCCTAACTAAAAAATCTAGTTGAAACCACCCTTCAAGGTCTCTTCCAGAACCTTTGGAGAGAACAAGATGCCTCTTAAGAGCACCTCATTATAGTATTGAAGAGCTAGTCATGAGAGCAGGAAGACATTCTCAGAGAATAAGCTGCTTGAACTCAACAGCAAATAAGATGCTGTTATATTTTGAAAGAACGCAGATACATAAAGAGGAGCCACTTGAGATCATTCAAGTATGAGTGTCAACCTATTCTTATGATCTTTATATAAATCTCGTCTGTTTCTGAATTGTGCAGTTTGATCACATCACAAAACCTTGCACATATTTATGCCTGAAAGGTATTAGTAGGTCTTTACAGTTTCAATCATTTTAAAGGTGCTAAACAAGAGAAGGATGATTACTAATTTCTTCCATTATTAACGTTTTTACCTCAGCATTAACTGTTTTTCTCTGAACTGTGTGAAATATGAGCATACAGAAAGTCAACACTGAAAGAAAGATATGCTGTTAACTTTATCAGAAACTTGAGTTTAGGAGAGAAATAGTACCCTGGTAATTACAAAGATTGCCTTTACATTTTCTAGATTTCCTCTGCAACAGTAAAGGCTTCTTCCATTTATTTGCACAGGAACATCAATGATAGTCTCAGGAGATCTATAGAATTTCAGTGGTNAGACTTCTTTGTCATTGCCATGGGTATTTGCCAGGACATGTCAGCTGTAAATACATATGTGTACGTGTGTGAGCATTTATTACAGGTTGTGTATTATATAGTTAAAATGTCATAGTACATTTCTGTATTATAATATTTACATATAAATAAATAGTTGCATGTCTAGCTGATGAATCTGCACTGGTGAAATCTGAAAGCATACACCTGTAGACATGTAATATGAAATGCCAATCTGTAAGGAACTAGATCAGGGAAGAGCTGAAACATCTCCCACACTTCCTTTGGTAAAATTCACACAGTGAAAGCATCTATTTTTGTCTTTGAGTCCTTGAACTTCAAAATTCTCAAGCACTGTTGGGAAATTTATGCTATCTATCTTCAGGCATTTAACTCACTGACAACACTTAGATGATGGTTTCACGCCGAAGAGAGTTGATAGAACAGATTATTCCTAGCAAAAGGGACAAGATTTGTTCCCTCCTTCCACAGATTCCTCTCTACCCTTACCCATGCAGCCCCACCAGTTAACTTTTGCTATGTGTGATGCTCATTTGGCTGTGAACCTTTTTACTCACTTAGCCAGTTGAGAGTATTTTTAGCCAGGGCAGTGAAGAGGAGCAGAAGGAGTCAGCAAGATAGAGGAAGGAACAAAGGAGGGAAGAGGAAAGAGCTCTTTGTGTCAGTGGATATTTACATTTATTATAAGTTGGAAATCCTCACATTAAATGCACAAGGTCAAAAAAACAGCATAAAGGAATCCAAAGTAATTTACTTAGTCTTAATTCATGGAATATATAACACTAATAATAGTAAAATGTCTCTCATGATATTATACTATTAGAAATGACTTATCCACATATTTATGTTTTACTTGCCCACAGAACTTTCTCTTTTTTTAATTTTACTTGTCTTCATTTTGGATGGTGCTTTCATATCCACCAATATATCACCTATCCTCCTCCTCAGCAGCTGAAATAACTCAGCCTCCAAAACATCTCCAGTTATTCATCTCACTTCTNGGAGCAGAAGGAGTCAGCAAGATAGAGGAAGGAACAAAGGAGGGAAGAGGAAAGAGCTCTTTGTGTCAGTGGATATTTACATTTATTATAAGTTGGAAATCCTCACATTAAATGCATAAGGTCAAAAAACTGCATAAAGGAATCCAAAGTAATTTACTTAGACTTAATTCATGGAATATATAACACTAATAATAGTAAAATGTCTCTCATGATATTATGCTATTAGAAACAACTTTTCCACTTATTTACTTTTACTTGCCCACAGTACTTTCTTTTTTTTAATTTTACTTGTCCTCATTTTTGATGGTGCTTTCATACCCACCAATATATCACCTATCCTCCTCCTCACCAGCTGAAATAACTCAGCCTCCAAAACATCTCCAGTTATTCATCTCACTTCTACTCTTGTTTTTATGGAATATTCCCCTGCATTACAGGGAATAACACAGATTTCTCTGACCTATCATGGACAGGCCACATTCCAAATCCCTTCCAAGAAAGGGTTAAAAAGGGTCTCAAAGCTCTTTCCTGCAAAATAAGGCAGCTAATACCCAAGACTACACCATGCTTATGGGCCATCTATACATGGGTTTCTCTGCTCTCAACTCGAAACCAGACAGAGTTATAGTATGATATCTTCTGTAATATCCTCAATATTATAGAAGAGAAATCTAATTGCCACTTCACAAAGGATTTAAAACGCTTAATGCTCTTTAGCTAACTAAAACTCCTAACTAAAAAATCTAGTTGAAACCACCCTTCAAGGTCTCTTCCAGAACCTTTGGAGAGAACAAGATGCCTCTTAAGAGCACCTCATTATAGTATTGAAGAGCTAGTCATGAGAGCAGGAAGACATTCTCAGAGAATAAGCTGCTTGAACTCAACAGCAAATAAGATGCTGTTATATTTTGAAAGAACGCAGATACATAAAGAGGAGCCACTTGAGATCATTCAAGTATGAGTGTCAACCTATTCTTATTATCTTTATATAAATCTTGTCTGTTTCTGAAATGTGCAGTTAGATCACATAGCAAAACCTTGTACATATTTATGCCTGAAAGATATTAGTAGGTCTTTACAGTTTCAATCATTTTAAAGGTGCTAAACAGGAGAAGGATGATTACTAATTTCTTCCATTATTAACGTTTTTACCTCAGCATTAATTGTTTTTCTCTGAACTGTGTGAAATATGAGCATACAGAAAGTCAACACTGAAAGAAAGATATGCTGTTAACTTTATCAGAAACTTGAGTTTAGGAGAGAAATAGTACCCTGGTAATTACAAAGATTGCCTTTACATTTTCTATATTTCCTCTGTAACAGTAAAGGCTTCTTCCATTTATTTGCACAGGAACATCAAAGATAGTCTCAGGAGATCTATAGAATTTCAGTGGTGTTTATTAAAACAAGCTGCTTTAATTAGCCTAATACGTGATATGAAGTCAATCAGTAATTAGTATTTTTGATCAAAATCTGCACTAAAGCTAATTCCTTCCAGAATGTTTGATTTGCAAACAGCAAATGAAACAGAACATGTTTGGACAGAGATAATTAGGTGTATATATAGCAGTATTTTTTTTGTGTGTATATATTAATAACCATCACCTTTACATAAAATGCCCAGTGGGCATTTTTTGATGGACATAATTTACAAGATACATTGGGTTTGAAAAAAGTGAAAGGGGATTGGCTCTTCTGGAAGCTGGCTCACATATGTAACTGCTTCAAAAAATCCTCTCTTCTGAAACAGATGTAAAGTCTGGTGTCAAGAAAATGATCAGAGATGATATTAAAATACTACCTCACACCATGCCAGGATGCTTGCATTGTCAGGGAAGTCTATCAACTGAAAACAGAAGAGAAAATTATTGCCTTGTTTCTCCAACTTCAGCTATAGTGCCTTTCTTTCAGCTATAGTGTCTTTTCAACACTTCCTTTGAAATCTCACTCTTGTTGACAGAGGTTGAGAAGCAAGCATATTAAGGGACCTAAACTTAGCATCCCTTGAGAAGCCTGAATAAATAGCTTTGCCTTTTCTCTGTGCAGAGCTCACAGACAAATGTTTGCATTTTCCTCATGTTTTCAAATTCTGCTTTGTTGGGACCTCTGCCTCCATCTCTCTGAATAAGTCAAGGACCAGGCTGAGCACTAGGTTTATATCTGAGTATATCCTAGGCATGTCAGTGAGAAAATTAAATGCTTGTTAGCATGAAGAAAACACAATAAAGACTCAGCAGTGGATGACTTGGGGTGTCAGACCCGCTGCACACAACTGCTTCCATCCTAAGTACCGAGGTTTGTGCTTACTCACCATCTCATGAGGGGTCACTCCTGCTCCAATGACCCCTCCCCATCCTCCCTGTGTCCTTTTTTCTCCTGTACTTCCTCCCATGCCCTTCCTGCCTGCTCTCTGCCACAGCTGTGCTGCTGTCATTGTAGCTCCCACAGCCCTAGGGAGGGCTCTTGCAGGCAGCCTGTGACACTGCAAACATTCCAAACTCTGGCAGTATTATGCTGCCCTTGAACCTCCCCCATCACCCTTTAGGCTTCAGGGTGCTCATTTTCAGCCTGGCAAAGAGTATGGCCTGATGAGGCTGGCATTGGAGAGACGTGTGAGTGGAAACTGTGAGCCACTGCTCCGTTTACGCCTTGGGTTAGCTAAAACTACACACATGGTGTCATCTCGACATTGCACATCTAGGGAGTGATTCATTTCTGGGTGCAAGCTCGTGCCACCTTCACACATTTTCTGAGGAGAAACCCGTAACAGCACTCCCTCAGCACTACTCCCTGCTCTCAGCTCAACTCTGCTGCCAGGAGCCCCCCGCACACCCAGCCTTTCTCACTCCTGTATGTAATTTCAGCATCTCATTTCCTAACTGGAAATACTTTTTACTGTAATGTGAGGAGATGGCAAGCAAGCAAACAAGTGAGAACACTTCATGTCTTACAATCAAATCCATTTGATTTGAGCAGTATCATGTTTTTCACCCATCTGGCTGGACTAAGTGTGCCTTTGGAATGAAACTACATACAGCTATGCACTGCTCTTCAATCCATAACCTGCTTTGCTGAGTGCAGGAGAGGCAAAAAGGGACAGCAACACATTATGCTTGAAATGCCTTCTGTTTGCCAGTTAGAAACAGTCCAAATCAGTGCAAATCTTTAGTCAAAGGGAAATTTTGTTTTGCTGGTGCCAAGCTTTGCATATCAGTGCCAAGCACAATTGCTAAGAGTTGAAGTGAAATCATGCTAGTCAATGAGGCAGAGCCTGCTTCTTCAAGCAGCAGTTCCTTTGAATTAAGGGCTGTACCTTGGTCAGCACATTGAACTCCCACTGCGGGCTCTGGGATGCCAAGAAGGAGGTCAAAGAAGTGCAACATTATTAATGTCATGTTTTAAGAACAAACCATTGTCCACTCTGCCTAACTGTGCTTTTGTTCTTTCTCAGACTCCATGCTCATCAGTTACTGAGTGCTGGGGTTTTGCTGTACTGATTTTGCAAATCATTATATATTTTATATTGCATTCAGCATTTCATCAACCATGAAAGAACCTGGACTTAAAATGGATGGGTCACAGTGAAATAGAACTTCAAGTCAAAAAGAGATATAGATTTAAATAGAATGGTCAGTTTGAAATAGATTTTTTTTTTTTCCCTAGTGCAATTGAATTTGTATTCATTTTCAATTTAAATAACAAATAAAAATTAAGTATTGAGTCATTACAGGGGCCAGATAATTGTCAGAGCTACACTGAATTAAATTCAAATTATACTGCAGTATAATTCGTATATACTGCTCAAAGGTAGTCTAGTTAAAATAGAAGTGACTGAGTAAGCAATTTCTTTTTCTTTCCACTCCCTTATGTCCTACTGCAATGCATATAATTTTGAGGTACAGGAATATAACATTTATGCTACATTTCTCTCCTTATATAAGTCTTTACAATATTACTGGTGGCTGCAAATTTGTTAAAGTTGCTCTAAACCCTCCAATCAAATATACTCAGTTATGTTCCAGGGAACAACTACCGCCTCCCATTGTAAACCCTTCCAATCTCATTTCCACAACTTTTAAAATCATCAGCTCAGCCTCAGCAAAGACAATGTTAAAAGACTCACTGTAGATGGTTCTTGAGGCAAGAAGCATAATTAAAACTTTCTAGTTATTCTCTTAGTCTGTTCCCCAGAAACCCAACCTTCCAACAGACAAATCACCTGTAACTGTTATAAGCAGAAAGCAGTTTTCCTTGTTCCATGCTGGGAAAGGCAGGTAGACACTAATCCCAAGCATACTGGACACTTAGTCTCCACAGTCCTTGTGTAAATGACACAAGAGGTCAAGGAATACATGCTTTAACTTATCCACCTTATGGCTTTTTCAGACATTTTACTTTTGCTAAGGACAGAACCATAGTAAACCACAAGGCAGATTAGAAGAAAAGAGAAAAATCAAGCAACCCTAAAATGTTATACCTGTTACTAAAGTAGCAGGAATGCTGTGGAAGATACAGCTATTTTCATCTGCTGAGCACTGGGCCTGCAGCTTGGAACCTGCTGTTCATCCTGGTCTCTGATGTAGATATCAGGAGCAATAGTTCTTAATTAAGTTGTTTTGTTAGTAGCAAAATTAATGACACCTGACCTACTGCAGACTCATGGGTCATGTCCCATTTGGATTCTCTACTTTTAAATAGTGGTGAGCTGACATTGCAGCCTTAACCACCATGAGGGAGCTAAGTTATAATTCTCTCCTCTACCCACCTGTGAATTTTCATGAAACTTGATGGAATCGCACACCTTTGAAACCTCTACCTCCCTCCTGAATTTGCCTGAAATTGGTCAACATATTCAGAAAATGGAACAGGGAACAGAAAAACACAGAGACAAATATCACAGCTTTATAAATCTTATTCCTCTGTGAAACCCAGAAGTTAAAAGCAAGGGAATTCTTGCAAATACACTACTGACACTTACAGGTAATGTGAAAAAAGAGTGATACTATGAAGGAGTGATGTTATGACTACTTGTAAGTAAAGTAATTATTTGTTAGTAAAATGTAAGTTAAATCCATCAGTTCCTCCTCTGAGCTTAACATCACTTTTCATTTATACCAGTGAAAGCTCTGCTTTATGAAATTAATTATATTTCATGATGCTTGGCTATAATTAGTCTACTGTAAAGTGCCAATTGGACATGTTATTATTCAACCAAGACTCTTACTATTTGCAAAGAGGGGAAGGAAATTGTTAAGAATTTCTACAAATTCCTTCCTCCTTCTTACATCTTCCTTTACCAAGATGCCCCAAAGACTTTCCATGACTTCCTCACATAAATAAAAGCAAAGGATTTGGGAAGCCAAGCTAAATCTACAAACAAATCACACAGCATCTCAGATCTTGTCTGACATAGCCAGGCAATCTTGACAGCAAGAACTCTGGATTTTTTTCTTCTATTTAACACATGTAGTTACAGGAAAGTGTTCCTGACTTAAACTTCTTGCACAGGATGAGATCATCTGCTAGGGTGGAGCTGATCATGTAGCTTTTTGCTGCTCAAACTGCAATTCATCTCTTCCCATCCTTTTCCCCTTTGCATGGTCCTGGCCAAGCTCTGGCACTTGAGTGGTTCTGCCCTCAGCCAATTCCACTCGCTAAACCAGCAGGAAAGTAAATTCAGTAAAACAAAATGAGCTGCTTTTGTTTTGCCTTGTACAAAGGAACTTACTGGCCCATTCATGCTTCTCTAAAACTTCTCAGAAGTGGTGAAACAAATGACTAATATTTTGAGACAGATGAAGCAGTTTTAAGTCAATTGGAAATCCCTGATTTTCATACTTAATACAGTCTGATACAAAAAAAAAAAAGAAAAAAGAAAAAAAGAAAAATTAAAAGGGCTGTTACTTACTATTTGTCTTCTGTTTTCTACCAGGTAGATGCCAACAATCCCTAGGAAAGATCCAAAGCCAAGCTAAGGCAAAGAACAAAACCAACAGAAATGCATGAGGTCAGCTTGTCTGGACAACATACCAACACATACAGTGATATCTGAGCTAATGCACTGCACAGAATGGGCTAAATGGGGCAGGTCAAGGGAAAAGGTGGAAGTTACTGTTGGACATAAATCATATAATGTAATGGGAAATGGCCAGGACTGCAGCTCTTTGATAGTTCAATGCAAAATTTGTCATGTAGTAAACACAAGTCTGTATAGACATGCATCTATAACTTGACTACTACCACTGTTACCATTGTCATGTACAGTTTTACACACTGAAAAGCAAAAGCTAAGTAGAAGAAAAACACTTACATTTAGTCCACACATCATAATTTTTAAAAATTGCAAAGCTTTAGGCAATTGCAGACAGTTTTTCTCAAAAATTTGATGTGTTCCCCAAAGTTCAAACCCTTAGAGTTACACTTGTTAGATTTTAATGATTGCACATTTGCACACAACCCAGAAAAAGATCCTTGCTAAAGTGCTCAGAGGATCAGTATAGTCAGCTGCATCACAAATAGCCCCCAGAGAGAGGAAGAAGGGACACTGAAGTGAGCTGGCCTTAGTGTTCCAGTGTTGCTACTACATCAGGATGGTAGGAAAAGCCTCCTCCTTAGGATGGGCCCATGAAGGTTTGGAGCAGTAGAAACTCCTTGGATTCACAGTTCCAGCTCCTCTCTGTAACAAGGCCCCTGAACCAAGCTCAGAGCCTCTCCTCCAAGCACAAATTAAGATTTTTAAGGACTGCATGTCCCAGCCAAGGGCTTAAGCAGTGCCCGTAAATTCCCTGCTGTTCCGCACAACTGCGCACAGCAGAAAGCAAATCCCCTGCAAGCACTTTACTCGCTCAGTATCACAAGAGGAATCCATCACTCGCTCTCAAGAAAGCGAATGCAGGGGAAGGAGATTTGCTCTTGAGTGCTTTGGGAAAATTTATGTGAAAGGGAGGCACAAGGACTAAAAGCAGAGGCTTTGAAAGAGTGGGCAAGTGCACCCATACTGACGGCTAAATAGTAGAGATACTTGGGACCGTGAGCAAGGACGCTCTGTTCAGGGGACAGCAACTTTGTAAATTAAGATAACTACATCAAAATGACATCCGGTCCCAAGCCGCATTTTTCATTCCAACAGGAACAATCCATAAAGCCTCATTTATGGCTGATGCAGGGAACACAAAATGAGTAATATCTATGTGAATAAAAAGACCAAGCACAGAGCAATAACAATTAAATAAGGAGGAGCAGAACCATAGAGATCATGATGAAAGCAACAGCATTACTGAAATTGTTTTAGGGTCATATGAGCTAGTTTTTTTTCTTTTTAGACAACAGGCTATTTAGGAGCTCTGGTAAGTATGGTGCTGGGGACCCTGTTGAAAGAGTATAAAAATAGCAAACAAAAATAATACAGTAAGTAGTCACAGAGAAGCGACATTAAATATTTAAGTATAAACAATATTTATAAGGAAATGAGGCTGAAGCAGTTCCAACTCTGTCTTCACAGACCATTCCAAAAACACAGTCCAAACAGATGCTCAAGCAGTAATCTACTAAATGCACACACCTTCCAAAGCATAACATTACATTAACTCATCTACACACAGAAATATTTTATATTCAATTACTTTGCATGCATAAGTTCAGGTAATAGCTAGCATTATAAAGTTGCATTTAGAATTTTTCAAAACAAATTACAAGTGACCACATATGCAGGGAATTTAAGGCACTTTACTCTTCTAGAAGCCAGTGTGAACTTGGCAGAAGACATAACAGATCTAACCCTGAAGACCTGTTCTGTAAATACTTCTAGAAACAAGTAAATCTATGCCAATGTATAGTGTAACTCATCCTCATAGGTGTCTTCAAGGCAGGGTTAATTCTGCATGGTTTTTAAGATCAAAATTGCTCACCTAAGGTCAGTGGAGGCTTCATCTCATCCATCAGCTATGAAATTAATATTTTACTCTTGAAGTCTATGAGAACTAGACCTTATTTTTAATTGACAGTAACACTGTCTGTCCTCATAGTCTTGCTTTTCTCTGAGCCCAGCAGTTAAATACGTAGTGACAAATCCACTCCCCTGGTTTAGGTATCTAAGGGTCTGGGATCAGGGCTATGCTGGTTTTCTAAGCTCCCTCTACTGTCGGCATAGAAGAGAAGCACCTTTTGAGGGCTGCTGAGAACATTCTTGTTGGAATTGTTGATATTTTTTTACATATATTTTTACATATATATATATGTATATATACACAAAGCAGAGGACAGGACTGCTGGTCTGAAAGAGGCGATGGTGAGAGGAGATCTGTCCCTCTGCTCCACTCTGCTGAGACCCCACCTGGAGTGCTGCCTTTGGTGGGGTGCCCAGCATAGCAAGGACATGGACATGCTGGAGTGAGTACAGAGCAGGGCCACCAAGACAATCAGAGGGCTGGAGCACCTCTCCTATGAGGGCAGGATGAGAGAGTTTGTGTTATTTAGCCTGGAGAAGGCTCTGAGGAGACCAATTACTGCCTTCCAATTTCTGGAGGTGCCTTACAAGAAAACATGAAGACATAGGACAAGAGGTAATGCCTTCAAACTGAAAGAAGGTAGTTTTAGATTAGATATTAGGAAGAAATTCCTTACTGTGAAGGTGGTGGAACTGGAGTAGGTTGCCCACAGAAGCTGTGAGTGCCCCATCCCTGGAAGTGTACAAGGGCAGGTTGGATGGGGCTTTGAGAACCTGGACTAGTGGAAGATATCCCTGTCCATGGCAGAGGAGTTGAGATTACCTTTAAAGTCCCTGTCATCCCAAACCATCCTACAATTCTATGACAATCTGTCTGCCAATGCTGCACTGGAGTCAGTCACTTCTGGCAGTGAGGCAGAAACACAAAAGTGCTGCCACAAACCTCTGATCAGGCTTTTGGCAAGATACCATGTAAGATTTGCATAGCACTTTTAATTCTTGCTAAATGTTTGTTATATTCAATATCTTGATGACATTTACATTGGCAATTACCTATCACTCTTTCTCAGTTATTTCAATAATCCATCAAGTGTGCACAAAAAGAATTCTGAATTTTATAAAAATTATTTGGCTTCAAAAATATTTTGAAAGTGAAAATTATTAATAAAAAGTTTTGTTTTCAAAGAATTCTAATAAATTCTTGCTCTTCTAGCTGGTTATTAATGAAAACAAGACTTCCAAAAAATATTTTAGCAGGTGATGTTTTTCAGATGAGTGAGTAGACATTGAGTTATTCCTACAAGAAACTAAATGCTGAAATAACTTGTTTTGTGCAAACAAGTAATAAACATGGGTTTGTTACTTATTACACTTGTTAAAAACAGCAGCTTTAAAATGAAACTTCTTTCTAGGGATGAATGCAGATAACATGGTCTTACAGAAGATTTTATGTCAAATTTTGGAAGAAGAAAAGACCGTTATCAGTATTAATCTATCTATTTTAGGTTAATGAAAGGGAAAATCATTCTTTTAAGGTCTTATTCTTGGAGCTGCCCTTTGTTCTATTTTTAAAACACCACTCCTTATAGATCATTATCCTAAAATTATCTTTCTGAAAGTTCTGTTCTCATCGTTACACTAAGATGTAAGAGGAATTGTCTAGGAGGAACAGTTCTAACTCACAAATTATTAATAGTGTATGCATAGTATCAGAAGATGCATATCCCTCTTCTCTGGGCATTTCCTTCCATAGAGAGCAAGAAATGATGGTACCTTACTTTGGCAGTACTGGAGCCACACACCTAAGTAGTGTCTAACTCTAAACATGTGAATTTCTTTCTTCACCTTGCATCCTCTACCTCCCCTTGGCTGACTCAGCCCTTCTGCATTTGCTGCCCATACTCCTTGTATTTAAAACTCGGCTCAGGTATTGAAATTATTTCTTTTTTTTTTTTACTCCAGGCGTTTACACACTTTGGTGTATAACTGATCCCTTCTCCTGAGATCAGGAAGGGCCTGGAGGTTGGCAGGGTTACTCCTCCCCTGAAGTCACAGAGGCACCACAGGACAAAGCAGAGGAGCTTGAGCCTTGTGCCCACTGCAGGAACACTTTAAAGCAGTCTGTTCCCAAGGCTAAAACAAGACTAAGGTTTTGGAAAAAGGACCTTGTATGAGAGAACTGGCAGCAAGCCTGCACAAAAGGATGTTGGGAAGAAACCTCCACATGTCCATTTGTAGGGTTTTCCCTGCCATGGACTCAGCAGAATTCCTGACACACAGATACAAGAATGGAGTGGCTCTTCCTTCCATCAAAGCAGTGAACTTCTAAAAGGTTTTTCAAATCTATCCCATGCCTACTGTCCAGTCACACAGACACTCATCTCTCATGGAGACCAGTAGGAGTCTAGCATAGGTTTTCACACAGTTCCCTGGGCCCAGCACAATGCAGTGCAGCCTTGACCTCCTTCTACCCCCTAACAGCCTCCAGAAAAACAATTTACATTCCTGCCTTACAACACACTAGAACTAGATCAAAACAAAGCAGCATCTCTCTTCTGTGAAATGGCATGGGACTAATGGTCTTCTTTCTTTTTCTCCAATCTATCAGAGCTTCCCATTTACAGATTATAATAATTTATTTGGAGGTACCTAATATTCTAAAATGAGTTTTTTACTTACAACAATGCCTGGGTAGTAGCCTCCCACAGTAACATTTTCTGTTCGTGTGGTAGCTGCCAGACCTATGGTCAGTATGAAAACAGACACCACCAGCAGTGCGACTGTGAACCAAAGTGAAGTCCTCTTCCTTTTTGCAAACTGTCCTGTAGGGAGTGGGGGGGTAGGGGGGAGGGAAAAAAGAAAAAGAGCTTTTCATTGCAATCATGGCAGAACAAATACAAAATTATGAAAGATTTTCTTTAGCTAATCTTTTCTGTAGGTAGCCCTCCGTTGTTCTCCCACTGAGGAAAATTGCTGCCAGACAACAGAAGGAATTAAAACCTGCAGTTAGCTGGAGTACAGGTTAATGCACATGCATTGGGTAGAGGCATGAGATGAGTTTTTATTAAACTGAACTGTAATTCAGTGACAATGATAATTATGCCTTGTCTTCAGTAACATTTATAATTGTTGTTCATATTGTTAAGTGAGATCCTGCAGGCCTTAGATTCTTACCTGTATGAAGTGCCAATTTGACTCTATCTGGCCTGAACATAAAAATGAATATTTTAAACAAGATTAGCAGCTCTTTGCAGCTATCATGAAAATGAATGTGCTCTTCATATTTACTGGAGTAAGAAATCTGTATCCTTGAAACAAAGCTGTAATAGATTTTATCAGGCGATGATACATGAGACTTTTCTAACAGTGGCTGCTCAGTGAAATCCTTTCTGTCTCACTGGGATTTGGATCCAGATACCCCAAAGTGAAAACCAGCACGCTCCCCTCCAGCTTGCAGCCTGCTCCAAGGCCCTTATCCTTGTTATCCAGTGGCAGATCTGAGCTGCAGCCAGAGGTTACTCACACCAGGGCCCCAGCCCACAGCACAGACTGTGTAGGACTGATTATAAAAAGCCATTAATACATGACTATAACTAACAACAGACACCCAAGCGAATCAAATCATGGTGCCTGTTTTTGGTGTTCTCACTTTGAGAGGCAAGGCAGGAGTGTGCAGGATCACCCTGCAGCACTGGGCCACGCAATGCCATGGTGCCATACACTGCACCTGGGCAGGATGGAGCTCCTGAGAAAGCACAGCCTGGCCACAGCAGGGCCAATGTCTCTCCCTCTGTGGCCCCACGAGCTGCCCAGCCTCGGGAGAAGGCAGAGACTGCGACGCTGCACTGAGGACTGGACACAGCAAGGAGGAGGTGAGAGGGGAAGGCAGGCTTGTGTGGGTCAGGCTCTGGAAGCAAAAGCAGGGGAAATGCAGGAAAGACAAAACACAAGCAGAAGCCATTTGCAATGAGTCACTTGAGTTTTGTGGCCATTTTAAAGTCATTTAACTCAGTTAAATGTTTATAGTTCAAAAGCCAGACTAGATTAGTGATGTTTGCAAACAAAGTCAAATAATTTCAATCAGTAAAAAAATTAATTTATAATAACAAGCTGTGTTTGCTGACATTTCTCCAGTAAAACAACCCAAAATTATTCCAGTCTTTTAGTATGAAATACAAGCAACTTTCCTAAAGACAAATACCATCTATTGAGCTTACACAAATCTCTTTCACCTGCATGTACAAAGCTGTCCTGCTAAAGATAATGAAATAATTCCTAAGACTTGCTGAACATCTTTTCCCCAGCCTGTGTCTCTGCTGTCTTTCTCTGGCAATTCCCTGTTAATCCATGGAGGGTCACTGGGCATAGAGAAGCAGAGAGGTTCTTTGTCAGCAACAACTTTCAGGTGTGCAGCTCCCCAAATCAGCTGCTTACAAACTTAAATGATTCATTCAATATATTTACCAGATTGTAAATAATATCTGATGTCCTTGCCATACCTTATTATCTTTGAAAAGCCATGGAGAATAAGGAATCCCCAAAACTGAAGAACAGCAAATGCTCCACCTGCTTTTAAAAAGGCCAAAATGATTCAGGGAATTCTAAACCAACCAACCTCACTTTGGTTCCTGGGATGCTGGGACCAAAAAGGAGGAGTAAGTCCTCTTGTAAAATGTTTCTGGGTACAGAAGGAAAAGGTAATTGGCAACAGTCAGGATGGATTTAGCAGAGCCAAGTCATGTCTGACCAGCCTGGGCACCAGCTATGGCAAAAAGACTGCACCTGAGGATCTCTGGATGTCTTTTGCCTTAATTCTAGCATGGTTTTTAACATGATGCCAAGTCCTGAGCAAGGGAAGGAGCAATTCATTGCAGTGACACAGGTAAGGGACTGCCAGGCTGCAAAACAGCTCTGCTGGAAAGAACCTGGGTGTACTGGTAGATGCTGAGATGATCATGAACCAGCAGTGTGCCCTAGCAGCAGGATCCTGGGCTGCACTAACAGGAGCATAATTAGTAGATCACAGGAGCTACCACACCCATTTATTCAGAACTTTTTAGACCACACAATATTACACTCATTTTTGGGCCCTCAGTACAAGGGAAATACATAAATTAACTACAATGAATTCCACAGAGGACTGCAAAGAAGGTCAGGGACTGGTACTCTCTGTATGAGAAGAGGCTGAGGGAACAGGGCTTGCTCAGCCTGGAGATGAGATGACTTTTGGCAGGGCTAGTTGCAGTCTTCCAATTCCTTTGAGCTGTTGTCAAGAGAACAGACTCAGGCCTTTCACAATGGCACACAGCAGGAGGAAAAAGGACAGCAGACAAAATGAAATACAATAAAGTGTTTCAGACTTGGTATAAGAAGAAAAAAAAATCAACATTAGGACGGTCAAACATTGGAATGGGTTGCCAAAGAACTTGTGCCCCCTCCAACTTTGGAGGTTTTCAAGATTCAAGGAGAAAAAGCACTAAGCAACCCGGCCTGAGCTCATATTTAACCCAGCTTTGAGCAGGAGCTGGAATTGCAATTGAGGTACCTTTCTACCCAAATTCTTCTATGGTTTTATGATAGTCAAGACAGCTAGACTAAGAGTGGGTTGGGTATGTGTGCTCATGTCCACCGATATGAAACTGCAGCTGCAATGTAGACATACTCTAAAGGGACACAAACTATCCCAAAGTCAGTGGGGTGCATGCCCCTCAGCCAAGACTTCTTGAAAACACTGAAAAGTGCCTGAGGAGCCAAACCTCCACGTTTTCCTCAGAGTAGCACCTGTACTGGCAAAGGTTGATAAGATTGGATGGAGATAGACCATGGATCCAACCCACCCACCTGAGCTCTGATTATGAATAATGAAAGACATGAGCTTGGTTACCCTGAGTTTGCTGGAAAATGTCTTAGGAAAAGCATGGTCCTATTTGTAATTGAAGTAGATCTGATGTGGATTTAGTGACACAAAATAAAAAAAGATGTCATTATTTGTCGGGACATTTTTTGGTATGAACTACATTTTGACATTGAAATGTACACGTCAGAAGAAATTTATGTATGCAATACTCTTCAACCCTCATATTTATTGATTTTTACTGCCTGCATCTCAAAATAGAGGCAAATATACAGTTGTATCTCCCCTTTTTCATAGTCCAGTTTGGAAACTCTGATAAATAATCATGTCTTTAGCTATGAACTCCATCCTTAAGAGAGGCTATTTATGTGCAGGAGCACGGAAAGGCCCTTTCTGGAGAAGAGGCTGGCACATTCAAGGTCTTATTCTCAAAGACTAACACATGCTCAGAGAAGATGGGTAGAAATCAGGCCTAAATTAGTTTTTATCATCATTGTTTGGCTTTCCTTAGTGACAACAATGAAAATCTTTGCTCTATCAAAATATGTGTAATTACATGCACATAAGCATCAGCATACTGGGAGGCCTATGTAATATTTGCAAAGCAGCTTAATATCTTCAGAAGCTACAGATGCAAAGGGTTCCTACTATTAGCTATCTTTGCAATTTCAGTCGTTGGGTCCCAAGAATTTTCAAGCCTTTGTTTACTGCTGTTTGTAGCAGTTGCCATGCAGTTCATTTGGATCTGTTTATAATGTACCTGCCAGCCAAAACCCAATGCCAGACTCAGAAGCTCTGTCTCCAGCTCCTGCCCAGCCTTCTTCCCTCACACTCTGTGGCAAGGCTTGGACTGAAGGCTGGCCATATACAAGAATAGCAATTAAATTAAAAGCAGAGGAAACGTTGCAGTCAATATCTGCAGCCTGAATTTTCTTCCAACAGCAATGTTCCTGGAGTGCAGGAAACAGTTAATGGAGGCTATTCGCTTTCCAATTTTTTAGTACTGAACTAACTCTCAGAATAATTTTGACATTTATTACCATCAACTTCTTTAACAATGACTTGGTATGAATATTATTAAACTCCTAATCTGGACCTTAATGCAATTTAATTATAACTTAAAATTCTTATATTTAGCATGCCAGAAACCAAGGCTGTAAGAAGAAACCTTGTCATATCCTTATTAACATTAGTTTGAAGATGGGGTCAATAGAGGGTGTGAATATGTTATTAACATCTACTGGCAATATTCCTCAGCAATTTTGACCAGTGAAGTATTGACTGAGTCTTGGGCACTGAGTTTTTTGCAGTATTAACTGCAGCGATAGGCACTACAGATAAATTAGAGAGGTAACAGACTGGCTTGTGCTTTGCCTGGTACAGATATAAATTGTGCACAAAAAGGAAGTCATAGAAACACTCTGCTTTGCACACTAAACATCTGTCAGGAAAAGAATCTGCTTGTGCCCTGCTTCCACAATGGAAGGCGAGAAAACGCCACCAGGACAAGGAAGAGAGACACCAGACTGCTGCCTCCCTGGGACAGAGAAAGGCCCATGAGGAGGGGAATTGAGATCACCCTCCAGAGAGCAAAAAGGAGAAGTGCCTGCTGAAGACCACACTCTGCTGCACCCAGAAAAAACTTCTGTTCATCAGCTGCAGAAAACAAAACTGGCTCTGTTTGCAATGGGTGGGGGCTAAATTAAATTTGTAGGAAGATTATGGGAAAATGAATGGTTTTGTGGGGAGGGTATGTATGAGATTGCAAAGTGGTGGGTCTAATGATATAGGGTCTGGATTTGGACAAAGCAAAGAGTGAGTTTAAAAGGAGAATGAACTAATTAATGATGAAACATGTCTGTGGCACAGAATGTGTCCAGGGGCCAAGGAAAAGAAAGATAGAATGAAGCAGCATCTCTCCATCTTCGAAAACCTCCATACAATCTGCAACTTAACTAAAAAAAGTCTACATTTAGACCAAAGAAGCTATACTATGCTAACTTCACTATTTCTTTTAAAATCTATCTTCAGACATCATAAAGTTAAGTTTAAAAAAGTGGCATAAATTTTGGCTACTGCTGTAGGATGTAGCAGTTAGCTGGGATTACAATCACCTTTGCTGAATATTAGCACTACATAATTCCATACCTTCTTCTTTGATCTAGTTATTGTGATCAAAATGGAAACACTTATTTCAAATCATGCCCCAGCCTGGTGTTTACTAGCATCTTACTATGAGAAAAGGAAGGAAAGTTTTGTAACAGGAAAAAAACCCTGCCTTTTTTTTATTTTTATTATGTTATGGATACTACTAAAAATTGTGACATGTTTCAGAGAGTGGCATTAAGCACACAGAATAAGATAATTTAAGTGGAAATTCACCGTAAACAAACCTTAGTATCAAAAGTATCTGCTGTTTTGCTGCTATTGAGAAAATTTTTAGAAGATTTTTGGAGCTAGATTAGAAATTTTTAATTACTGCAATGCTCACACTTCAGTGCCATCTCTCTCAACTACAGTTTTGTGTATTTTAAAAACTGTTTCATGGCAGTGAAATTGAATTAATCCTACATTGCCTCCCAAAATTAAATGTGACGGATTGAGATGCTTAAAAGAGATATTCACACCTGCTGTTGGTGATTACTTTCCCTCTTCTGATTAAATGCTTGACTTGTCCAGAGTGCTGAACTAATTAAACCAGATGCAACAGCATTCATTTCAAGCTGCAAGACAGCAGCTTGTATCAGGCCCATCTCTTACCTTTATCATTGTGTTATATATTCAAGACCATGGAAAACAGTTTACAATTCTACTACAAAATATCCATACTGAACAAAATGAAAAAGCAATCCCACAAACCCTGATATACTATGTAGTATGGCTACAGTAAGTGATACCATGCAGTATCACTATGACCTCATTGTTTTGGCAGCAATTGTTTCACCAATAAATAATTTAATGAGCAGCTAATCACTAGTTTGAAGCTGGCATGCAGATTCTTCTTTTTCCAATGACTACCTGAAAATGTTTTCAAGTTACAGCACATCTCCCACGGCCACATTTTCAACACCAACATAATTTTTCTTCCAAGTTTAAGACAAAAATCAAGATCTGATACATTTTTCATCCAGCTGTTAAGACGCTTGAGTGCATAGCAAAGCCTCTGCTTATCCTTTCAAATGCTACACAGAGTAATTCTCAGAAGCAAGTTCTGTATTTTCTAAACTTTAACAAATTCCGCTGGAATAAGGCAATACTTGACCTTATGTATTTGTATTTCAGGACGTACGCTGTAAACACAAGCCATTCAATTAGGAGAACCAGGAGGAAGGAAACGAACCCAACACCTGTCCCCAGCCCGCCCCGCACCTGCGGGCATCTCCGCCTGCTCCAGCGCAGCCAGCACGATGGCTCTTACATCAATTTCCTATCCGCGTCCCGCACCAAGCTATTCCTCCGAATGTTAAACCTCCAGCACAGGCATTCACCAAGCGCAGCTGACAGCTCGGAAGAAGAACCGGTATTTTTAAACACCCCGGTGAGCGAGAGGCTGAGCGGTAGCGCGCTGGCGGTCTCGGGCTGAGCCCCTCCTTGTCCCCGCTCTAAGGGGCACAACCCTCCTTAGTCCCCGCTCTAAGGGGCACAACCCTCCTTACTCCCCGCTCTGCGAAGCACAACCCCCCTTGGTCCCCGCTCTAAGGGGCACAGCTCGGGCACAGCCCCCCTTAGTCCCCGCTCTAAAGGGCACAGCCCCCCTTAGTCCTCGCTCTAAGGGGCACAGCACCCCTTGTTCCCACCGCTCTACGGGGCACAGCACCCCTTACTCCCCGCTCTGCGAAGCACAGCCCCCCTTGGTCCCCGCTCTAAGGGGCACAGCCCGGGCACAGCCCCCCTTAGTCCCCGCTCTAAGGGGCACAGCACCCCTTGTCCCCACCGCTCTA
>VZTB01017524.1:251647-324066 GCA_013397245.1 Thryothorus ludovicianus | reverse complement strand
CCTGCCGCCCTCGGGGCAAGCACGGAACGGGGCTCCTCTTGTGCGGCCGTCGGCTGCTTAGTTCGTTATGTGCCTTACCCGTGTCTCAGCCCTGGAGTCGCTTCTGGGTTTCTTCTTGGCCAATTTGATACCTGGTGGAGATCAGAACTGTCCCAAAGTTTCCTTTCAGCTTTCTTCTTCCCTTAAAAAATATATTTATAAAAATCAGAATAAAATACAACAGCAATCAGAAATACTAATTAAACTACAAAAGCTGGCGTCTCAGAGACGTGGGTTAAGGCAGCTGTAGGCTAAGGCAGGAAATGTCAAGAGTCAAGAGATGCTGCAGGGATGTTCTTTTTCTTATATGATGTCTATCAATTTCTCAACCCCACTGTCTCAGTTTTTATTCCTTCTGCAGATTCTGACTCTTGTCCTGCTGCTTCCCAGGAGCTGCCAGCTGTTGCTTCTGGTGCTACTGACTTTAGCACTAAGATTGTGTGACTTCTGCCTGCAACAAAGTCTACCAACAACGGAGAAGAAATAGCCAAAGGCACTGTGCTGCTTTGGTGTCCACTGTTCTTTATGCTTGACTTCCCTATAACAGAGAACATAATAAATTTTGTTTGTGAAAAATGTTTTTGATAGGCTGCCAAGTGCTTTGCTTATGTTGTGTTCTGCCACTTGCAAAAAGCACAACTCTACTTAATGTTCTTGTTTTTCTAGTGTTCCAACCTCTATATGTATATGTTTCTATGTATTTAATTTCTTCAGTCTTTGGCAGATTTCCCCAGGAAATGGTTGGATGGAAAGACACAATTTTCTCAGGTACTAACCCTGTAGTCTATGAAGATAAGTAAGCCAGGAGCTAAGGCCAAACACAAATCCACTTTTTTTCTCTTTGCATCCTCTAACTTGAAGAGGCAGAAGAAAGGAGAAGAAAATAGGGTGGAGGTAGTATTTGTATTATTAATAACTAGTTTTTAATAGAAATTAATGAAGTAATAGATTGAGAAAACAGAGCTAGTGATGGTACAAATAAGAAATTTGTTTGAAAGTGGTAGTGGATAAGGATGATACAAATGCCTCAAAATCTGGTAAAGACTCTCGGGTTTGGGGATGGCTATGAATAAAAGTTTTCACCAACAGTAAATAACTGTTGGTGAAATAAAGTTGGGGAAGATTTCAATTCCCCAGACAGGTGCAAGACGAAGACCACACACAGCATGTATTATTTGGTCTGATGGGCAATAAACCTTTTATTTTCCAGCTGTCACTGATCAGACTTAACAGCCTAAAGGGAAGCTGAGCTGTTTTATAATTCTTTTCAGTAAAATATAAGGATATTATAAATCCTTTGAAAATAATGTGATTATAGAAAATAATCTTTGATGAATGACTAACATTATTTACTGCAGATTTCTTGAGGACCAAGAATAGATCTACAAGAATATCCTACAGTCCTGGATATCAGAGGGCAAACATTAAGAAACGATGAAAAATGGTTGGTGAGGCTGCGTGGACCTAGCATTTGAGCGTGGAAGAATCATGGACTTACTTTAAATCCAAAATGGAAAATCCTGTTATAGCACTTACATGCAATAAAAGAGGTTGGAATAGATCAAGAATAATTGTGCAGCTAGTGGATAAGTAACTACCTGAAAATGAATGGACGTACAGGAAATAGGAGAAGTACAGTTTGCTGGGTTGGAAACTGCAGGATCAGAGAAAAAGAATCTAAATGAACTAGATGTTGTAAAGAAAAGGATAACTGATAGCAAAGAATTCTTCAACTACATAAATAGAAGTGATTCAAAGAAGCAAGATATGTGGTGGCTAAATGCCAGAGGTGAGATGAAGGCTGTTCCAAATATTGAATAAATATATTGCCTCAGTTTCCAGTGAAAAGGAAAAATTAAGGTGAGGGTATTTACATAGAGCATAAACTAAGCAAGACAATGTAAAAGATTATATCGGCAGATGTGAAGGGGAAGCATAAGTTAGACTGTTTCTTGTGACAGGTCCCAGAAAATTGCACCCCAAATGCTGAAAAAATTGGTATCCATTGGGTCAAGTCCTGAGCAACACTTTTGATAAACCAGTGAAGCTGGGGTGGAAGCACTCTTACTGCAGACTGTTGGAGATCAGGAAACCTGTCTTCTAAAAAGGCAGAAGGAAGGAGAGGAGCAGCAACTCCATGCCCTGTTAATTTGACTGAGAAAATTCTTAGAGGTAAGTGAAAAATGGGTTCAGCTACGTTATGGTTCATCAAAGCTAGATCTTGTCAGAATACAAAGATGTTTTATAAGGTAGGTGATTCCTCAGGCAAGAGTACTGCAGTGAAGCAAATCTGTCTGGATGTCTACAACATTAATGGTGTCCTTTAGAGGAAAAGTCTTAACATGGAGAGGACAGCTGCAAGAATGGGTCAACATCAGGTATGGGAATTGCAAACGAGAAGCCAAGATAAAGGCAGGCCACCTGAGGTGCCCCACAAGGACTAGTCTGGAGGCAAAAAAACTGATGCTGCTGGGTTTAAGGACTGTATATCTGGTCATGAACTGTGTGGCCATCACAAGGCTGGCAGGAACAATTCTATTACTGCTATCACAATTGCTGTTACTGAGGACAGTGGGAGCAGGAACATGTTAAAAATGTGTTGAAATGGGGCTTACATAATTAAAAACTAAAATTGGGAGCTTTTATTGTAATTTTGGAGTCCCCCCACTTCAGTGAAATGGAGGAAGGATCTACACATCACTATATTATATCAATGAGAATACTCCTCAACAGGTGTGTTCTGGATATGTTATGTAATCCTTGTTAATTAGTTCAATGCATCATAAGTGTGATAGTACTTCTTTTTATATATATGTTGCTAAATGTCTCCAAAGCCAAAAATGTGTGGGTTTTTTCACCATTTTGATGTGTAACTTGGACCCAAATTTCTTAATTATTATTCTTAAGATCTTTGTTCCTCAGATGCCTGGCTCATGGATCTTGTTCAAATGTCAAAATGAAACACTTTGCTAGATTTGTGCCCAAAATGAGTTCCCACACTCCAGGGTTAGGCTGGCAAGGACTCTTAAGAGTTCTTGTAATATGTGTTTTTGTGGCATATTTGTCAAGATAATGTTTGCATTCTCACCCAAAAAGTGCCTTGTCAGTGCTATGCCTGAAAGCCCCCATGATCTCCTTGGTTTCTTCTCCTCCTTTACTTTGGCACACGGAAGGTTTGAAGGATTTTTGCCTTTTTTCCTACAGGTAATCACCACAGTAGTGCATTCTTTGGAACTGAGGTTGGTCATTCATGAGATTTCATTCCTGTGTTTTCTTGAAGTATTTTCTTCTTTATTTTGAACGTGATCAATCTGTTTGGTCTTTTCAGGTCATATTTTCTAGGCTAGCAGACATTCCCTTTGCTTCTCTCTAGCCTCTGTGTCATCACACTCTTTTTGGGCCTCATCTTTCTTCAAGGTTGATGCACAATGGCTGGGCAATATTCACAGAATCACAGGTTGGAAGGGACCACAGAGGATTACTTGGTCCAAACTTCCAGCTCAAGCAGGGTCATTCTAGAACATTGCACAGGATTACATCCAAACAGTTCTTGGATATCTCCAGTGTTGGTGACTCCACAACTAAAACAATTATTTTTCAAAATAATTTTGATTTATAAGTCTGTTTAACAGCATAATTCCTCCAAAATACTCAACAGTTTTTCCCAACTTTGTATTTTCTGCAAATTTAATGTATTTTATATCCAAGGCCATCAGTGACCATACTGAACAATACCAGACAGTGCCTCAGCACTTTCTGTCTTCCAGGACCATTGATAGATGTGACTGTCCAGCTACTGATTTCATCTCTTCTGTACTATTGTAATTTACACTGTTTCTCTGTAAAAGGTCTGGTACAGGCTCAGAAATCAGTCACAGAGACTACCAGTGTGAAGCATCTTAAATGGCCCTAATGCAATTAATTCTTCACCACAGTACTTGGACTGTTACTGTATTCCTCAGAAAGTCTGGGAGCTGTCTCCTCCTCTCGTTATTTGAATGTCCAGTCATTGCTGAGGCAGAATTCAGGATGCTTAATACTGTGGTTTTCCCAGTCACACATTTCCCAGGGTCATGACAGCAAGGCAAGAAAATTTCCTTGGCTCATACTGTATAAATGGTGTTTATTGGCATGGTCACTGGTACAGTCCCTTGAGAAGTACATTGCCTTAGTTCAGCTGAGCAGTATAAGGGAATCATGCAGGAAAGTGAAAGGAACAACAGAAGTAACCCTGAGGTTGAGATAAATGGACACAATATTTGACTAAAATATGGCTATGAAAAGACAATTTCTGGGCAATTCTCTTCAAAAGTTCTGCTTCCTGGTCAGTATTTCATTAGCATGAGATTCAAAAGACTCTGCCTGACTTCTTTAAAAGGGACTTGAAAAGGTAAAGCTATGTACAGCATTATTCAGAGGCCCTGGAAATAAGTGAATGACACAATCATTTGTGGTATATGTTTGGTATGTTTGTCAAAAGTGGGTTTAAACTTTTTAATTGCCTTCCATACACTTTTCACCTGCTAATTTGTGCAGTCAGTTTTTGAATTCTATAAACTTTCAGCATTCACAGCATGTTGTGACAAGGAGCTCCATGTGTGCTGTGTGAAGACATGGGATAGCCCAATGGGAACAAGAGGCAAACTGAAAAGAGCAAGATAAAAGTCAAGTTAAATGTCAGATATATTTAAAATCATAGAATATACCTGAGGACAAGTACATTGCCCTTAAAAAAATACCCTAACAAAACAACAAGCAAACAGTTGCTACATGATGCCAAAAGCATCATTTATTAATATTTATTTGTAACAAAGCTAGATAATTAAGTGTGAATAATGTACTGGAGACCATTCTTGTGCTGTAGTTCATATCAAGACAACAAATCTCCGAAAACTGAAGGAAAGGTTTTCAGAGAAGTGCCTGTTTTTGAAATATTGTCACACCACCAGAGCTTTTATAAGCTGCATATGTACCTCTGTAACATGACTAACAAAGGTGTGTTTGAAAGGTACCAACATTAACACATCAGAAAGATGACTGAAGAAAAAGCAAAAAACACTTGGTTGGTATTGTGAATACTTACATTAATTTGTATACAGATAGAAAAGTCTACACAGAGGTATTTATACCAGTCCAAACAGGAACAGATAATCAATTTTTGGAATGTATGAGGAAACTCCTCTGGAAAATGCCTTTTAAATTTCAGAACTATGCCATCACCAAAAGAATAAATCAATCTGGAATGCAGATGTAGTAGTGAAATTTTATAATAGGCACAATTTCAACTATACTTCTAAATAGTTTACATAAAGTGTGATTAATTATTTTTCCTAGCTCAAAGCATCTTAAAAAAAATTTCCTTTGATAGCACAGTGAATTATACTGTCCCTTCAAATTGAGTTTTTTGAAGCCCAGAAGTAAGTGAGACACCGTGTACATTTTCTCATGTCAGTTGGTGCCTTATTTAGACAGGTGCCCTCGATCCATGTCTGCTGTAGTGACACAAAGTCAAGGACAGTGTCAGTGATGGAAAAGAGCTCCTTGTGCCTCACTTGTCCCATCCAGGCAAGGTTGTTTCCTCTGAGCATCTTTGCTTGGTTGATTTTTAAAGTCTCTCTTATAAAGTTCTCCTTTCCCTTGACAGGCAGTTTTACAAGTTTAATGGAAAACGAGGAAAGTCAAGAGCCAAGTTCCACACTGACAACCCCTCAAGAGCTGTAATGTACCACAACATTTGTCAAACTCATCTCCTAATTGTTTTACTGATGTACTCCTTTAACTCCAAGAACTCACCGTACTCTTCATAAATTCTGGACAATGAAATATGGAATTAGAGCCGTATTCTGACATGCATCACAGTTTCTTCTGAATCAAAAATGTCTTGGTAAAGAGAACAGCAAAGAAGAAGAGAGAAGAGGCAGAGTGTGAGCAGAGACACATTTGAAGCTTGTTCTAGAAGCAAATCTCCCAGCCATGGAGAGGTGTCCTAGTAATGTCGAGTGAGTCTCTTCCTCCCTCTCAGAGGGTCCTTAGGAACCACCTACCTATTTAGTGGGGAATAAGAAAGCATGCTCTTACTGCAGCCCAGTGTTTCAGCATTTTCACAGCACTCACATCCATTGAAAAAATCACAACTGCAGCATTTCTTTTACCCATGAGAGAAGAAGCTTGCCAATTCTTAAAATTATGCTTGTGTTCAGGATTTAATAAAGATGTAAAAATGTAACAGGAGAAAGAACATAAAACCTGACTTGGAGGCTGGGTCCTCCAGCAGGACATTGTGTGATTCTGGGGGGATGAGGGTTCCTGGCTACTTGACAGAATAAGGCAGTGAATGAGATGAATCACTGGAATTTAGCTGGAGACAGTACAGGACATGCAAATAGCAGGTGGATTCTGAGTGTCAGATCCAAGGTTGTTCAGTTAGAGCAGTGCCTTACAGTGGCACTGCTTTAGCTCAGCTGTGCCTTCAGCCCTGTAAGAGTCACCTCTACAACATCCCACTTGTGGCTGTACCCATGCTGGCTCTAAAACACCTGAGAAGCTTGGCCTTTGCTTTTAAAAGGAAAGATGATCCTCCATTCCATGGTGATACTTCAGTGGGAAAGAAATTCTTCCATTAAAAGTTAAAATGTCAGCACTCTGTCTTCCCAATGCCTAGCTTGGTTCATTATGGCAGCACAAAGGAAGGACTACAGCCTAGTTTATTTCTTCTGCTTGATTTGAAAGTACCAAAATTAATGATGCATATGGTGACACTGGCTGCTTGTGGAGATAAAGAGGAGATGTAGGGTTGAAATAAAAATAGGTGACAGGTTTTAAAATGCATTCTCTGCCATCAGGGCTAAGACGCTTTCAGCAGCAGTTCAGAGTCTTCCATGTACTTTGTTTTGTAAAAAGCTATATTGTCAATAAAGAAAAAAGAGTTAAAAGTAGTTGGTGGAGTATGACTTGCTGCCAAGCAGATTTAACTGTCCAGGAGATGGACTATGGCTTTCTGCCATGGATATCTAGACATATAAGAAGAAGATGAAAGATGTAGAGCCATTGAACCCCGAAGTGTTTCACAAAGGAGAAAAGCATAGCAGAAAACATTATTTGGAGATTTTTTAATAGTGTTCTCTTTCCCTGGCCCTTCCCTATTCTTTTTTTTACAGCTCCGAGGCCCTCATATTCAGAGTAGTTAAGTGGAACATGTTACATGTCTTCCTTTATTACCTTTTGACCTCATTGTCCAAAGTATTATGTGAAATTATCACATTTTGATTCTAATAATAGAAATAATTTCAGTCTAGGACGGGCTTATCACTTCTAGGCTTCTTCTGCCCCTAATTTTTTTGTTTCCTTTGGGTGTCAGTCATCGACACTTCTCCTGACGTCACCACAGAACTGTCACTTAAGCAGCAGAGTCCCTGTGCCTTGTGTGGTTAGACCACAAAAACAGTATTTTCAACAGGACAGGACAGCACACATAAGAAACCAAGAGAAACTTCTCTAAGAGGAGAAGATCTAAGCCATGAATAGATGTTGAGACTGGTCTAAAATGACCGAGAGTTAGACTGGTATTTGCAAGGCTTGCACCCTCAGTAATATGACCCCTTTCCTGTCCATGCAGCCCCACAGATGGAGCCCTGAAGTCACCAGATGTATTTTGTGCAGAGTTGAAGAGGGTGCTCCTGAAGGAGCAGGACAAAATCAAAGCTCTTCACTCTTGCTTGGTCTCTGTGGAGAACTTTCTGCTACCCTGGAATAAAGCTCTGCACAGGAGAGTGGGAGGTGAGCTCAAATGTGACAAATGCTGTGGCATATGAGGAATTGTGGACTTTTAAGGATTGGAACTGAAACTACATTTGAAATGCTGTGGAGGAAGGCCTAACTTTATATACTCTGCACAGAAGTCCCTCAACTGCCTCTCTTTCAGAGCTCTGAATTAAATTTGGACAGAATTTGAAGGATCTTCAGCTCATGAGGAAGTATCTGGTTTACTATGGTTTGAACTAGAGTTTAAATATTATGGGTATATCAGATTCCTGACTAGCTCATGTATGTAGTTTGTATTTAAGAGAAACACAAGGCCTTTCCAGCTCATTGGGAAAAAATAAATTAATTTGAAAAATTACATCAAAGCAGTATGAACAATAGGAATAAAACAAGAGTTGAGACCAAGGTTCCCACTATAATGCAAACAGCTTTTGGAAGAAGTCAAATAAAAATATATAACATTCGAATTTATATATGTAGCTCTTTCTGAACTTAAACACTCAATATTTTTAATTACTACAAAATCCTTATAAATCTAGAGGCCTCCTGTACATTTGAACAAAACTGTCTTCATCAGTCTGGAAGATTATGACCTCACCTGTTGACATCAAAGCTTAATCTAACCCAGCCCACAGAGACTTTTGATTATGAGCAAACTCTTCATGTACATTTGAGTGTTCAGCTCTGCTTTGGACTTCTACGTCTTCCTTTTTATTGCCCTTTCAACTATAGCAGACATAAAAACATGAAGCATTTAACATGAAAATTTCCTTCCTAGAATCTTTTGTAACATTTTTTACTTCTTGCTTAGACTTTTGGTTTTTAACTAGAAGCTGCTTGTTAATTTATAAGACATGATTTTCTTATTCTATTAAAAATGTTCTACTACACAGCATCCTACGTTTCCCCTACCAAGCAAGGATGCCAGGTCTTTAATCTAAATATCACCCATTTATGTATTTATATATGACAGCTGTTTGTGGAAACATCTTTTCACATAGAATTAGTCTGCTGCTTATTTGCTGCACATGCAGCACCCAACATGCACTGATTCCTCACGTGAGGGTAAAAGGACAAGAGTCTCCTTTAGAAAGCCTAAACTCGAGGAGAAACACAAATGGAAAGAAAGGAAACGGGAAACGAAAATCTTAATTTGGTGCTGCTTACTCAAGAGGTTTGAATTTTGATTTTCTCATCTGGAAATGTGGCTGAAGCAGTCATGCTGCCTGTGAGTGCTTTCTGGGAGGTGTTTCAGTAAAAGTTTTTGAGCTATGGCTGAAGAGGGAGGCCTGGACTTCAGCTCAGAGCACACAACACAGGCAGCTGAGCTCCTTCTGAGATGTTTAGGGTGTACATGTGTGAGGGCAGGCACAGACATGAGGGACCAAGTGTCATATGGGATGAGAGGCCAAGACAAGACCTTGGCAGGGAAGGAGAATGCTAGAGGAATGACTTAGGAGAGGCAGGTGGGAGACAGGTAATAAGTGCTCTGCTGTTTCACCTCCTCAAACAGCAGCTGTGCTTTCAGCAAGACATAAATTGACCCCAAGCTTACAATGACTTTACAAATAAAAGATAACTTTTTAATTAATTGCACAGTGAATAAGAGAGAAATGAGCACTTCTTTCTATAATGATGATGTGTATTTGGTAGTGCTCTCCTGCTGTCTAAATAAATGGAAAGCAGAGTGCTGTGGTGCTCTGGCAGTACTTCTGGAATTGGATTATCTCCCTTCCTCTACTTGGCATCCCAGAACAGTCACTCTTAATTGTACCTTCTATCTGATTATTAACTGCTTCTGACCATGCTCCATCTCTTCCCTAATCTGCTTTTCATCTTCTGCATTGCTTCTCCATAATTGCAACTGACCTGTCTCAAGGCCCCAGATTATTTCCTATTGTCTTGTGCAACAGATTGCCTGGGGGATTTTGGTGGCTCCACTCATCATAGTGCTGCTCACCTCTCTTGAAACTGGTTTTGTTGCCATCCAGCATGGCCAAGAGCAGAAGCAGTTCCTGCAGGCACTGGTGTTGGTGCATGAGGTTTCTGAACCAGCACAACATTGGTCTTCAAACAGCTGGGCAGGCCCAACAGCAAAGTTACAAAATGGCAATCTTGGCCCTGCCTGTCCTCAACAGGGCAAATACAAAATATAATGGTGGTTGCCAGCCCACAGATGTCAGGTGAATGATTCAATTTGAATCAATTTGAACGATTTTTGAATTGTGTTCCAGAGGCTCTGTCATAGTATAAGCAGTGCATGCCACAAGTTATGAAATGCACTCTGAAAAAATGCTTCATATGTGCAGTCATTGTCTTCTAAAAACCCTCACATCAACCCTCCACGCAGCCAGACAGGAACTGCCTTAAAGTCATGGAAGTAAATACATTTCTCTTTTAAAATCATAGGAGACTGATAGCTCTTCTTGCCAGGAAAATCATTAGGCCATCACTTGGAGTCTGGAACAGAGCAAAGAAATAAATGAAAGAGATAATAAATCCCTCTATTCATATTACAGATCATGAAAGGGGAAAAACTGGCAAGCATCTGCCATGTAAGAAACTGGTCTGGAAGTTGGGAAACAAGCAAGAAAGGCTGGAGTGAGACGTCATCAGAGGAGCAAAAATATCTCAAATCCCTAAGCACTGCAAGTATCCTACACAAACAGATAGCAAATACTCAACGAAAATAAAATTATTATTGCATATTAGATCACTAAATACCCTGTGGCAGCCAGCTTTGAGATGCCAGAAATTTCAGACAGAGAAACTGAATACCAAGCCTGTATTGCTGCTATCAATTACTTTACTTTCATTTATAAATAATGCTGGCTTGCTTAGGTTGCCAGGTAGGAGCTCTAAGACTATCTGGGGTGATATCTCATTCCTTTAGAAAACCTTAGTTTAATACATTATGTGCTCTAAAGGTCGTCACTGAAGAAAGAGGCTCTAAGACCACAAAGCAAGAATCAGTTGCATGGAAAAAATTAGTTTTCCTCCTGTATCAGAAGAAACCTGAGATCTTCTGCCCTTTTTCCTGGGTGAAAACAGACATACATCCCAGACTGGCAGTCACCAAGAAGTTGACCTGCAGAAATGTTCTGGTCTTTTGGACCCTGGCTCCAGACTCACATTTACTGAACTGAGAAAGCAAATCCATGCATTCTGAGGAGGCCTGACATCCCTCTGAGAGGACTCTGTGATAGCCTCTGGTGTAGGACTTTATGGTTCATCATCATCTACACAGGCACACCCACACTATGCAGGGGTCAAGGGCTGGTGGGCTTGGATTAGGTGAGCTAAATAAAGTACAGGGATTTGCAGGTGCAAATGAAACTCCTCCATGCAGCTGATCTGCCTGTTGAAACCTGAAAGAGATTTGGTCCCTTTGAAATTGAGATTCCACTAAGTGATAAGGCCACCATTGTTTTGCACTCCAAAATTGACATCAGAGGCACCAAACACATGGTTTTTTAAAGTCTCTATGTTATGAATAATTGTTAGGCCATTTTCTTTTGCAGGTTATTAGCATGATATGCTGATAACAAATCTGTTAATATAACATCTGAAGGTCTAGCCTCGTGTGATAACAGCAGTGCAGAGATGTTCTTCCACTCCTTTAAGTGGAAGTTGTCTGGGAAGGCTCTGATTTTAACCAATGAATGCATGGAGGTTTCTTAAATGAGGTTATTTTTCTCCTTTTTGTTCTCTCTGTGGGATTTTTACCCTGGATCTCCTGAAGTTTGGGTTTATGCAGTTGTGCTGCCTATCAATCCCCTGCAATAACACTTGAACCCAGTGGCCAAATGTAATCACACTTTGCAGAGGGCTGGCAATCTCCAGGATAACATATCTGGGGGAAAAAGCAACCAGAAAATAAAGGGAGAGGGAGTAACTGCATTCACTGCAGAAGGGTTTCAAGGAGAGGTCAATCACATTGGGAAGCACCAGAGAAATTATACAGGGAGAGAAACGTGGGAAACAGCCACTGCTGACTCTGCTCATCATGGAGCAGCTTTTCTGAGGAGTGTTAGCTTCAAAAACCCAGATGGACCATTCACAGAGAGGACATCAAGCCTGCCCATAGATGAGCTTCCTGTCCTGTTCACAAACAGATGGGTGTCCTGGAGTAGTTCAGTCCAGCTCAGTTTTCTTTCATCTATGAAATTAGTTTTGATCTTCTGTGAAAAACTTTAATAGGCAATGTTCAGGAGGCAACCCTGGCACTGATCCCTACAAGAATCAATTCCTAAGATACTACAACCAGGCACTTCCAGAAAAAAGGTATCTAGTAAAAAGTCAGCTTCCTTCCTCTCTTGTCATGCATTGTGTTTATCCCACTCCACAAAAGAGGATGGTTTTTCTTCTCTACACAGTCCATACAGCATATGTTGAGGAAAAGTGGTGCCATAATGAGTGGTTTCCTGAATAAAAAGCAAATATGCTGATTTGTGTCACAATATTTCATCACTGTCCAGAAAAAATTGAAACTCATCTAGAGAAATTATGGAGGTATGGGAAGGGAGAGGTGAAATTTCACATCAGAACCCAGCAAAGTGACACACAGTGCCTGGTGTTTCCTCCCAGGCATGTTAGTGCTGCTTGCAGAGGGACCTTCTCCCAGCAGGACAGAAGGCTTTACACTCCCTTATAATGAAAGGACATCTGATAGCCCAGATTGCTCTGCTAGGCAATGCATCATTTATTTATTGGGATTTAATGGGATTGAATATCTGCCCACCCCTCTTGAATGCATCCTCCTTTCTGCTCTGTACGTGACCCATAGGCACCAGCAACATTGCAGTGAACAGGCACATTGATTTTAGGGGCAGATGTTTCTAAAGCTGGATGCTGTGTGCTTCTCCCCACATCCAGAAAGCTACAGCAGAGCTGGAAAAGATGTGAAGATGCTCTTGATTCACCAGTACATCACCAGTGAGGATAATCAAAGGTACTGAAAAGCCTCTGCAACAGAAACTAATAAATCCAGGAGGGCTCTTCTGTTTGAAGAGAAGATGAGAGGGGCTGGCTTGAGGGAAATCAATAAGAGCATGAATGGCAGTAAGAAAGCCAGCAGGGAATGGTTGCCAGCTATCTCTTCTAATCCAAGCAGCACAGGGCAGCAAGTGATCCTGTCAGGCAGAAGCTTCAAAGGATAGAAAAATACCTATATACACAACATGCAGATAATTTGTGGGCTGCCTTAGCAGAGCTCTTTTGTTTGTAGGCTCCAAGGTCACCTGAGCTCAGAAAGGCACAGACCAGCTGAAAAGAGGGTCATCACCACTGGTCAGATGATAAAAGTGTCCATCTGTCTGCTTATCCCTTGGAGTCATTTGGGTCTACACCTTATGCCCAGAGTGCTGCCTCCCACTCCCAGCCCAGCCTGCCATGGCTTCTTGACCACAGGGATTGAGCAACCAACTCCAGAGCTTCCAACCCCGTGGGGCTTGATGTGACCAGAGGGGTCCCCTCTCCTTTCTTGCTGGGAGAGTGGCCTCAGGATGCAGAGCAATTCCCTTGACAGGTGGGTGTTAGATTAAGAATCCTCAGAGGGCTCAGCCACTTGGGCTGGGGAAAAATCCACATTGCTGTTACGAGATTTCCTGCAAACCATTGGTACAAAAAAATTCCAAAAGGTAATTTATATGCAAAGTATGTGTGTTGGGGAGACTGTCCCTTCACCCCAGCCTTCAAGCCTCATTCCTGGGACCCAAAGGACACATGATCATGTTCAGCCCACACATGCTCTCTGGTGACACCCTAATGCCCTGCTCAGGTCGCTCCTCAAATAGTCAGATTGATATTATTTACTGATTTATTGGTTTGGTTTGGTTTGGTTTGGCAACAGGAAAGTCTGATCAAGGTCAGGCTGTGCTTTCAGTACTGCCCCTGAAAAGCTCTTCCTTACCCTTCCCTTATGGCTTCACACTGCTGTTGGAGGTCAGAGAAAGCCACCCTGGTTGCCCCTACACCTTGCTATACAACACACACCAAGAAACTCTACCCAGTCCTTGTATGGTGAGCTCATAGCTTACAGTTTGAGAAGCTGTTTACAACTGAATGGAAAAATTGCAGGTAAAGTTCCCAAGGAGGGCATAAGCACATAAAATGCTGATACTCAGGGCTTCACACCTATCTCCAGAGAAATTTAATTTCCCTAGCTTGAAGACAGTAAAGTCCCCTAAGTAGCAGTAAAAACATCATCAGTGTAAAAAGGACTGTACAATTTTTAATAAGTATATAAATTTTTCTCTATTAATCATGTCCTTTCTGCCAGGTAACCAAGGGTCAAACACACCAGTACCAAGAAGCTGGTTTTCTCCTCCCTGCTCTGTGCTGAGGTCATCTGTACAGGCAGGTCCTCACCTCCAGAAGCAGGTCTGATTTTGCTGGTGTGTCCTCCCACAGCAGCTATTACTCCCATTTTGAAAAAAATTACCTGACAGGTTTCTCCATCTGCTGTTCTTCACCCTGAACCTTCTCCCTAATGCTGTTGGTCTGGAAGTACAATTCCAGGTAACAGATGTGACAGTAGGTTACAACCTGCTGTCTCATCCATTCTCCCTGTCTAGGAGGAAGGTATATATTCATCAAGTTATCCCTTAATCCTTCAGATCAGTGCAATTGCACATGTGCATCCTTAAACACACAGCTTGAGAGACAGCTTCCAACAGCTACCACACATTCTCAGCTTTTAGTCCCTGTTGTGCAGGTATGAGGGGGATCAATGCTGTTCAGGATACTGAGTGAGAGTGAACATTGATCATCCTGCCTGGCTGGCTGAAATGGCATCGATTTATAAATGTATTTGCAGGAATGTTTAGGAAGGTCCAGACACATGCATGCATTCCTTGTGGACATAAATAGAGAAATGATGCCAGCCTAAATCCATAATGCCTCTCCTATAGCTCCAGCATATAGGATCCAAACAGCTAGACTTTTGGCATTCAATGGAATGACACCACACAGCAATCAGCAATGGGTGTGCATGCACACAGCTACCCTGCATCTCTCCAGGGGTGCAGCAGCTCTGGATCAGTGTTGGGATCTGTAAATGGGTCCTGCAGTGCACTGTTGGGGATATAAATAGATATTCAACTAGGAGCATTCTGGATAGTTCCAGAAATTATTTTAGATTACTTTCTAAATAAGACAAAGTTTTAGTGAGCCCACATTTTTCAGACACTTAGACGACAAACACTTTCCATCATAAGCACAGCAAGCATTTTCTCACTTGCTGAGCACAAGCACATCCTCAGTGCAGGGCTTTTGGGTGGCAGCTTATGAGGAACACTGCCACTGAGCACAGGTAATGCACTTTGCCCTGTGGTCTGGGCTCTGACTGCCCTGGAACAGTTAATATGACTGAGATGGAAGTCCCCAAAACAGCAACCAACAACAATGTGTGATACGAAGATGGCTGCTGTGTCCAGGAACAAGGCCAGTTGCCCCTATCAGAAACACCCCACTGGCAGCAGCACAGGACACAGCAGGAGGCAGGCAAAGACCAGTGGGACATGTGGTGGGAGGGGGAGAACACTGGATGAGCAGCAGGAACTCTGAGCAGCTGTAAAAGCAGAGCAGGGAGATGCAAGGAAGTAGAAGATTAAATGCAGGAGAGAAACAAAGTAACAGAAAGAGAAGAGAGGAGAAAGCATGAGCAACTTCATCAGGCAGCAAAACTACATCCTTTGCTATAATCAAGGTGCATTGAAAGCTTTCCTTTCTCTTTCAAAACTCATCAGCTTCATCCAGAGTCTCAATGCCAGAGCTCTGGGTCCTGGAGGATGTGTGTGAAATCAGAAATAACCCACATTTCCCCAGTTTTTTGGCCAGGTGAAATGCAACCATTGTAATCAGGGTGCCTTTTGCTTTGAGGGGCCCTGGGGAGGTGCCCCTGTGGCTCTGCACTGCCAGAAGAACAGGCATGTGAGGAAATGCTGCAGTCCCCAGCATTGCCCCTACAACTCCAATCTGGGCTGCACGCCAGGCTGCTGCCCCAAAGGTCAGGGGAACATTCTGTCCATCTACTCAGCAATGGGCAGACACTGCCTCCCCCAGTCCAGCAGCAGAAACACCTCTATGGAAATAATCCAAGGTTAGAAAAAAGTAGCAATTAAGTGCATTGAGGTAAACAGGGTCACTGGGACATAAGAAGGCTTGGATACAGTCCCAGGTGCAGTACTTCTGGGAGACTGGAGAGGAGCAGGAGTGGCTGACAGCCTTTGCACCCACCCAGCTGCATCCCATGCCCAGCTTTGGAGCCCAGCAGGTGCTATGTGTCCCCAGGAGTACCTTGGCCTCAGCTCAGGTCCTGTGACCTCTTACTGAAAGTCTCCATATCATGTTACCCATCCTCAGAGCCACCTGCTAATGATTCATATATTGATAACTACATTTTGCAGTACTGGCATTTACAGTGACTTTACTGGGTCAAGTAAAAGCAGCTGTTTACAGGGGCACAGAAATCAAAGATCATCAGTGAGACCTTCTGCCCTGTACCTCCCACTTAGGAGGGTGCTGCTGTCCTGGGGCTGTGGGAAGGAATAGCCTGCTCAGCTCTATTGTCCTGGTGCACTGAATGATGCTACTGTTGGCACAGCTGAAGAAGGCAGATTGGAATTGAATTTTAGAACATTATGAAAATCTGGCCAGGGAAGAAAGCAAAATTACTAGAAAAAATCTATTTCTGGACATGTGTGTTTTAGGGCTAGAAAAAGCCTTTCTAGAATTAACAAACACAGCCGTGTCCAAAATAAGTTTTTGATGAGTCTCCTGAGTGTCAGCTGTGTCTGTGTCCCCTGTCCCCGTTAACCTGCCACACCTTTGTGGGCGTCTGGTTGATTGCCATTTGTGTAAACTACTTAAAAAGATAAATTAGGCTCCTTTGTTTAAAAGACGCCAATGAACAATTCTGTGATCTCTCCCTTTCCTTCTCTTTGTTGTTTTTTTCCCCCTGATAACAGCAGTTTTCTGAGAACTGTCATTACACTGATGTCTCTCACTTCACTGAGTACCCCCGGCAAGAGGACTCCTACCCAGCAGGATGAGTGGGGGGGGGGGAAGTGGGATTTTTATTGAACTCAGTGTCATGAGTCTCAAACAGGGTCTTTGAAGTCATTGGGGTAGGTTGAAGGCTGAATCAGTTATTTTCTCTCTCCAGTTGAGGGTTTCAGGTTCAAGTTTGGCTTTCTGACAATGCTGCATGTGTGAGATCAGAAGCAGGTTCATTGTTTTGTGAGGTGGTCAGTGATCTTTGCCATGCCCCCTGCCAAATCCACCAACCTTAACACTTATTTAGGAGGGCATAAATCTAGCTACACTTGCACAGTGACTTATAAATGCAACAAATACATCTTTGAGCCAGTATTATAACTTGGGAACAGAACAAGTTTTTTATAACAACTAGAATACATTTTGAGACTCAGGCCTGGCATTCACAAGTATCTCCACAATTTCTGCTTATAGCAGGAGTAAATTCTAAGTAGTGGTATTTCATAAGGGTGCCTTGGGATCACAAGCTTCATTATCCATTATGGATATCCCAGGCACTCAGATCAATATAAAGATGTACTGATACTGAAATTCTAATGTATAGCCATATTCTGAAATGTTCCAATCTCAGCAAAATGGCTGCTAAACATAAGTGTCATAAATGCTCCTAACTTGTTTTAGTGAAACACTCAGTTTTATAGTAATTTTTCTATAATTTTTCTAATTTCCATATAATTTTTCTAATTTCTGGTGTTCCTTTGAGATGTTGATTCAGATAACATTTGAATTAATAGTATCTCCATTAAAACTGTTCACTTGTCTCTCTGAAGACTCAGTTTTTTAAGTCCTGTAGCTAAGTAGCCAAAAGTGGAACTATTTCACCTTTAACTGTGTACTTTTTTCATGCCAGGTTGCTAAAGATAAGATTTTCTCAGAAGACAGTGTAGCTTAGGCTGGTGGTTCAATGGCTGTACAAGTAGGTACAACACAGAGATAATTTGATACTAAAAACTGCTTGTTCTCAGTCCCGTCCTCAAATTTCTCTCACTTCCTTTTCTCTTGAGGATCTTAGCACTTAGTCACTCCATCAGGAAAAGTCTCAATCATCTTTTCCCACTTACCAACATTTACTGGAATGAGAGAAATATGTCTTCCCCTGGATGAACACATTCTTTTTGCTGTTTCCTGAATCATTTTGACACCATTTAAAAATGCCCCTTAGCATGACCTGCTCTGGAGATGTGCACAGTGAGATTGGCCACGGTCCCTAGAGTTGTGCAGTGATGTGCAGGTCACCACAGAGTGGGCTGATCCTCCTGCACTCCATCCTCATGGGCAGCCCCAGAGGGATGCTGTGGTGGCTGTCCAAGCCAGCATCCCACTGCTGATGCTTGTATGGGTGCAGGACAGCACCACAGTCACCTCTGCTCTAGTGACAGGCACTGAGAGTTGAGTCTTTGGAGAAAAAAAATGAGTTTGGCATCCTTTAGAGCATAGCAACATTCCATATGCTTTTTGATAGCTCAGAATATTTTATTCACGTATCTTTTTATGCAGCAACAGGAGCCACATCAATAAAAAGAGTATTGGTTTGTTGTAACAAAGCCAGGAGGACAGCTGAGCAGTTCCAGAGGGACAAGGACTGTAAAAGGATGTCTGCAGGCTAAAGTGAGCTCATTGATAGCTGAACAGCCACTATGATTGTATTGGAAGATAATTCTACACTTTCTAGCCCTTGCTTCCTGATATCAGCCTGGAAAAAAAAGAGAATGTGTTTATATATTAAAAAATCTCTGGCTGCAGATCAGATGTCTTTATTTCAAACACAGAACAACTGTGCTCCCTAGTTGAAAAAAATGCCAGTGTGTTTTCTTCTGTCAAACTGCAGAATACAAGAGACATGCAAATGAGATGGATTATTAGTGAAACATAATGCAGTGAAGGAAAAAACATAACACAAGCACACAAAAAAACAATCACAACGCAAACTCTGAAACTAGATAGAAAGCAGGATGCAAAGAGTGTTCTTTCACTGTGCCACACCATCTGAGGGACTGGGATTCTCTTACACACTAAATGTTTTATTTCAGAAAACTTTCAGGAGAAATTTTTGCCCTCTACATGAGAAAAGCAGAGAAAGCCTGACATGTCCAGTCACCTTCTGACTTTTTAATACAGAAGATTAATACATGGGCCAAAGGCAAAGGCATAAACCTCATTTCTGCCACGGAAGATGAACTTCCAATGCCAGCCTAGTGTACCACCCCCAGGGACATGAGGGAAGGAGCCCATGGGATCCTCCCCTGCATCTATACTGGGGCGGATTCTCCTCCCAGCTGATGCAGTCTCTGCTGGGGAGTCACCAAGGCATCACAGGATGAACACCTCCTTCAGGAGACAGGCTGAAATCGTGGTGCTTGGAGAGGCAGCATCGTGGAACCACAGCAGGCTGACCCCCACCACAGAGCCTCCAGCGAGGCTCCAGGCAGTGACCTGTCCTTCCTGGCATTCCCCAGCACCACCTCCTGCACAGCCTCCACAAGAGGGAGGAATCTGTAAGTGCCTTTATCATGAGTAAACAAAGTTAATGTTTTATTAACACTGACACCAAGTTCCCGTCAGCGCTGGGTGAACTTAGAGCAGTTCAAGCTGGTCTGGCATGTAAGGAGCCTGGGATGAAGCCAGACCTGGTGTGCCAAGGGGTGCTGGCACTCAGGTCTGCTCAGGACAACATCTCCAAGGGATAACATCTCAGACTGGATCTAACTTTTCAGGAACAGTGCTGCAAAAGTGGCCTTCAAGCTTATTTCTCAAGTTGCTAATTGTGCAAACCACAGAAAGAGGAAGGGGCTTCACCTCCCTGTCTGTACATATCATTCAGGTACCTCTGGTCACAGGAGTGTCACCCTTGCAAACACATGCTCCCTTGGCTTCTTTTGGAGCCTCTTGGTCTCCCTGAGCCCAGGCTTTGTCTTGCTGGTGCCTTGGTCATCAAGAGAGAAAAAGTGCAGTGGATCCTGCGTAGCCCTGCCCACCACCATGCCTGGGCTGAGCAGGAGGGGAAGCCAGGCCACAGTCTTACCACCAGCCTTGTGCCACTCCATGTTCCTGAGCAGCCCTCCTTCTCTCCTGTGTGACCTTCCCCCTCGGCTGTCCTTCCCTTTGGTGGCCAGCCCAAGGTCAGTGGTGCAGGTACTAAAAACCAGCCAAGGAAAGCAAACATTAGTCCCTCTCACAACTAAAGGCTCTGGGTCAAGGGATTGGCACTGCAATGGGACCAGGGCTGGCTGCAATGGCCACAATGCCAGGGCACTGTGGCAGGGATGGACGCTGATGGGCAGCCCTGCAGGGGCAGGTGAGGAAAGGGGGCACTGGATGGATCCTAAAGGACTATAAAGCAAGAATGAGCTTAAACTTCATGGCCCTTCTGTGGGCCCATTGAGTTGCTCACTGGTCAGTAACAAGTGTCCTGGCAAATAACTGCAGTGTCCAGAAACCCCTCAACAGATCCCATAGAATAGCAGTTGCTCCATCCTACCTTGATAAACCACTTCAGGCAGGCAGCATTCATTTTCACTCACGCACAAACTTTTCAGGAGAATTGCAAATTTGTCACAGCTGCATGCATGCTGCCCATGGCTCAGCCATGCCAAGCATCTGGCAGTTCACCAAGTTGCAAGTCAGCTTGTTTGCAAGATGGTGGAAAATCCCCAGGTTCCCAATGGGAAACTTCTACACTCAGAACTCTTGTACTTACGAAGGTTCTGCTTTCTATGGCCCTTCTCTCTTCATGGTCTCTGCTGCTGCAAAACAGAGGGACAGGGGACAAGTCTATGAGGTGACATGGCCTGGGAGCAGGCTGTCCATATGCACAGCATGCAGCACACAGCCCAGCATCCCCTCTGAGCCCCTCATGCTGCCACTTGGATCTCAATGAAGACATATTTTTGCATGTGTTCCCAGGCCTGGGTCTTGGAAGAGGAGAGGGCAGCCCATCAGGGTTTTTTGTGATACGAAACAGGGGAGACTTATTGCATGCTCAGGGTCAAGGGGTAATGGCCTTACGCTGGAGGAGATCAGGTGTAGATCAGATGCTAGGAAGAAATTATTTACTGTGAAGCTGGAGAGACAATGAAACTAATTGCCCAGAGAAGCTCTGAGTGCCTCATCCCTGGAAGCGTTCAAGGCCAGGTTGGATGGATCTCTGAGCAAGCTGGTCTAGTGGAAAGTGTCCCTGTCCATGGCAGGGGAAGTGGAACTAGGTAATCTTTATGGTCCCTTCCCACCCAAACCATTCTGAGATTCTGTGATTCTGGCTTGCCCGAGTTGGGCTGTGTCCCAGTATCAGTACTGGAACCCTCAGGGCTGTAGGTTGCAGCTGGATGCCCACGTGCTGAGTGCTGCACTGTGCTCCCAGCTGTCATCCAGCTGCCATCTATGCCCCAGCCCTTCCCACACCAAAGCACAGCTCCCCACCGGGCTGCTGTGCCACCAGCTCTGCTGGTGCCAAACTGGGTGATGTGGAATTGGAAAGCCTCCCTGTTTGCTGACCACTCCACTCATCTCACAGACTGGTGGATGTGGTGCATCCATAGTAAATCCCAAACACCTTTTTGTCTTCCATCTGCTTGCAAATAGCTTCCAAAAGTAGTTGCATATTTAACAAGTAATTACTTATTTTCTAATCATCCACCCTGCAATACCCTATGTCCCAACAAATTGTACACATTGTAGTGGGAGAACTGTATCTACTCCTTGCAGGTTACCTGGAAAAAAAGATAAAAAGCTCAGAGGGAAACAAGCTCTCCATTGCTTTATCTGCTCTGATAACAGCTATCACACAGTCTATCGCAAACCCGACGGGCACTTGGCAAAATGCGTAACTCTGCTGACCTGCTAAGGCAGTCAAGAGAAAGGAGAAGGGCATTTAATAGGAACAAACTTTCCCTTGCCAGCGTTATCAACACCTTTATAAAGGTTGATAGTGGTGAGCAGGGTCTTTCATTGGCACAGGAAGCAATCTCAGTGACCTTCAGTGCAGAAGAAGGTATAAAACGCAAAGTCTTTTTCTTGGTCGACTGTCTGGGCATCAGTTGAATTTCTTAGTTTCCAAGGAGGACACATTTTTGGGAACTTTTCTGAGAAAATGGCAACTTTAAATGAAAAGAGGACCTGCAGTGAACGGATGGCAGACTTCCGTCTTTTTGTGTGGAATCCAGAAACAAAGCTCTTCCTGGGAAGGTCCTTAATTAACTGGGGTAGGTTTTCACATGCAAGATTCTTCTCTTCCTTCTGATACAGTTAAAAACTGTGGGGGGATGTTGTCCTAATGAGTGGGACACAATGTAGATGTTTTGAAGCCAGTTGTTCTCATATGTGCTTCAAAGCCACTTTTTGGGTGGCCCTATGAGCTGGATCCAGTAGATCAAAACATTGATTAATGTAGTTCCTGCAAATGTATGACTTCAAAATGGTTTTGAATCAAGCCCTTCAAAAGGGAAAAAATTAACACATTAACAGGAAACTTATTAATAGCTAGGGATGATGGTTACAGTGTGGTTTTGACATTGCTAATTAAAAAGGAGTTCAGGTACATGGAGAAATTTTTTTAATTGTTGAGTTTGTCCAATTCTTTGGAAACAAGTTTCGTTTTTCTGAAATTCCTTTCTGAATTATTGTCTGCTCAGTAGATCTTGTTTCTTATCACTGCTTGCTAGCATGTATTTCATACCAACATGTATTTCATACCAGCATGTATTTCATATTAGCAAGTATTTCAGCTGAGCCTCCCTTCCCACAGCCAGACTTGTGTCTACAACAATGATCTGTATTATGATCTACATTCTGGGAAGGGCAGCCAGGACCATTGCAAGGAAGATCTTACTCTTCCCACAAACTGTAGGAGTAGCTGCAAGTTTCCAGGTGATTTCTTTCCAGACTGTGCATGTATTTTGTTGGCTACTCCCAAAACCAGGATTTTACAGACGATGCAACAGAAATGTGAGCCTTTCCACTTGGTAGAGAAGAAGGTCTACAAGGCACCTATGATTACAAGCAGAGGTTTCTAATAGCACCCCACTGGCTGCTTGTAGAGCTCAGCCATGTGTACATTCATGTACAGCCCTTTATGCACCTACAGACAGAAACACAACATTGATCTTACATTACCTCACAGCAGAACAAAGTAGCAAGATGGCACATTTTGCTTTTGGTGATTTCAGCTGTATGAGCTAGTGAAATGATATGGGTCTAAAACCAACATACCTGAAGTATGTTGTCATCCAAATAACACAAGGAGCAACTTGGGTTTGTCAAAGAAACACTTCATCATCTGTGTCACTTAGTCCACATGTGATAAGTAGATTTATGGTTTTAATACGTGAAATTACCTCAAGATGCCACATAACGTTTAAGCTTTAAATAACTTGAGCTCAGCACCAACTCCTTCAAAAATCCTTGTAGAACCACATAACTTTTTACTATAAGAATGTTTATTAGAGTGTAGAGAAAATGCTCCAAAGCACCTTCCCTTTACAAGGAGAACTTCCCTGGGGACAAGGGTGGAGAGAGCTGCTGCTGCCAGGTTCATCCTGGCTGCAGATAGGCTTGCTCAAAATTTGAAATTCTGCCCTTATTCTTTTCCACAGTGTGGATCAGCCTCTACTACCTGGCTTTCTACGTGGTGATGTCGGGGCTGTTTGCACTCTCCATTTATTCTTTAATGAGGACAATTAACCCGTACGAGCCGGATTACCAAGACCAGCTGAAATCCCCAGGTACATCCAGTGTCCCATAGCAGCTGTGTGGGGCTGGGCTGGGCTGAGAGGCACTGCCAGAGCCCAGGGCTGAGGGGAGACCAACGTGGAATACATCAGGTCAATTCTGCCCAAACAATCCCTGCAAAGTTTAACCTCTTTAAAAAAAATCTGGCACATTTATGTACTAATATATGAATATAGTTATATACACATGTATTTATGAATATATGGTATGAAAAATTAATATAACTATATATATTCATTTATTTCATCTTGCTTTTGGGATGATCAGTGCCTGCCTGCAGCAGGTCACTTTCCCTCCCCATGGGCAGGGGTCAGTCCCTCAGGAAGTGCTACTCCAAACCCTCAAGCACCAGAGGGCTTCGAAGTGCCCGGCAATGTGTAGAGGTGATGGGGTGAGCAGCCTGGGGTAGGTATTTCTACATTTGCCAGCACCATGGAAAGCCCCTGGGAGAGCAGGAATACCTCACCAGCAGGACGAGCTGTGCCAGTAGTCAAGGAAGTAAAAATCAGACAAAAATGTTGGATTAGGAATAGAGATTTTTGAGGCATGAAAAGAAATAGGGGAGATGATCAGAGACCACCAGTGCACACTGCTAGAACTTCATACCCCAATGGCTTGTTTCCACAATGGGAGGGGGAAAAAAATAGCCCCAAAAATTATTTTGACAGATGCTTTTGTATTTTGAAGTTTCCACTCCCAATATTCAGCAAGTTTGGTGTTCACTGGGAAAACAATTCCCGTGACAGCTTTCTCAAAAGCTGTTTCTTGTGCTGCTGTAGGATCTGTTTCTTTAACCCAATGTGACTGTTATTGCTCACAAGTCCTGGGGAAATCCAGGGCAACTGCTGGAATGATTTTACAAGCTGTTCTTGTAACAGCATGGATATATGTGAAAAGAAAATAATTCAGCAGCAGCACAGGCTTTTAGGGTCTTGGCTGAACAACTAACTCACAGCTGATGTGGTTTCTGCACATGATTAAATCCTCCCCAGAAAGGCTGGAGGATCTTACACATTTACAATGAGTCTTGGTGCAATATAATTGCTACTGTCAATTTGAATAAACAAATCTGTGCCTGGCACCTCTCCTCTGCTTTGTGTTCCCCTCTCTTCCTCCTGAAGGTGTAACCTTACGACCCGACGTTTATGGGGATAGAGGACTACAAATTTATTACAACGTATCCGACAACAAAACCTGGGAAGGTTTAGTGACAACTCTTCACACTTTTCTGACAGGTAAAACTGAAGTTTCTTGTATAATACTGAAAAAAGGTGCTGCCTTATCTCCCATACTGTGTCTGAGCATCTTAAGTCAGTGCTTCCATTTTACATTTGTCCTTCTCAAATCACAGATTTTGGTGGAAAGTGCATCATCTGAAAGGGACGAGCAAATCACCTAATGAATCTATAAATCAAACATATGTACATATCTATCAAAATCCAGGCTATGCTTCAGGGCTTTTACTTCATTTAATCCTAAACAGTCTTAATAAAATAGACCAATAGAAAGTCTGAAGGAAGAGGGAGGACAAAAGGTCTTAAAAATTAGTCTCAGCAAAATTAATCTAGTTAATCTGTCTGTGACTACAAACATCAAAGTGCCACAATAAACCTCATAAAGCGTGGTGTTTTCAGGGAATAGAGTCAAAGTAGGTTATACGCTACATTTGCCTGTTCATGTCTTAGCACATTTACATTCCTATTGAGCCTTAATATTGTAATTCATGTTTATCACATGTATTGAGAAGAAGTTTGTTTGAAATTTACTTTATATGGAGCTATCAACATAAGCTGCCAGTCTTAACTCAAGTCGACCTCTTTTATTTTGCTTTGCTTGGATATTAAAAAAAAAAAAACAAAACCAAAAACATAACAAAACTGAACCAAACCCCTAAAGAGTTTAAACTTTCTTTGTTCCATCTAATCTCAACTTCACTTAAGAACAGTCTCCCACGATAGAATGATACAGCCTGATGTTGGGATGTATAATTTGCACATGAAAAGCTTCAGAGGAGATTTTTTTCTTTCTTCCTTCACACATCTAGCATATACACCAGCTGCTCAGCATCTGAACATCAACTGCACCAATAATACATACTTCATCCAGGACACCTTTGATGGCCCGAATAAAACAAAACTTTCCTGCAAATTTACTGCAGACATGCTTCAAAACTGCTCCGGCATCACAGATCCAACTTTTGGATATCCAGAAGGAAAACCCTGTTTTATTATAAAAATGAACAGGGTAAGTACAAGTTCAAGGTGTTGAGCAGAAAAAAAATAAGAGTAGCTTGAGTCTCCACTGGGGAGCTGCTGCCTTGGGTTCTAAACTCTGCTTCCTACTGGGAGTCAAAAATCCTGTGCTTTTCCCTGACAGACCTCTGGAGTTACCAGGGAAATTCTGAGACTTTTTCACCATTCCTACAAAAGTAACATAGGGCAGTGATCTCTGAACTGAATCTCTACAGGTTTGGTTTAGTTTTAGTTTAGTTTAGTGCCTCTGTAGGGCTCTCATCCCACAAACTAGCACCAGAAGTTTCCTCCTGCAATACCACAGCCCTGTGCCTTCAGCTGAGGCACCAGGATGTGACAGTAACTGATGTGGTTTCAGAGAGGTGGTACCTTTTTTCTCCAGGCAGCAAAGAAAATCTTTAGAAGAACCTATAAAACCAAAATTCAAACCTGGCAGATATTTCTCTCAGGGAAAACCACCAACATGTTTTTTGGAGAGGAATAAAGGGAATTTAAAGGGAATTTCAATGCTCTAATTTTTTTTCAGGACATAGACAAAGGCATTAGCACTTTGTATTTGTTTTTGGGTAAAATTTTGAGCCTTCTGATTTAGTTTCAGTAGAAAGTGAAGAGCTCAAATTCCCCTCCAATTTCTCATAGACAAAACCACTGCATTTTTTGTTTGGCTTGCACCTTAGGCATTTCTAAAAATCTGTGCAAGCCCTAACTGAGAGGGGAGCTGTGCCCCTGATTCTGGCTGGTGAAACAAGCTCTTTCTGAAAATGCCTTCTTTAGCAAGACTGGGTGCCATCCCCAGCAGGGTGAAGATGTGGGTAGTGACCAGGGGGCTTCACCTCCTTTCACTTTCACCTCTACAAGATGCAACCCCACTAGTTTTGCAACATGAAACCAACCCAAGGGTTTTTCTGCCAAAACCAAGGTTTTCTAAGAAGCATAAGATCAAAAGCATGGATATTCAGCTTTTCCTTTACTGACACACAATTAGCTGCTTTAAGAGACCCCTGGCTGCCTGGGCATCAGCGAGGGCAGGTGTATGGGTGGGTAAATGAGCTGGATTTGGAGGAGGTGCAGTGCTACTTGCTCTGGCCAGGCTAGAGCCTATCAGCAGTGCTCATCCCAGGTAATGCCGACTCCTGCTTCCTAAATATCCAGCAACAACAGTTCTTCACCTACATAAATGGGATTATTTGTTTGAGGGAGTCTTACACAAGAACATATTAAAGCATCCTTTGAAGCTCAGCTCTCAAATTGATTGTGCGGTTTTATCTCAAAACAATTTCCAAGATGACCGAATGAGTTTTCTTTTTCAGATTATCAAGTTTTACCCTGGCCGTGGCACTGCACCAAGGGTGAACTGCACATATGTGGTAAGGCTATGAGGTCTGGGTCTCACACATTTCAAGCACTGCAGCTTTGAGAGCAAGGAAGTGCAGCAGTGACTAGAAAAAATACCCTTGCAGCTCTCAGATCCCAAATATTTGGAATATTCTCCGTTCTGTGCAAGTTCTTGCACCAGCTGACATGCTAAGAAAAAACCTTCAATTTTGCTCTATTTTAAATCACCTGAAACTTGCATTTTCGGGTTGCAGAGAACATTTGCTGTTTGCTTTCAGCTCGCTGTAGTGGCGTTCACACCTCAGTGCAGCTCCCTCAGGCTCTCAGCAGGTCCCACTCACTGAATTCCCAGCCACTACCAAAGGACACCTGCCTGCTTTTCTTGGCAATAGTAACAGCAGGAGATCCCCACTTTTACTTGGAAAATCAGACCGGTGCTAAACAGCCTGCTGAACTTGAGCTTTAACACACACTCAGCAGCCCAAAACACGCGCCTCGGGCTGGCGATGATTTCCTCACCAACAGAGCTTCCTCCCCTCTGGTTTCCCAAACAGGGTGAGGAGTCTCGCCCACTGGAGGTGGACTACTACCCCCTGAATGGCACCTTCAACCTGCACTACTTCCCCTACTACGGGAAAAAGGCTCAGGTGGGTGCTTCTGTGCTTAACTTCTCTTTCTCTTTAGGTAAGGTGAAACATACGGAGCATCTTTGCAATCCTATGAGAGCTGGAGAGGCTGTTTTTGAGACCTCATTTTTAAACTGGTAGTTTAAACTGGTAGAATTAAAGTAGAGTATTTTTTTGATTTTTTTTTTTCATTTCTCCTCCTAGCCCAGCTACAGCAATCCCTTGGTAGCTGTGAAATTTCTCAACATTACGAGGAATGTAGAACTTAAAATAGTGTGCAAAATCATTGGAGCCGGAATTACCTTTGATAATGTTCATGATCCGTACGAAGGAAAAGTGGAATTTAAACTGAAAATAGAAGACTGAGCAGCAAGAGACACTTCTAAAAAATGTATGAAGAGTTAACTATTATCACATTCATCTATATTTATTTTCTCACTATGGTTCCCATATAAATTACAGTGCAAAGAGACATTTTCTACTGCAAGGTGGCCTACAGAGCTAAAAATCAAGATCCTACTCTCCGTATGTAAAGATTATCTCAATGTACGTAGCTTAATATTTCATGGCTACAGGATGCTGCTGCCTTCATGCAAATATTTGTACAAAACAAGTTTTCCCCAAAGGGTGAAGCTGTACTTTCAAAGAACATAAGTATGGACTCAAATGATCATTTTCAATCACTTTTCAAACCACAATAAATAATTGATGTATGATACTAAATCTTGGTTATTGAGAAATTAGATGGCATAAAAAGGAAATCAATACTCTGGAATACTAGCAAGTAATTAAATTTTCAATCTCTCTTGTATAGGATGTATAAAAATGTTTTAAAATTATCTGTGTCCCAATGCATTGGCTTCTTGCACTAGTCAGCTGAGTCAGATTTTTTTAGTTGACAAATCAATGACTGCAAAAGAAGTAAACTTGAAATCTGTCCTCTAGCTCACAGATTTCACTGTACCACTTACCTCTATGTATACAACCTAATAAAAATGACTGGTAAGACTAACATGCAGTTACATCCAGGAAACTGTTCATTTAACTAGAGGCTGTAATTTGTTGGGGGTTTTTGTTTGGTGTTTTGTTGTTGTTTTGTGTTTGTTGTTGTTTTGTGATGGTTTTCTTTGTTTTATCCAGTAGAATAGCCCCGTATTGCAATGATGAGTTCTGGCTTACTTGGAGAAATCTGGAAGATGCTGAAATAACACTAAATCTTTAAGTGAATCTAAACTTTGGGAAGTCTGACTGTATCACAAATAATACAAAGAGACAGGACTGTTGTGTCTGTATAGTATGTTTATGTTACCTCAAGTCCAGGATGCTCCAGCAAAAGAATAAACACTGCACACAAAAAACCAAGATCTTCAAGAGCAGAAATTATTTTACACCTTCACTGCCTGGACTTTTCAGAAAGCAAGAAGATGTAACAGATCTCCTCTACAGCAACAAGCCAGCCAGCTTGTAGACAGAATCCAGTAGGAGGGGAATATTTAATCTTCAAAGCCACAAATGATATGAGCCTTTCTTAGAAAAATTGTGCATTTCAAAAAGTAAGAAAATGCTTCCTCATATAAAACCATTTTTCCCCCTGGCCTTTCTTGTTTCTATTTTTACAGTGTGGCTTTGCCTTTCTTCTAAGAGACAATGAAAATCAATTCTATATCCTTTTTGGAACACAGGTCTCCCCCCGTGCATCTTTCCAAAATAACATGGAAAACAATAAAATATTTTTTATAACAAAATAGTAATTCACGTTCAAGATTGGTTAAATATTGTCTACAAACAGAACATTTCAATACTTCCAAGAAAACCAAGAACTCTTCCCTTGGTGCTCTAACATGGGCAGACTTTCTGCTTGACTGTATTCAGAATCTACAGCTTGCACTGAGCTGGGCAAGGCAGTGGCACAAGCTCCCATTCCAGTCAGCCCTACAACCACAGCACAGGAACATGCTGAACTAACTCCCTATGGACTGTGTGCCTGCAAAGCCACAGCTTCAGAACAACAGCCTAGACCAGCTCCACAGAAAGACCTGTGATGGCATAAATAAAGGGAAGCATCCCTGTGTTGGCCAAATGATGATGTGTTCTGACATTAAAAAAAGATCCACCAAATCTGGTTCTCTATGTACAAGGATTGCCATCCTGAAGATAAATGTTTCTTGAACTTTTAAGCATCTGAGATTATTCTCTCACTTTGTTGAAATCAGAAATAATAACAACAAAAGCAAGGTTTGTGGCTAGTGTAGCTGAAGTAGAAAAGTGTAGTTAATATTAGCCTGCCCAAAACCCAAATGCAAGCATTCTTAAATAGCAGAATGCCCATCATGCAAATACTCTTTTACTCTTTAGAGTAATTAGTAACACTAATTACTGCATGGCACAGCCCAACACTACATACAAGCATGTCACCCAGTGAGCACAGCTGCACTTTGACAGCATACAAATGACAGGAGTTATGAGATACAGACCAAAATAAGCACATGGGAAGGAAAACAGGCAGGGCATCCTGCCCAAGGCACAAGAAGCATGACTGGCAAAAGCTAAACAAGCTAAAAAGCAGCTGAATCCAGGGGAAGGAAGCCAAGAAGCAGGAAACACCAGCAATGAGAGGGAAGAAATGAAGAGACACATTTCCTCTAAGAGCTCTCCAGCCTCATCACCTTCACCCTGGAGACAGGACCTCGGCCACCAGTGCCAGCTGTTCAGCAGCAGCTGCAATTTACTGTGTAGCCACAGTTAATAGATAACAGCTGTATACACACAGCAATAATTATTACTATGCAGGAGCTAACATCAGCACCAAGTGTGTTAAGGAATTCATTTAAAAGCTTTGTTTTCAAATTTGAAACCAGACACATTTATCAGCCTTTTGAGCGCTTTCAATGCAAGAGTCCAATTCCTTGAGAGAGATACCCAAACATTCAAGAACATTTATAAACCATTAGGCTACATGGAAAACTGAAGCAGCAGATTTAAGAATGAACTGCAAGCCAATGCAAATTCCTGAGTTCAGCTAGGTGCAGATCAGCTAGGATGGGGATGTGTGGTTAGTCCATGCCTCTGGAGCAGTGGATGGGCCAGGAAGGCAGTATCAGAGGCTCTCAGGGCCAGCCTCTGCCCTTTTTTCCTACCAGCTGTGCAACAGCAAGGTTAGCCAGGAGAAAAAGCATGGGGAAGGAAAAATAGGCCATAAAACCAATACATTAACACCATGATTTTTTATATCCAATAAATTTCAGTTTCCAGACTTATCTGCTAAAGGTGTTAAATAAAAAAACTCTTCAAGATCAATGCAAAGACAACAGAAGCACAGCAATTGCTTGAGATGCACTTTCCACACCTCCTTCTTATCAATATTCATGGCAGTGGCAAATTATTGAAGTGTTAAGTCCTAATGACTGTTAGGAAAATAACAGTGGAGAAAAACACTGAATACAAGCACCTTGATGCTTAAAAGACTTTGTGCTACAGCTATGAGACTACAGCAAGTTCAAAGCCTCCTCTACCTTTCAGAATTGCCAAGTACTAGATATTAATAACTGAGTCTTTGCTTAATGGTCTCATATGATGTCATTGCTATTGCACTTGGGAATTCCTCCATTTCAGAGAGCAGTTTTTAATCTCTTACCTGTAATAAAAGTCAAGCAGAAATTGATTCTGCAACAAATAAAGCTGTCTAACCATGTGCTACTTTCAGTAATTGGATGTAAAGTAACAGCTACATCAATAATGCTTGCAGAAATTATTTTCTGCTGTGCTCCTAAGCTCCCTTCACAAGCTTCACTTCTTTCAGGCACAAAACCTCAAGCTCAAACAAGATTATTTTGTTTAAAGTAAAATAAACATGTGCATGAAAGAACAGGTGCCCTTTTCTTCAACTTGACTTGAGAGACTCTTCTCACTTTTCTTACATTTTTTTTTTTACCAGAGCAGTAACAACAGATCTGCCAAATTTCTCTTTATTTTAAGAGCAGAAATTGGGCTGAAAATTCCCTTTTTAGGATTCTGCTACATCTGTGATAAAGAACTGAATTCTGGAGAAACACCATTCAATAACGTGTATATATACATGCAGTCCTACTATTTACCAGTGTGGGAATGTCATTATCCCAATAAAAATATGTTCCAAGGGTTTATTTCTATCATCAACTTGGGAACTCATTTTAATTACTCTGATTTCAAATTCCAGTTCTTAAATCTTTTGTCTTTTTTCCCAGATATTGATAAGCCAGTTAAAATGGTATCTTTTGTGTGATCTGACACTAATTTCTCCATTTTCCTCCTTTTTATTAAATAAGCCAAAATAAGACATTCTTAAGTCTCACAGTAATAGATGTTGATCTTAGGAATCAAATAATAGGGGGAAGGGCTTTTTTTTCTGAGTCTTTCCTGATTTTTCCAACATCCTTTTAAAATGATGATGCTAACAATTATGCAGCTGCTTATTCACTGAATATACCCAGATGTATCACCATTTTCCAATCCATTATTAGTTTTACCTACACATCCAAATTCAGATTGGCTGGTTCCTCACAAAACAGTGTAGGAGGCATATGGAGTTATAATCTACCTTGATGCCCTGAATCATTTTTAGGATCCTACATTTCCAGAATAGTTTTTCCTCCTGTAAGTGTACCTTGAATTCTTTCTTTTGCCAAACAATTCACATTAATCTCTCCTCTTCATTGTTTATTTCTTTTCTAACCAGAGCATCTTTAAGTTTTCTCCTGGGTTATTGAAGAATTGTTAAACAGGAGTACAATCTTACTTGATGCAGCTGTTCAGTCAGTGATAATGCCACAAAAATGATTCAGCAGTAAATAGTTCACAACCCCTTAACATACAATCTGGAGGCATTGTAAACCATATTTAAAATCAGAATGCACTGAAATTAAAAAGGTTTAAATATGCTGAAGCATAACCATTTCCCTTAATCAGCTAAACATTTGCAATTTCCTCCCATATTCATTTGATAAGACCTATTCTGTACTTTGTCATTAACAATTAATCTTACAGGCTCCAAATTTTCTTCTAGATGTTTCTTTCAACAGTTTTTCTAATAAAAGGTTCAGGGCTGATCTCAAGGTGTCTAGACGACACACATTTGGACAGAACTTCCTCACATCTTTTGACATTTTTTACTTTTTCACACTTCAAAAACTGGCACTCTAGAATTAGTCTGTAAGAACTATTCTAAGGCTCATTAAAAATCCACATCAGAAGCTGCCCAACGTTAATGACTGGAGTTGCCTGCTTTAAGAGTATGTGCCTAATGTTCTGCTTTATTTTTAGTAAATTCTCCCAAGTTTACATGAATAAAGAACAGGAATCTTGCCTGAAGTCTGCAACCTTGCTGTCTTTTTAAAAGGCTAAATGCAGATGCTCTGACCAGGTATGGCTGATGAAATTGTACTATTCATAGCAATGTACTATGATGTGTACACAGCAGCATGATAAAAGATCAAATTTTTCAGCCTAAGTTTGGATCTCAACATGTTGAAAACATCCAAAAATTTAACAAAAAGGTCATAGCAGAACAAAGAAAAGCACTTGTAATGGTATTACATGGATGACTTTCAATTAATACCAGCCTCTCTTCTTTATTCTCTTCCACATCAGAACATCCTTTTACCACAGCTAGGATGTGCATCAATAATCACTATTATTTTCTCCAGTTGTTGTTCCACAAAGTGCTGACATTCATTGAATGTGAGGACAGCAGGTCCCAACTGAGTGAGAGGCAGATGGTGCTAGGTGAGAACCATCATCATGCGAGACAGGAATTTCCAGCGTAACCAAATGCTTGAAGTCAGGAACACCCACGCACTGCTGTTTGTTGCTCTTCTTCATTCTGCTCTCAGCATCAGTCTGCTTCTTAGAAACCTCATCTTGAAGACAGTCTGCAAGTCTACCTGCTCATTGAACCACCTTTTCCATCACACTTTGGTACCTTTTGACAGCTTCTGAAGATGAGCTGAGCTTCCATTCATTTTCTGACGAGTCTGGCAAGCCAGATGAGCCACTCGTTCATCTGTTCCCAACACTGACATTTTCTAACATGCTTTTTCTTTTCTTTCCCTCTTTTATGGGATCCAAAAGGCAATTCAAGCTGGAAGGCATCTCATGTTGTCTCCCATCCAATCTCTGCTCAAAGCATGCTCAGGTGTGAGGTCAGACTCTACATTGCTTAGGGCTCTTCTCCTGTCTGTAAGGATCGAGTCAGCACAACCTCTCTGGGCAGCCTGTTCCACAGCTTGACCATCCCAAGTTGTTGCTCATGCTCAGCTGGAAACTCTCCCATTTCAGCTTGTGTGTGTTGTCTCTCCATCCTCTCATCACACCCCACTGTGCACTGGCTCCACCTTTGCCATAACCTTCCTGCAGCACTGCAAGGCTGCCATCAGGTCTCTCGAGGCTGCCCCTTCTCCAGGCTGAACAAGTTGCTCTCTCTCAGTCTCTCCTCACACAGCAGCTGCCCCAGTACACTGAGCATTCCACCAGAACCCATGAAAGCTTAAGGACAAACCAAAGGTCAAGAAAAACCCCGGAAAAACCTTAAATCCTAAATTTAGAAAATAAAGACACAAAAAGGCTGCTCTCAGTGTGCTGGCTCATCTTTGCTTTTCGTGATAAATGAATGACAATTAAGGCTTCAACAATAAAGTGTGTGTGATAGTGACCTCATCTTTCTGGAAGTAGATAGGGCTGAGAAGTGGTGACAAGTTGTTAATGTAGTCATAAAGACAAATGGTCTACTACACCTCTCATCAGCACACAAGAGAAAGGAAATCTCTATAGTAAACAATTATCTATCTGGGAAAAACTGTATATGCTGCCCTTTCTACTGGTGATCATTCCAGGCTGCTTTTGTTTGTTTCTTGGTTTTTTTTTTTAAACTTTTGCCCTTATATTAAAGTACTATCCAATTTTTAGATTTCTCATTAACATGAAGATTTTACAACCTATGTTGATTAAAAAAAATGAGATTTTTGACAGTACATTCTTTCATTAAAGATTCATTCTTTCATTCAAATAAATAAATGGGCATCCATCAAGGGCCAGTACCCTATCATCTATATTTTTTTTTCTCTGCAACAGTTGCCACCTTTCACTGAAGGAAGGTTAAAAAAACAAAACAAAACACCCCGTAAGTTTCTGAAGTTGTAACCTCTTTGGTTTAAGACATTCCTATGGGAAAAGTAAAACAGATTATTCGTGAAACAGTTCAACAAATCCTTAACTTATTACACATGTCAAAACAGACAGTCTTTCAAAACTCAGTAACACTTTAAAAAGCACAAAAGATGCACACTGCTCCCAGGACTTATCTGCGGGACCATTTCAGAGGCCTAAATACACATTTTGCAACTCTTCTTTTCCTCTTCTTCACATCACAAACAAGTGCTGGCTAAGTAAATGAATTAAAAGTACATTCCTTTCCTGCCACATTTTACCCCAAACTGAGCCCTTATAACAATTCTCATTCCCTTTACCATCATTTAATCTTTCTTAAACTGAATTCTAGCTTTTATCTCCCTACAGTATTTTCTCCCACAGATTTCCTCAACAATTTCCTGTCACAATTTCCTGTTATGTTTTGTTCCTGCTCTTAATCTTCATTTTCCATCTGTTTATGTGCAACCACTTTTTTCAGAGATTGGAACCATACAGTTTAAAGTTATCTTTCACTTTCCAGGTCCTTTCATGCTATGCCTGACATTGTAAAATATGTATTTCTCTACCTGCCTTGTTTTAAAAATAAGTTTCTACTATTACTTGTTTTTGTAGTCTTTGACTAATCTTCTCTTTTTATCTCATTCTTTCCAACTTATACCTTCTTCTATTTTCATGTTCCTCTGCAAAGATCCTGCTATAATCTGTTCTTTCTTCACTGCTTCCCTCTACCTGCTTCTTCAATTTCCTTCCCTCATCTCATCCTGGCTCCTCACCATTGGTCTCTTATGTATTATTTTTTCTCCTCTTTCACCTGAACACTGTAACCAAGTGACCACTTGAAATCAAGCAATTATTTAAAAAGTCTATAGACTTTCTTTTGTTATTGATTGCTGCCTTTACTAGAAAGCTCTCCCAAAACAAAGGTTATATAGAATTTAGAAGAAAATCTTTAAGATCAAGTTCAACCAGAAATAAAAAATAATTTTCCCAAAACTATCCCAATGTTTGAATTATCAAATTCCATTTCAGATTCATCACCAAGCTAAAGAAAAAAATTAACATCTTAAAAATGTGTGTTTTGTCACATTTTCACTCCCACCGTGACCTTATCTTATCTGAGAATGATTCCACCAATAAGAACCAAAAGAAAACTGTCAGATTCAGCCTTCCTTCCCTAACATCCCTCTACTCACTCTTTGCAGGTAAATCCTGGATCATATGCTGAAGAACACAAGGGGAAACTGGAGTAATTAAAGTTCCTCTGCAAACTGAACTGCCATTCAACATCAAAGACAATTGGGATCAACTGTCTCATCCCCAACAAGAGCCTTGTGTTTAGCATCAGCACTGCAGAGAATGGCCTCATCACTGAGAAGCAAAACATTCAATTAGCCTCCCCTCCCCAAGATTCTTCCCCAGTCCCACAAAGTCATTTTCTTGGTTCACTCATGTAACGAGGTCTGATGCCATTTGAAAGCCTTCAGTGTGCATCAGCTGTTCTATGTTAATCACCCATATCCTTCCACAGCAGGTTTGTCTATGCATAATCCCTTCAAGAAAAAAAGCTATGTAACACACTTCACGTTTACCACAGTGCACCCAGGAGCCCTTACCACAGCCAGCACAGTTAGGAATACTTTGCAGGGACTCCCTGGACTTTGAAAAGTATCAAATCCTGCTTGTGACTGCAGCTTGCAGTGACGGAGCCAGCTCAGTAGGCTCTTGCAGGTGACAGCAGAGGATGTGATCTAACAGAATGGTTTAAGGAGGAAATACATGGAAAGCAGATTAAACCTTTTTTGAGGACATAGGAATATATGACAGAAAGCTAGGACTGAGGAATATGGGATGAAAAGTTAGGACAGGGGATTTTAAATAGAAGCTAGATTGGAGCACTCAGATTGACCTGTCATGCTGAGGAGCAACATGGATGAAATAAGGAGGTGAAAGAAGAGAATACACCCGGTAAGTTACTGCCTTTTGCATCACAAGTTATCAAGAGCTCTAAGGGCAAATTACTAAATCAAAGCAAAAATTCTGGGCCCTCTGTAGCACAGATGCAGCCTCCCAAGATAGCTAATTCTAGGTCTTGTAAGGAGAAGTGAAATGTTCTAAAATAATCCTAGAATTAGAAAAACCACAGAGCTTGTTAAAAATGCCCATGCGCGTTTTATTAATAAAAACTAACAGTGCCAAGGTTAAACAAGTCAAACAATTATAGTCTCTTTATATTTCATAAAATATTACAGAAGTTTATTTGTGTTTCAATAAAAAGACTACTGTCTTAGAATAGGCAGCTGACAGTATTTGTGCAGTTAATTGTTTGTGAATAAATTTAAAAAGACTACCACCTGCCCTGAAATTCCTTTTATAAAAATGAACTATTAAAAATGATTGACAAATTTTGAGTTAAAAAACTTAAAACATTCTCTATATTTAATTTCAACTTTATAATAGATTACAGGAAGATGCTTATGAAACAAATACAAACATTTGTTTCAGTACATGTCTTTATATGATAGACTTATAAGTATGTAAACAACTATATAATAAAAAGTTTCCAAAGACTGCCTGTAAGAAATCAGGCAAATTTTACCATAAGCAATAAATCATTCCAAACCTTCAAGACATTTTATATAGCTGCACCAACTGGCAGTAAACATTTGCCAAAAACTTTGTAATTCGTATGTCCCAACATACAGTGAAAAGTATATAAACTTGATGGAATCATAATGTTAGATATAATTTAAGGGAAAATAAGTTCACAACAACATTCCTGGAATTTAACATGTAAAAAAGTAGGACGTATCTTTCTTGTTTGGTTCTTTGGACACTGCATGGTTAACAAAAAACACTACTACATTAGCTGACTATCCCTCAAAAAGTGGCATAATCAAAATACACTCAAATAAATTGCCATTCAGTGTATTCATTTTCCACAGAAGGATAGTATTTTATTTCTCAATGATGTGTCTACATTTTCTTTAGCAAACTTTGAAAGAACATTTGGGGCAAAATTCTTTTTCCTTCAAGTAAAAAAGAAATCCCAAACAAAAAACAACCAACAAACCAAAAACCCCTAAAACAAGAGTAAATAAAGGCTCTGCATTAACACACTGGTATCAAAAACACACATCCACACCACATTTAAAAATATCCTACATAAAACAATCCTCGCTTGCTTATCAGAGGTGCAATTTCTAAACTCAGAACTGCTTACCAATATTCTCCTTGGGGGATGGGGCAAAGTAATTTGAGACACTTCTCCCTAGAACAATTTATTCCTGAAGCCTGCTGAATTTTAACAAAAAATAGTCTACAAGCAAAGGGCATCAGTCGTCATCATCATTTTCATTAAAATCATCGTCATCATCATCATCATCCCCAACATAAGAAACTGGTGTTTCAACTCTGGAGCCACTGTACTGAGATCCATTGGAACTTGTAGCCAACATCCCATCTCCACCATTGGAAAAGTCACTGAAAAATAAAAAAAAAAGCCAGTTGGCATTGCTTCATGATTTCTCCCATATCTAGTCCAATCCTTTAATGAATCTGCCACTGCTGCTTTATAAACCACCTTTAGTGTATGTCCAAACTGTCTCCAAAAAAGCTGAAACAGTCTCAAGTAATTTTGAAATGGTTCTTATTAGGTTTCTCCCTTTTGGTTAAATATTAAGATTAAATCTTTTCACAGGCGCTTTATAAATACATTTTTCAAGTCTCTTCTAAAGTACATTTAGTGTTAAGGCCACAAAGCTAAGCTCTTTAGTATGTTTGTACAGCACTGGACACTTGGAATTGAACCATGTCTTTCAGAATCACTCATCTTGATTCAAAGACCTGGAAAATTGAGGAATTAATAGTTTTTCCTTAACTCCTTGATATTGCATAGCAAACTGTCATGTCCTGTATTTGTAATTAGAAACTGTTTTCTTCTCATTGTGCAGTACTTTATTTTACTAGAGTCTGAAAATTCCTGCCTCCATTACTACTTGCTACTTTGCCAATCTATTTAATTGTTGACTTTCTAAATATTTTGATAAACTATTAAACTTGACAAATTTGCGACAAAATAAAAAAAAAAACAACACAAAAATAGTATCTCCCTTGAAAGACATTCATCATTTAAAAATTGCTTTCGAAATACGTTTGCTAGTAACTTTTTAAATGCTAATCCAGCTAATGCACATGTTCAAACATGCACACTTGTTGCTGTATAAAGCCAATTCAATGGTCCATCATCACAGAGAATGAAACTTCAGGGGTAGTACACCCTATAAGCTCATGAGAAAAACATATCCAGCAAGATACTTTCAAGAATTTCTGCTGTTCTGCACACTTATTCAGCAGCAAGACACTAAGATATCTGTATAGCTGTAGTTGGATGACTTACAACAGGTCTGCCATAATTATCTGCAAAAGCAGTTTCAAATACAAAGAAAATAAAACAAAACAAAAGAAGAGATTATTCTTGTGCTTTTGTAAACTTTGAAAGTACAAATACAAAACTCATTCTCCTCTCTTTTTGATAAAAGCAAAACTGGATTTCATAACCTGTGTATCCTAGTAAGTAAGGCAAAGAAACTGGGATGAAAGTATTGGTAGCAGTATCTTCACACTTCTGGAAACTTTTTTTAGAGACCTTGTTAAATAAATGTACAGCCTTTATTTGCCTTGGCAGCACAACTTGTATTGCCATGAATGTTCATGGCTATTGCCATGAATATTCATATATATCCTATAATTAAACATAATTTGTCACTGCCCTTTTCCAAGCTCCTAAGAAATGGAAATGGAACAAGTTCTTGTACTCTCACCAAGATAATGAACCCCAGTCAGGCTCTGGTTTTCTATTGGCCTCTGGCTAACAGTGGCCTATTCAAATTTCAAAGTCTTAAAAACACATGGCACTTTTTTTCACTACCCCATGCTCATTATCACAGAAGGAAACTTACTGAAAACAGAGATTTTAGGTACTGTTCAGCATCTCTAAAGATATTTTGGCAGAATTCTCACTCAAGCTTCAGTTCCCTTGCACAAAACATGTAGAATTTAATTCAAGCATTTGTTAAGAATGTCAGGTGTTTCGGTGATCATAGAATCAATTAGGTTGGAAAAGACTTCAGAGATCACAGAATCCAACTGCTGAATATTTGACTCATATTTACAACCTTGTGGAGCTCACAGAAGGACATCTTTTTGATTACTACAGCAATAAGAAACTAGTGAATAATGAAGTTGAATACGAGTTATGGTTTATCACACTTCTGATGGCTGTTTAAAACCCAAAGACCAACATCTTTATTTTAGACACTAATGATCAAGGAGTAACCTTTCCAATACTGTGTCATTAGACAAGTAGCTGTTTTCTTGTCACAAACTCTAAACTAGAAAAAAACCCAAACAAACAAACCAAAACCACATGCAATAACACCACTCTAACACCTTTCCACTACACAGGAAAGGATTTCCTTAATGACACTGCTAAGAAACCATAGATAAGTGATGAGAATAAGCTTAAAACACATATCCATAGCACATTTAATCAAAGCAGAACTTGTTGCATAAGAATTTAATATCCAAATTTCTTTGATGACCACAGATTCTAAAAACCAATTGAAAATTTCATCTCACCTGGCTGAAAATCTTGTGCCGTTTGATGCAGAACCTGATGAAGATGTGACATATACACTGCTGATTGATCCCTGAGCCATTTCTGTAAAACAAACAGCATGCATTTCTGGAATCCTTCTGAACACACTCATCTAATTAAATGGAAATGCTTAATCCTTTAAAGTCCAGAAAAGGACTCTTGCAGCCCAAACAACAAAACATATTTATGTACTATATCCAAAACAGCATAATTTTAAAAAAGGCTAGTGCAAGCAACAACAAAATTTCAAAATACATTTAAAAAATCCATTTGTTTTGAAATGAGCAAGACAGATGACTTCAGTATTCATCATATGCTTGCATTTACTTCCTTTTGCCTTTGTGAGTGAATCAAGCATAAATACTGTTCTCTTAAAAGACTTATACACTGCAAAGATCTACTTGTGTGGATTGATGCAAAATGTTTTGCAAAGAGCAACCAAGTCCATCCTTTATCAATCACCATGTTATTTGGTCCCCAAGTTACACTAAAAAGCAGATAAATTTGAGAACTTGCCAGAAATCTTTACTACAAACCAGTGGAAATTAACTATCTAAGGTATTTTCATGGTTTTTTTAGAGTCCTATATTGAGGAGGAAAAAAATCAACTCTTTTTGGAGTAACTAACCTGTCACATATGGTTCCAGAGCTTTAGGAACCAAACTCCTTGCAATTTTTAGGTCCTCTGCTGAACAGCTTCCAGATTCTAGCCCACAAGCCATTCCCATTCGTTTTAGTACTTCTATATCATCATGAATTTCAAAAGTATTGTCAAAATTAAATAGATATTCAAACCTGGAGAGGAAAAAACATCTCAATGAACTTCAATAACTACCATTCGGTTTTCAGGAGTTGCAGCATTTCATAAGCTTTACACACAGTGTTAAGTGTGTTACTAACACATCACATTAAGCAATACAATTTTTCAAGATTTATGTATTTGCTCATGACTGCTTACATTCAGTTTTCATTTAGCTGACGAAAAATACAGTTTTTTGAACCAAAAGAGGAGAACAGCAGTCCTGAAAGGGAAATCTATTTTCAATTCTGCTGGCTGCATTTCATGGTGTTAAAGCCAAAGGAATACACTGCCTGGGTAAGTATGACATAAAATGTCAAGAGAGATGCCTAGCATATCTAGATAGCAAATCTTAAATAAGTTATCAAATGTGAAACAATTAGTCTATTTATTAAAAGGGTATATAAAACAGCTGTCTGAAGAGCATGTTCTCAATATACAAAAGGCACAAGTAAATTTAGTTTGTGCTTAATCTTTAACAAATCTACATGAACATTTACATGAACTCAGAGCTCTACCAAAAGCCAGATGGAAAACTCCTGTCAGCTTACTTGTCATTTGAAATACTGCAGTCGATCACTGTCTTCTTGCTGGTGTTCACAATGATGAATGGCAAATGGATGACAGAATTGGAAGGTGGAGGTCGGTTTGCCTGCTGCTCTGCTTGACGGTTCCGCTGGACGAGGTTCTTAAAGGCAATTTGCTAGAAAAAGCAACAGCGGTATCAAAGCATGAATGAAGCTTTTAGGGTGATGTTAACAAAATTCCTAAGGATTCCAGCAATGGCTGCAGCAAGTAAATGCAGAAAAGGACAATGTTTACCATAGTCCTGCATGTTAAGTAAGATGCAGGAAGAGTCACAGATCATAGTATTAAAAAAGACAACACAGTAAAATTTTACTGAGGAGAAAAAAGCACATTCTACTAACTACATCAGGACAGTTCCCTGGACAGATCCCTGGCAGAATGGAGAGAGAATAATGACTGGAAAAAAAAAATTTCACATAGCATCCTACTTCCTCTACATTTAACTCTTCCCTAGTAGCTACTGCACTCCAAAAAATACATCTGAATGTTAATACTGAAATGAATTATATGCTAAAAAATTTAATGTTCTGGATTTCAACATCTGCCATTAAGTTTCCGAATTACCCATTTAAGATTAGTGACTTTAACATCTTACCAAAATTGCTTTATACAATGGAATGTTCCCATTCAAAAAAACTAGCAATTTGAATAATTAAAAGCCACAGAAACTCAAGTTATAAATCACAGTAAGCTACTGAACAAAGAAAAATATTTTTCTGATCATGAAATCAAATGAGATAAACAAGAATTAAGAACAAAATTCAAAGCCAACACAGAGACTGATAAGTATATCTGGCAGCTGTCCCACAGCTGTCTGTACTTTCTTTCTGCATCCCTGAGATGCTCATTCCTACCGTGTAGGTAACACAGCTACCCAAGAATACATTTCTGTGGACCAGCAGCATAGTGATTTGGGAAATAGGCTATTACTCCTCCAAGTGCAGTAAGGGAAATCTGGGAAGGAGTTCAGCCACTGTTTCAGAGTGGTCCAGCCACTTACACACCAGTGACAGCGAGTCTCCAGAGAGGCACAATGCAGAGCATTATGACAGACAACTTCTACAGTCACACAATTTTATCTATGGATGCTAACACAGAAGGAAATTCTAGATTCCTGTATCTAGTTCAGTTCCTGAACTGAATTGGAAAATTCAGAGGGTACAGTATGAAATACTTCTCCTATCAGCATAAACCCTGTTTAAACATACTTGAAACTCTGAACAAATTCATCATAACTGATGAAAGGTTGATGGCATCCCCAATAGTAGTGGTCAGCAGCATGGGCCCAGCTAAACTACAGTGTTAAATAAAGCTGCATACACCTGAAATTCACCTCTAGTCTTCCTAGAAGTTTCCCATCCCTCAGACTGGGATAAAACAAGAGGAATAAAGATATAAGTTACCTTGCCCTATAGACAAGAGTACCTTGACTGTACCTGTAGAATGAGTTCTTGTAGTTGAGACTGTTTTTGCTTTATTCTTTCAATTCTTCTCTGTTTCTCCACCTTAAAATAAAAAAAGGACTGGTCAGTTTGTGTGGTTTTAAGTAGCATTTTATGCCAGCATTTTTCACTTTAAAATCATTTCAATACCAGAGAACTGAAGGTAGGAGTTATAACAATGAATCATTAAAGTGCTACACATAATTTAGACATAACTATCAAGATACATCAGCACTACCTATGAAAACTAACAAAAAGAAGAATTAGAGCCCTGGGAAATAAAATACAACAACCTGTGAAGAAGATAAAAACATCTTTGCAAACAGAAATTATGCCTCAAAGGTTACTGGAATTCTCTCAAAGAGGTAAAGATAGACAAGAAGGATCTATTTGACTTAGAGTTTACTGATGCAGTTTTCTGTTTAGTTTTGGTGAAAACAAACACCCCAGCCCTCCAAGTGCACACAGTTCAAAAAACAAAAGGAAAAAAAATGCCTGATGCTATATTAAAATAAATTAAAAATTAAAAGGATAGGATGAAGTCTTACAACTCAACATTAAAAAGTAAGTAAAATAACTGCCTCCCTCCAAACAGCTTAAAACTCACTTGAGACATTTTTCTATCACATATGCATAAACTACACTGCCTTACATACCTTATTAATTGCCACATAGACTCTGTTTTTGCATTATTAGGCCATATTTTACGAAATCTAACATTCTAATTTACACACAAAAGACAAGTTGAAGGATATTTAAAACAACAAATAGTTGAGGAAGCCCTGAAACTCATATGTTTCTTATAAACTCTTTGGCTTGATTCTCAACAGTGTAAGGATGAAGCAAAACAGGATTGGATAGAATAGCAAAATAAACTGTATTAGATGTGACAATTTTACAAATTAAACATTAGCTTTCAGAAACTCACTATATTACACTTGTGGCTTAGTTACTCAATGGTTAACAGAACTCTTTCCTCCTCTTGTGACAGCCAATTAACAAGTTCTTTCTTTTAATCAGAAGATATCACTGCTCCCATCTTAAATGCATGAATCTTCACTATGCTTCATTACATTCAAAGTTCTTTTTTAACTTAAGTACTAATATTATCCTACTCTTCTTTAGGACATTATCAGCCATCACATCCAGCAAATCCAGCTGGATGAGCCACCCTTCTTTTTCTTTTGCTCCAACACTGTTGGCAATGCCATACTTTGTTAGACAGATCCAAGGAGATCTACTTTTAAAATCCCTCCAGTTAGCTGGTTCCCTGTTCAGCACACAGCATTGTCATCTAAGAACCACTTCACCTTCACTCTATTAATTATGCCCCAATTATCACTCTCTTAACTAATAATTTTCAAATAAATCTCAGTTCATGATAAGACACTCTATATTTACTTTATCTAGACAGCAGTTACAATATAAAATGAAATATCAACTATTAGTATCAAACAAAAATTAGAATTATCCCTTTGTAGATAAGGCTCCAAAAAACTTTTCTTCAACTTTCCCCCTTACTTTGGCACCTTCTACACTGATTTTTTTATCCTCCTGAAAGAAATTTAGATTTATTAAAGAATAAATACGTCTCATTCTGTTCTGATGAAGTGAATTTACCTCAGTAAACATCAGTAACTTCATTACTCTGCAGATCTCAGGATAGTAAAAAAATCCTGTCAGAATTTACAAATCTCTTTTAGCATAAAGCATTTCACTTCTTCCCCAAGACATGCAATTACAAAGTCTGACATACTCACATAAGGGAATTGTCAGAAAAAGCTAAGACCTGCAGCAATGGAGATGCCTGTATGTACTGACCTACATGCAACATCTGTCATCACAGATCTATTGTCTGTTTGGCATCTGGAGAAAACAAATCCTCCTGATCCTGAGTATCACTACTGCAATGTTGGAAATGCACATTAATTTTTTACTACCTTCCACTCAGAACCACTTCACATGTACTGTAAAAAGCTGTATTTTTGACACAGACGAATTAAACAAAGACACATTTGAACAATCTGGAAGTTGAAGATGTGTGTTCAGTACATAAAAAATAAAAAAGAGAAAGAGTCAAAGAGGACCATACCATTCTATGTTGCTATCTCAGAAGATTATAGACACATATTGTTATCTGAACATATTAAAGCCCTGAACATTTACTCAAACACAAAGGCATTGTGAACTTCCAAATGCATATACCTCCAAATTCTGACATTCCTGAGCCGAGTTAGTAGGTAGACCAATCCATTTGATTTCCTTTTTCTCCTTAGAGATAATATTCATGGCCATAAGGACATTTAAGGCATCATAGACACGTCGTCTAATATTCTTCTGGTCATAAGCCTGCTGTAGACATAGTGCATTAATCAAAAATATACCTGTGTCAAAAATATTTGAAAATAAACACATTACAGCAAATGGGTAAACTCATTTAATATCTGAACTGTTTCATTTAGCAGTAGGAAAACCAGAAAAATCTCAAAAGAAATTTCTCTTCCCCCATTCAGTTCACATGTAATTGACTTCCCATATACTTACTGATTCATTTGGTGAAATGTGATTATCAGTGGTAGTGAATTCTGCAACCAACTCGTCTGCCACCTCATTGTATGAGGTGGTTCCTTTTCTTTGTACCTTCTCACAAACCTTCATAGAGAAATGACGTAAACCCTTGCCATTCTTCTCGCCTTTTTTGTTCCGCTTCCTAAATATACGTATAATATATATTTTAAGAAGATTTAAACTTTGGAATATTTGATGTCTCTTTTTCAAATACAGGCACACTGCTGTAAAAAACCCAAGCCTTCCCTTTTCTTCTGCTTCTTATCCCTTCCCAACCTTTTCTCCTACATTTTTCCCTTGCAATTTACAATATTTATAAACAATTCCCGTATCTTGATGCTGAAACACAATATACATTTATTCCTTTGCCAACTTTGCTAGCCCCAGTAGAATCATAAAATCATAGAATAGTTTAGGTTGGAGGCAATCTTTAAAGTCATGTAGTCCAACCCCCCTGCACTGAGCCAGGGTATCTTCAACTCAGTGAGGTTGCCCAAAGCTCTATCCAGCCTGGCCTGAAATGTTTCCAGCAGCAGACAGTAAATTAACAGGGATACTCCTTGAAGAAGTCAATAAAGAAAACTTTCCAAACTTCAAGACAAGAAGAGATAGGGGGATAAATACTAAAACATGAAAACTGAATCAGAGGAGAGAACTTTTTTGTCCTTTTTTAAAAATTTTATTTTTAATTTAAAGTAGCACATAGATTGAGCATTTTCTATGCAATGTGATACTGATACTGACTGAACAGACAAAGTCTGGTATTGGTTGAAGTCACTAAACATTACACTATTACTATAACACAGATTTGAAGTTATACAGTATATGAAATTGCTATTAGAATATCAAAGTTACAAGATACAAGCAGTATAACAAAGCTTTCTGCTTTGCAAAATTTTAAATAAAAACTTCCTTGTAACTAGAGGAAAAATACAAATACAAAAAAAATTAGTTTCAACAAGGGGAAGTCTCAATTCTTATATCTCATTTCACTGTATAATTCCAAAGCAGAAATCTATTTATGCATAACAGGCCACTGATAATAAATTTAGTCTTAAAGCAACTACATTTATCAAGATACCCTTAAAAACAAGCTTGCATAAAGAAAAAAACACACCAAAAGAATGCATTCCTTGTATTTAATACTTTCTCAAAAAGGACTACATTCTTATTTCAAATGACACTCTGAGATACTTCTGTTCAATCAGGAATATACTGTATTTTTCTGAAAATACACCAGCATAAGAGAAATCATAGAATCAAGTCAGACAAATTCCTGTGTCCTTTTAGGACATAAATTCTCTAAATGTTAGTAATGTCAGAATATCTACCAGAGCTTACAGAAAGTATTCTGCATTCTTTTACAAGAAATGAAGAGGTACTCATTATTGTGTGACTACTCCCTATTTTATTACAACAGACTTCAGTGGTGAAGTGCTCTTGATGAAAAGGAAAAGACTTTCCCACACTGCTAGCCTGAGGAGTACACACTCTATCACAGCATTTAAAACAGAGGTTCCAACACTTTATTAATCCTTTCTAGCTTTCATTTTGCTCACCCAGCAGACCAAGGTGAAGAATCTCCAGTCTGGTTCTGTGATGCAAAATGTGTGTTAGGGGTATGTGGACTTCCTACCAGGATGGTATTCTGCGCTGAAGGTCTCTGAGGTGTGCCGATAACCTACAGCAAAGATAAAATAATTTGGAAAATTTAAGAGTTCCAAGACATTTGTAAGGGACACAACTGAAACGATGCATTACCCAAACACTAGCACTTCACATACTTCTCTTAGATGCATCTAATTTATACACACTAGCATAAAAAACTTCCAACTACAGTTAATATCGTTGGAGCACACCCTAAGTTATAAGCATTTATATTTTAACCTCCTTAAATCAGGTTTTCAAAATGCAGGTTGTTGCATTTTTTAACACTCTTCCACACTTAGACAAGATCAAAACATGCACACACACTCTCTCCCCTCTACAAGGAAAATGGGGGGAGAAAGGGGGAAAAAACCCAAACTCTACCCTACCAAATTATGCATAAGGATGCTGCAGTAAATTACAGTTAAAATATGAATGTAAGAAAATCTGAAAATCAGTAAAAACAGAGAGACAATGCAGAGCTTTTGCAAGAACCCCCTCTCCTGGTGTCAGCCTCTATCACTAGAGTCAAAACTACTACATATTTCCTCATCACTGCAGTGAGTGACATCAAATTAGGCAAAACCATTCCACTGCAAGTATATTAAGAGCACACGCTTGGCTAAGCACCGTCTTCCAGCCTCCAGGTGAACCATCCTGAAGATGTGCTAATTTAATCACGTCACAATACATACACTAGCACATAGAACTGTGCCCTTCTACCTCTGAAACTACCTAAACAAAACATTCACTTTTTTTTCACATTTTTAACTTAAGTGTATTAAAATTAGAAACAAGCTTAGATTATCTGCCCATGACAAGTGATACAGGCTACATCAGATATGCAGTACGTGTAAGCAAATCACTAGAGTCAAAACTACTACAATCAATCAAACAAAAATCTCAAAACCAAAAAACCCCAACAATCCAAAAATTCCCCCACATCCCACAAAGAAAGAAACAAACCAAAAAACCCCCCCAAAGTCTCCTTACCACTTGTTGTGCAATGTTGACATTAGACTGTCCGAATGTTTTTGGCAGGAGCTGTTTTCCAATCGTATTTACTGTAGAAGGATGAACAGCCAATAGAGAAACAACCCCTAAAACAAATACAAGTAAAGAGCTTCAGGTCAGTACATGGTATTATTTTAGTAAATAGTCTCATCTATACTACCAATGCATATTAATGGGAACTACAATGTAGTGTCAATATAAATATAGCATTTACACATTCGAAGCAAAAACAGAAATTACGATTCACAAACTTTCTTTCAAACTTTCTTCAATGTAACCTTACAGCTCAGTGTTTTAATATGAGTGTGTTTTAATTCCTTGTATTCCAATTTTTTATTTTAAAGCAGAATAATAGAGGCAACCAGCATTTAACAAAAAGTATAATCCTCTCTTTGACCCTTATCCTTTGTGGCTATTGAAATCTTTTTCAGTACCACGTGACAAACATGCCCAATGCCATAGCACATGGCATAGCCTTCTGAGACATGCTGATCTACAGGAGATAAAATCTGAATGGAATAGGCCTTTCCAAGAGAATATTCCCAACTTTCCTCTAAGTGCTGCCTCCCAGCTGAAGGCAGGGAATTAATGAACAAACTTCCTCAAGAATCCATTATTTCAGAAAAATACACGCAACTCAGCAGATTACCCCTGCAAGAAAGGTGGTTCTCTCTCTCCCTGTTCGTAACCTATACACCATCAACACTGGTAGGTAAAGTAAGTCCTAAGCCATGTAAAAGACAAATCAACTACAAAAATAACAACCCAGGTATCCACTAGCAGTTTGATGTTCCATGATATAGTTTAGAGGAAAGAACCCCAAACCCACCAACTCAAAACAAAAAACTCCCCAACTAACAACAAAACAGAGCAAAGAAAAAGAAAAGCAACAAAGACTGACTGCAGCAAGAAAATAACGAACAAACCAGTCTTAAAATACTGGAGACATTTTTTTTTGCCAAATCTACTGTCAAAGTGGTTGTCAGGTTTAACAGTTGTTTCTCTGAGATAATTTTTAAAGAGGCCGCTGGGGTCAGGATTAGGAACCACTCTCATTCCTCTCTCTTTTTTCTATTGTCCAATACAGAACCAATAAATAAGCATTTTTACAAGGTTGTATCAGGAGGGCTGTGACTGGTCCTTGATGGCTATCACCCCTCTTTATACATTCAGGAAGTCTGCAGGAAGTTGAGGAAAACTCCAATCTTCTTTAAGCCCTTGCTTTCCAGAAGGCTTGTACTTCCCAGCTGCTATTAGCACAGCATGTCAAAGTGATAGCTTCACATAAAAATCTACTCTCAGTGATCAATCTGTTCCAAACAGGATGCAACAGCATGTACTCCTTCCATTATTAACCAGCTTCCCAGTGCTCTTTCAGAAAGTCAGCAGCTATTCAGTTTGTAATATAAATCTGTTATACCTTCCTGTCCCTTCAAGTACACTCATCACTATCATAACCTGAACTGTGTTTGTTCTTCCTCTCTGTGGAATACAATAAATCAATATAAACTATCCTGGCTAGCAGTGTTTGTGCAGCTTCTTCTCAGCTTCTCAGAGGTCTTTTCTTTAAACTTGTCCTCACTGCTTTAAAAAAATCAGTGCAATGCAAAGACTCTATTTTCAGATAAAAGAGGAGTTGTAACTGCTTTCCAAGGTTCAAACACCTCATCTATTTGATCATCTTCTCAGAATCACAGAATATTCTGAGTTAGAAGGGACTCAGAAGGATCATTAATTCCAACTCTTGAGTGAACAGTCCACACAGGGACCAAACCCTCAACCTTGGCACTATGAGCACCATGCCTTAACCACCCTTCCTCTCCCCTCTGACGGTCATTGTTGCCCATGCCTCCTAGTTCTCCTGCCATTTCTTTTGCAGATGACAGGCATCCATACAGTATTCATGACCAAGGAATACAGTACCTTATTTATGTCTCCATAGCTCATTAATTATTTTACTTCCTGCTCCTCAATATGCTTGTTCTCCACCAAACACCAATACCACATTTTTATTAATATAACTGACAGTGACTTCAAGATCTTTCTTCAGTGCTAATCCTTCACTTGGGATACTCATTCTACCAAGTTCAGTTTCCACCAATTATTAACCCATGGGAGGACCATCCCATTCTATCACACTTTAGCTTAACAGGCTGATTAAGGACCTTGATAATCAATTTTTTTTATTATTTTTAAGAAACCCAAGGACATCGCTCTGATTAGATAATCCTTATCCAAATGGCTGTTGACTTTTTCCAAGTGTGACTTTGAACACATGTAACTGCAGACCCTCCCTTCTCCCCTCCCTCTAGAAAAGGCCTGTTGAAGGCCATTATCACATCTGTCAACACATGCACTGCTTCTCTGTTACATGCTCAACCGAGCTGCCACAGAAGTCTGACTTACTCATCTGAGCCCTTCACAAACTGGTGCAGGCTATGCAGCTTTCTTTCCTTCTGGTACTTTATCAATTATACATGTACTAAGTTACAAGGATAGAAGTACCATTGCTAGCTCCTTTAAGAATTCAAAAGTAGACAGTCTTCTGACAATGAATGCTACCCATTCATGTTATGAGCTTTTTCCTAAGACAACTTCCAAATATTACTTCAGTAGGACAACTTCTTAAAGAACAATGCTCCCATGAGATTCCCTACTCTTCAGATTCACTCAAGAGACTTAATTATTCTGGTATGTTTAAAAATACAGTAATTCTTTATGAACAGAATTTTACATCTTTAAGCTATCATCTTGTTCATTAAAAAATTTTACGCAGTCAACAAAGACAGAGATGTTGTGCCAGTGTAAGTCGACCAAAGAGCAGAGGTCGGGGTCAGTGGTTGGGAAGCAGATGCTCAGAAAAGTATCAGGAGGCCTAGACAGAAAATAAGCTGTGTGTGACCCAGAGGTGCTCCCCTATGCAACCAAAGACTTAAACACACCCTGGGCTGCATTTGGAAGCATTCACCAATAAGTGATTATTCCCTTTTCTTCCAGCACTCCTCACACTGTCCCTGGATGACTCTGTTCAGTTTTGGGGCCCATGGTGCAAGAGAGGCATCAGCACACAGGAGAGAGTGCAGCAGGAAGACACCAGTGTGCCTTGGGTACTGGAGTATATCCTGCACAAGGAGAAGCTCAGGGAGCTTGGAGCGTGCAGCCTCTGGAAGAGAAGGTCAAGGAGGAGCAAGGAGTGTTATTTGCAGAAATCACTGCCTTCAGCTATTAAATGGAAGTTACAGAGTTGACAGAGGACACAACAAAAGGAAAAGAGGAAACAGTCACAAGTTGTCGCACAGCAAATTCGAACCAGGGAAAAAAGCCAAATGCAGTGCACAGCAACAGGCTGCAAGGAGGTGTCTTGGTGGAACGCAGCAAAATTCAAGAACTGAAGGATCTGTGCAACAAAGCTGACCCTGCTTTGAAGGTAAGGTTTCTTAGATGGCCTCCAGCCTTCTGTTATCAATAATTTTATTTTCTGAACAGAAATAGCTATATTGCAACTATAACATCTGTGTCAAGAGAAGAACACACACTATGTTTCTTTAAATTTTTTAATTACGCTAACATTTCCTGCAGTGCTGTGCCAGAGTTAACTCACACAACTGAACCAAACTGGCTCTAAACAAAAACTACAAGGTTCATCTTGCTGTACAGCACGAACTGACTGGCATGGAAATATAAATGCAAGTGAAAGAATAGTGACACAAGCATCACAGTTCCAAGCAAAGTCAAAGTTAACTTATAAAAGCTATCATACAAAATATGAGACTATAACTGCTCAATTATACAGAAAAAAGTATTTTTTAAGAGGATGTCTCTGTCCAAGTGCATTCTATTTTCTCATTTGCCTCAAATGGAAACAGTATACTCATCTGCATTTTCAAAGGTTTATAATATATGGGGTTTTTTTGTTTGTTAAGTACAAGCAGAAGTAATTTTATCAACTTAGATTTGCAAGTGACTTGATAGCTCAGTTTCTCAAACAAATCTAACTACTAATTTCTTAATTACTGTTACTCAGCAATCATTGCAATCCCAATAATCCTGTATTTTGCAGACAACATACAGTGTACACAACAGCATATAAAATTTAAAACCACAAGTTTGCAAACAGTTTTGCAGGCATCAACTCTTCTTCCTTTTCAAAACAATTATCAATACTGCTAGTACTGACATGTCTTCTTTTTTCCCCTTAAAAACTTTGAGAATCACAGGAAAATGCCGTGTAGAGCAGAAAAAACAATGTATACAGAAGGATATTACTACTACTGCTACTTACATTCTCAGCGTCCCAAATGTTTGGAAAACTACTTTTAGTAACTTATAAGCAATCATTAAACCCAAAGGGAAGTAGAACTTCATCAGTATGATGTTCAGAAATACAAAGATAATGATATATCCCCAAATACAAGATAATGATGCAGGTGGAATCAAGGAGTAATGGCATAAAAATTTGCTGATCAAAAGCAGCAGCACTCTAAAAAAACCCATTATTTATCTGTCCACAAACGAGTAAGTGTTCTCTTTGGTTACTGGTTAACTGGAACTTTGCTTGCATATAAAAACAAACCAAAGAGTTTTACCAAAAAGAATGAATCCCTTGCAGAATTTTGGCAGTTTAAAGGGTAGATGACACATTTAATTAATAACATTTAAAATAACTTCAGAAAATACAGAAAAAAGACACAGTACATCTAAAACAAAGAAATGAGTGTCGTCTGCAGACAATGAGGCAGACCTCCTGAAAAGCAGACTGCTCCAGTTCTTGAAACAGTAGTGCCTTTGAATTTGGTGTTCAGGTTAGAGGATGGGCTGAGGTCAGGAGCAAAAATCCCATTCATTCTACTCTACCATTTTCTGAAGTAACCTGCCTTTATGCTTTCTTAACTGGTGAAAAAGAGAGCAGTCAACAGAAAAGCAATTCAATTCCCTCTAACTGCAGTCTCCAACAAACTAAGTTTTGTCATACAAGAGAGGTGATGATTATATCCTGGGAGCTGATTCCCCACACATCACTCCTGTGACACTGCAGTTGTTAATGTCTCTGTCACAAACATCATTGGTATTTTTTGTTATTTTATTAATTAGTAATATGCTAATTTTCATAAAACTGGATTTTTTTTGAGGGTACAGGTGATTGCCTTCAGCTGTGTGCCGTCAAATAAAAGCACCTCTACTTACTGAACAAGTCACATCGTTGTGTTAAGACAACAGACATGCTTATACAGCAATTCTGAGCACAGACACCCACCTCTCACAGTGTGTAATACTCACTATTTACTTACATCAATCCAGACTTCAATGGGATTCTTACCATCCTTATTAATGACTAGTAATAGTTCAGCTATTGCAAAACAGTTTTTCCAACTTTGTGTTGAAACAAACTGGGATCTACTTTTAGACTGTTCAAAATTCCATTTCTACTTCCAGAAATAGTTTTATTTCCTTAGCTTGACTTAAGACAGCAATAATTCTATTTACCTCAGCTGCAGGAATACATATGAATTTCACAACCAATTTCAAGCATGTATCTGCTTGCTAAAGCATAGTTCATGGATTCTGAAATTGATCCCTAGTTCTACTCTAGAGGAACAAATCCAGCCACTGTTAAAAATCAGGGAGTATGAATGTTCAAGTAAAACTAATTACATGAAAAGTAAAAGTAGTAACATTCCACTGCAAGTTTCTTGTCATACAAATAAAAAGAACAAAATCTTATAGTTAGGCAGTGTTGAAATACAAGTCTAAACACACTTTAAAATGTTACACGTTTGACTTAGATTTTTTTTCAAATCTGAAACGCAAATATAATTAGCCTATAAAATGTGAACCCTTTTTCTAAAGTGTAAGTGGTTAAAGGAGCTAGAGACATACCTTACAAGCATTTTCTGGTTGCATACCAATATTGCCACCTACTGGCCTAAGAGAAGATCCAACTTTTCTTTCTGAGTTATTTTTAAACTAAGAGTTTTAATTTCAATACAATATTAATACTACTGGTTACCTTTTCCCTCACATTCATCTGAAGCAAGTAATTTCTTCCATCCAAGTGAGGGGCAGGATTGGAACAGAAAAGTGTTCTATTTAATACTTAAATATCAACACTAATCTGAATATGGCAAGGACCAGAATGTGACAGTTTTCTTCAAAATGTAACCTCTAGAAACAATAAAATATCTCAGTTCCTAAAATTCACTGCCAAATACCAATAGAAATATAAACTCATGAGGAAGTTTTACTAGTTTAGCCTCTATTAAAAATTCTTTCTATCCTTCCAAACCAATGTATTTGCTAACTCTCAAAATTAATTAGCCAGTTGGAAACCACCTTCCTGGTTACCAAATAAAACAAACCTTTCACAGTCACACTGTTTTTTCAGGGCTATATAGAGTGTTACACTCCAGTAATGGAAATACACAGGGGTATCAGAAAACATGGGCACATTTACAGGCAACTTTTTTCTGGAGATTGCACAATCATGGAGGAAACACAAGCTGCCATCTCATTTCTGCCATAAATAGGTTGATACCTCTTATTTCACACTAGAGGTGATTTTGAAGAAATAAATTTTTAGAGCATTTTCTAGAAAGGTGCTTTATGCACATGACTAATTTATTCAAAATTGTGTGCATTACACATTAGAAACAAACCCTTGTGGGGTTATTGTTTGGGTTTTTGGGGTTTGTTGTGGTTTTGTTGGGGTTTTTTTTTTTACATACTGTTTTCTCCTCTTAAAATAAATAAAGTCATTCTCTGTTTTAAAACAAAAATCCTAATCTGGAGTTTAAGGCTGAGACCAGTCACTCCAAAATGAGCTACTGGAAGCATGTCCCCATTTGCTGAAGTCAAAAGGCTGTCTACACTGGTAACCTGTTCTGTCAGCAGACAGTAATGAATAGCCAGGGAATGAGTGTATGGATAAGACCTGCATACAGAGATTATTCTCTAACATACCCTCTCCTCTGATTCCAAACCTTTAGGACTTTTTGAGCAAGAGGCTGTTCAGCAAGATGGTGATGTCCCCTCTTCATTATTCATTTAAGAAACAACAGCAACACAGCCCAACCACCAAAACTCAAGTCTGAAAAGAACTTATCCAGTTACCATATTTCTGCCAGTGCAGATTAAAAATTTACAGAAGCTCATTCACAGCCTATTCTGAAAGCATTGCAACAAAGATGTCCAGGCTGTGAGAATTTCCACATCATAACCTGTTCTGGCCAGAAAAGTCAATCTTTGCTTCTCTTCCATAGCTGAGTCATATACCTACCACTTAGTCACATACCTTATAGACTGCTGACCAAGATGTTATAGAACCATTTCAGTAACAATATCCTGTTATTTCTCTTTAACCTGTTTTTGCAAATCCTTATGACCCAGCACATAACTAATTTTTTGTCCTCTACCATCCCCCTAAAGCCTTTATTCCTCTAACAGCTGAGCTCCTCCTCTCACATCTGGCTAGCAACAAGTACAAACTGAAGCAAGTAATAGATTTCTTGCTGGGTTTTCATCCTCAATTCACTGAGTTTTAAAGTTGGACTCTTCCAAAATTATGATAGAATGCACCCTCTGATATTACTAATCCAATGACTTTGAGTGCTGTAGGAGCATAAGAAGAATGAACTTCAAAAAGTAGTCAGGCTCCTGCATTCTCCCTCAAGAGCCTGATTGAGCTAAACAAACCACTCATCTGACAGAGTAGGGAGATTTGATCCCAGAAACAGCATCAATCATGCAATGTACTCTTAATCTCTTCTTGTGATTGACTTGCAACTTCCAGAAAAGAATCTTTCCTTTAAAGAAATACAAATTCAAAGGCAAAGACGGAGAAAAAACAAAACACCCACACAAATGAACAAAACCATCAAAAAAACCTTCTAACGATGACCACCAGAGAAGAATGTGAAGATTTTTTTCCTAGCTGCGTTCAATTCACCCTAAAAAGTATTGCAGATACACTTCTGCCACTCTATGAAAAGCTTCCTCCATGACTGCTCTGGACTGAATCCTCTCCATTGTGAAATTAAGCGGAATTTTGCACATATTTTAAAAAATAGCAGAGGACACACTTTGTTGATATAATGGCATGCCATGCAGACAGCTACTTTAAGAGAGCACAGTACTTTTGTGCATAGTTGCAAAAGTCAACATTAAAAGACTGCACAAAACCACCTAAAAATCATAAAAAGTGGCAAAAGAAAAAAAGTACTACTTTAGTGAATAAATTCTGATACATATCTGAGTACTCTAGTGACAAAATATTTGAAACTTTAAGCTCTGATTAAGACTACAGAGCCTGCACGTAAAACACAGACAAGCTAGTGACAAAATCCACAGACTGATGAAGCCAAGAGAAATAGTTGTTTCTTCTCAAAATTAAGACTTAGTTACTGTCTATTAACTTAACAGAACTCCCCTAAAGGCAATGAGATGCAGAAATTGACGGAAATACTTCAGTTTGCTGCATTATACATTGAGAGTAGAGCTCGACTCTCAAACTGGTCAAAGTGCAGGGCTATAATAAACTATTTAATAACCTGAATTTATTTACAAAATTCTATAAGCAATAAAATGCCCTACAGCATGACCAGCTCCACTTAAAGAGCTATGTAATAATGGAAGAGTCATACTCCCAGTTCTTGCTGTCTAGACTGCATTGTTTTGACTAGATCTCCACTGACAGTAACAGGGTCTAGACGCCTATGTGGGTGCAAAATGTACCCTCCTAAACTATCTGCCCTGAAAAAAACAATCACTTTTACTGCCCACAGGGTTAGGACATATGGTACAGCTGTTAAGATCAGGTACCCACCTGCACACTTCTTTAGCTCAGGGGGTACTGTGCTTACAGAAATACACCTCCACCACTTTATATACCTTTTACTGAATCCTTAGTGCCCTCTCCACTAAATCCAGAACAGGTTAGCAAAAGCAATTACATTGCTTTTGTACAGCGATGTATATTTCAGGAATGTCCAAGATCGAGTCCAGTGAGATGCCAATAAAATATTTGCTGTACCTAGTGGTGGTGACAGAAGTTAAATGGATTTCCTGAAATGCTATATAAAATACTAGAGCAGTAACACTAAAGGAGTTCATCTGATCTAGACTACATGTTAATCTGGGAGCATTCCAACAATGCTTAAAGCCAGTAGATTAGTCAACAGTAAGGTTTACAAACAGTAAGCAAATGACTGTCCTAATATAAATTGTACCTTACTTCATACAGCCTATCAAAGGACACCATCGGTCACACACGAGGATAAAGCAGACTGTCATTATTTGGAAGCAACAACAAAGGAAAATAGCCATTTCACCAAAATATATTGTGAGATGCCTGTGAAACCAAACATGATCTTGCATAGAAAAATTACTGATCTCTCCCTACAAAAATGACTGACATTTCACTTGGGAGTCACATACACTGTTTTAGTCACTTGTACTCAAGAAAGTTGATGAAAGCAATCAGACAGGCTCAAAGGATACAGTAAGGAAAACACAGAGGAGGAAGAGCACATCTGATGAGCAATCTAGGAAACAGTGGCTAACTGGCCTGTCAATCTAGTAAAGACTGTTAAGATACTTAGTTGTTATTTATAAAGAAAGAGTAGGTAAATATATTGGAGAAAATTATTAACCTGATAAACAACTGTCACCAGCAGAATGCATAAACTGACAAGAATATATTTTACTGGAATTAGAGAAGAGTTCTACAGTCTCGCCATGGAAACAGCCCTCCTGTAAGAGTACATGAAATGTAGTCTTCAAATGTAGCATAATCAGTTTACAAAAGAGGTTATGTTACATAGTTGTCCAGAACTGCAGGTGGCTGGAACTCAGTGTTGCTTCTGTTTTTTCCCCCAACTATGCAAAAGTGCAGCCTTTAACTCCACAAATGTTTAGGTACTCTCCATTTTTTAGCTCACCTATCAAATTCAAGTTCAAATTTATCTCTTGTGTTTTATTAAATTGCTTAATGACACTATACTATCATACATGCACAGGCATTATCTTCAAGTCCAAAACAGTTCTGTTCACAATATATTTTGAGATAAGCTTGCAGCAGAGTGGATGCATTATCATAAAAACTGTCATAACCCATTTTAATCTTCTACCCTCCTGCATCTTTTTCCATTTGCTAAAACACAGTGCCTCAAAGATGTTTCAGAACATCCTGGTCTTTAGACTTAAACACAATCTACACTAAGGAGATCACATATGGGACAAACCACCACTGAACTGCACCTGTAATTTAAAGACAATTATAAACCACAGCAAATCTACAGTTTGCTTACTGATCATATAACTTAAGAAAAACTTTACAAAAACTATGCTAAGAAAACAGTTTAAAGCCAGTAAAATGCATAACAACTAAAAATCAAAAAAATGGAAAGTCTTACTAAGAATTGTCTTCTTACCTTTTCCAGGACTTAGGTTTTGGTCTATAAACACCTTAAGCTCTCCATTGGCTTCAATTAGTCCAGCCTGTTAAAGAAAGCAACTTTTATTAAATTTACAAACACAGATAGCCTTTTATTGGTAAAGATGAAAGGTATCCTACTACTAGCCTCTACTGCTACCACTCTCATTTTGTCATAAATCTGCCACTATGTACTGTTTGGGGTATAGTACTTGTCAAATTTTAAGGTCTTGATTTTATAAACACCATATTCTTTAAGAGCAAGCAGAAAATTTGTTTACATCTACTTTGCTATTTGTGCCCTAAGCTCTTACAGTGTGTATGTACTGTTTAAATAGACATCTGAACACCCTTCTAATCTGAACCACTGACACCTGCAACTACACCTTTTTCTCTGTCGATACCACTCATCTAATACGTAAGGTAAAAACATTACAGCAAAAACAGGTAGTGGAAAGTGCCTGGTCCATTTTAATCAAGAAAAATATCATTAATATCTTGAACTTTCCAATTATTATTTTTTCAAAGATCAGAATACAAACCCCTCAAATGAAAAAAGCTAGAGGATGACATAAGGTTTACAAAGTCATCACCATCCTTTGAGAAACCTCGCAGTTGTGATTACTTTTCAAAATACTAATAATTTTTTAATAGAGAAGAGGATGCAGTTATTTCCTTGTACCTGCAGTCAAAATAGTTCTGAAAAAAAAAAATATTAATGGACACAGGACACACTGTTTCCATTCAGAAACAACAGCAAGAAAGTCAATACCTGCACTTAACCTCAGTGTAGCATATGGTGCTCCAGAGGCTGTAAAGTCCTGAGCTGCATCCTGCACACAGCAGGTACGTGCAGGCTACTGACAGCCCTGAGCAAGAATCAAGTGCTTTGCTGTCAGTCAGCAGCAAAGCCTCTCCCTTAGAAGTCTACCTGAAGAGCCCTACTTGAGATCTGCCAGAAGTCTAGGAAAACAAGGAAGCCACTAGATGATGCTGTGGAGCCATTATTACCCAGGTGTACCAGATTAAGGATTTCTTACCAAAGACAGGGAACTTTAAGAAACAGGGAACTTCCTCTCCTCAGTGAGAGGGGAGAGAGGATGATGGTGCTAAAGGGACAGGCTGGAATTCCACAAAAGACAAATTTTGCTAAGGGAGGCATGAAGAGCTGTGGCCTGTAATGGCATGGCAGAAAAGAGGACCTGGTCGCACAGAGAAAACTTAAGTGAGCAGACAGCAGAAGTGATGGATAGAAAGAAGAACCTGTGGCAATTCCCCCCTCCTAAAAAGTAACACAATAGTACAGTTTTAGGGAGGCTGCAACAACTTTTCAGTTGTTTGAGAACACTGCCTGTCACCCTTCCTGCCCACAGCAGGGATTTCCAAGACCCACTCGAACCATCGAGGGTTTCACCATCCTGTTCCCAAGCACCAGAACTCTTTATAAACCTCACTCCTTCTCACACTTAACCACCTAATTCAGAAAGGCAACAGACTACACCAGACACTTCCAAAGAAAAGTTATATCAACATGAGACCAGTACTGTGCACAAAGATGTCATTAGAGCTACACTATGGCAGCATGATATTCAAGAACACTGGAACCCCAGGGTTTCCCAGGGGAAAATATGAAGGAGAATTTTTGGCTAAGTATTACCTTATACTCCCATTCTACCTAAATTTCACCAAAGAAGTGTCAAACCAGGCAGAAAGTGCAGTGTCACTGTCACAATTTCTTTCAATGCAGGACTTAAGTTTGTATTCCACAGCAGAAAGAGGCTTGTACTCAGGACACATGCAAATTCTTTTTTCCATGAGAATAAATAAATATTATAAATGACACTGCAAAAACATTTAATATACTGTGATTTTAATCAGAAAACTACCAAGAAAATACCCATTTTAATCTGTAATGTCTTTCGTTTAAGCACATGAATTTAAATTTAATTATTCTGAATTATTAAATCCATTCATTGGTTTAATATGTAAAAGCAAATCTGCACTAAGAGCACATCAGTTACAGTGATATTCCAAAACCAAATATTTAAGCTGTGATATTCAGCAAATTCAAGTATTAATGCAAATCACTGTTTCAGTAATTGGAAAATTAGGCAATTCAGTAATCAACTACCTATTGGTCCCTTCCATTTTCTACTTTTTTTCAATTAGAATGTCTCCAGTAGAATCTTTTCATTTTAAGTAAATTAACCAACATCATAGTATCAAATAATCTCATAAGCTTCAAGTCTTTTTCTGCATAATTTAAACATACAGTGAAAAAATATTACCCAAAACAATATGCAACTCCAAAAACTGTAACTTAATCTAGCATTATGAAGGCTCAGGTTAATGACACATGCCATATAAGATGCTTTTGTGTGACTAAAATTGCAAAAGTCACTGAAAAACTAGAGAATATTCGGGAAAAAACACCACACAATCAGTAAAAGAAAGCAAATTGGGAAAATTCAGAGAACAGCAATCACCAAATAACAAGAATAATCCAGGAAGCACAATACTAATGACCAATATAGAAGTTACAGTTCCACTACCTTTCTACCAGGGTCTTACCAAAGGTTCACCTCTAGCAATTAAAATGGCACATAAATATTCAACTGATTTGTAAGCATATGAAAGCTATTTGGAAAGATTACAGTGAATCCCACAGCAAAATAGCACCCCCAGCTGCTATTATTCACAGTGAAAACTCATTTCTAGTGAAAATTCTGTTATTCCAGGCCCAGAATGCTCTTCACACTTCTGGATACATTTTAATTCTATGGTTAGCAAAACTTATCCCTGGCTGAAGGGACAAGATTTGGTCAAAGAAAACTGAAAAGCAAAACTTTCATCCCATACAGAATTCTGGTGTCTTTATTCTGAAATGGAGACACTAGACAAAACATCTCTCAGTGTGCATTTTGAGGACATTCTCATTATTTTTCAAGCCAGGTTCTTTTGGAGGATGCACCAGGATGACTCCTCCAGGACCTATGTTGCATAGCACCCAAAAGAAAGAAAGAAAAGAGGAAAACACGACTATAGCTCCCATTCTGTAAATTATAGTAGTGTCTATATATTCACAATGAATCAAAAAAAAAAAGAAAACAAACCCAAAACCAAACTCCCTCCTCCCCCCCAAAAAAAAACCCACAGGAAAAAGTATTGGATTTTCCTCAATGGAAAAGTAACTTTCTGTCAAGAAGGGTTCAGATATTAAGGAAATTCTATTTTCTGACGAGAAAATACACTTAGTTTTTAGGCCTTATCAAGCCACTTGTAACAAGGTATTATTATTATTTTCCTTAGTTTTATTATTTTCCTTAGTATTCTTTTTGTATTCCACAGTTCCTTCTTATCCTCTCATGATTCTCAATCTCAAGATGTGTTACATCCTTTGATGGTGATCTCGGGGCTGCTTCAAATAATAATGCTCTTAATATCTGATTTTGAAAGCTTATTAATTGTGTGCAACTTCACAATTCAGCGAAGTTTTCCTCTTCAAAGACACGTGTTGGCTATGTCTACTTCTCTATGGCTACAAAAAGAAACCCCTGAAATCCTTAACATCCCACAGATACAGCCTTCATCCTTCACCCACTACAACAAAGCCAGCAATGATTTCAAAAAATAGCTTTTGACACTCAACACAGCATCTAAACTGCAATAACCTAATCTATTCCCACAGACCACCAGAAAGGAGGGTAAAGCTCACTGGCCAAATTAGCAGATCTGGTCATTTGAACTGTGGAAGCTGTGGTGGAGATCCCAACCACCACCGAGGTTTGGTCTCAGCTCATTGTTCAGAGCTCCTAAGGAAACAAAATTAACTGAAGGGCTACACATATTAAAAAAATTAACTAAAGTTAGCTTTGGCCTGCTATGAGATCATTGGCAGTCCTAAGGACCGGGAAGTCTATTTCTGTTTTGTTTACAAGTGAAAACTGAAAAGCATTACAAGTGCCCTCAGCCTGAAAATCAGTAAACTTGGAAGTATCTTTTTGCTGGGACTGAACTTAATCTGAAACAAAATTTTCTGAAGATGCAGAGAATTTCAGTTATTAAAAAATCCCTAGGGATTATGAGAGAATAATTTAGTACCTTACTAACAAGCTACTATTTGCAGTCTCTGAAGTTATGCATTAGAAAATCAACATCCTTACAACAAAAACATAATTTCTTCCACAGCTTTCCAGCTTTGCAATTCAATTTGTTAATAAAAACTGGCACCAAATTATTCACTAAATCTTTAAACTAATCAGGAAAATATGCAAAGTGAATTTGGACTAAAGGACAAAGAACCTATAAAAGCAAGTTTATCTGACAAAAACAAGACTGAACGAGTACATGTGCTATGTATATCAGATTTAACCCGAGAGGCACATTGCCCCACACTATTTCAAATAAGTCTGGGGAAGAGAAGGGTGCTTTGTGCCACAGAAGTACCTTTTCTACTCTGCTTCTAATTAATAAACCCATTTTAAGAACATTGCCTGAAAAAGTGCTGAAAGAAGAGCAAAAAGGGTAGAGATACTGGAAACAGAGGAACTGGCTATAAGGTTGTTTTCTCAGAACAGAAATTTTCTGTTGTTAACAGCAGATTAAGCACACAGGCACAGGACTGGGTCTGACAAAGAGATACAGGCACCAAAGACACAAGAATGGTGAAAGAATGGGAGTCAGAATGGGACAGTCTGAAAAAGAGACAATTTTGGCACTGGCTGGGAAAGACAAAAAATGAGCCAGAAAATCAGACGGAAGACGGCAGAATCAGGAGATGAGGCAGAGAAACTGAGTCACTGAAAAAGTACAGGCAACACAACTGATGAGAACCTAAGAGAGCACAATGGAACAATGAGATCAAATCCTGCAAGAAGAAGGGAAGAACACGGGAAGTGGGAAAACAAACACAATCTAAACTACAAGTGAAAGGGGAAATAAACTGGGACTCAAGACAGAGAAGTTGAAAATAAACTAGGAAAGAAGTAGTGACAACAGAATCAGAAAATGGAGGAATTGGGAAAGAAAAGCATTTCCACGCAGAGCTTGTCAGAGGCATTTGGTGCTGTTGGGTTGATGGCTGGATCTTCTTGATCTCAGAGGTCTTTTCCAACCATAAGAATTCCACAGTTCCATGACCAGGACAATGCCTCTGCTGTCTACAGGCATTTGCAAAAGCCTACCAGCAAACAATCACCCATCTTGTGCAAAACTGCACCTCACTCGATTCATGATGATCTCAAGCCATTTTAAAGGCAACATGTCTAAAGGCTCCATGCCATGCAATTTTACTCTGGGCCACTTTATTGACAATGCAGGGTTCCTTTTCTTGTTTGCCTTATTTCAATATCAGGAAGCAACAGAAAATAAGCAAAGTTACAAAGTAGAAATGGAATAAAGTTTGTAATCAGAAATAAACAACCTTATCTTAAGACTGCTTAAACAACCTTTATTCTTCTTTCACCCCTATCCATATGCAAATGTCATTTATAACAAGATGATAATGCACTACTCCCCATTGGTTTCTCGTCTCATGCGAGGACCAGAGCAAACATGCTCTGGGAATGAATTATTATGCAACTGCAAAAGATTATTTTTATGAGACATCCATTTCATTTTTTGCAAAAAATAAAAAACAATCAAGATATTAAGTAGAGGAATGTTGTAGAAAAGGGCAACAAGTTCTTAAATTTAAAACACTTGGATTTCATTTTGAAAATGAAGCCAGTGAGAACTATTCTTTACTGTATATAAATAACATAACAACTTTTGAAGTTGGACTACAGGAGTCTGTTCAAAATTCTCAGATGTGTTGTTTTACTCTGTTTCAGTGGCCTTTTTCTGAAACAGAGATAATCATATCATATCACATCCTCAGTTCATGGCAGTATCTGCAAGATTCATGTATCTGCCAACCACTCAGCTATGAGCTACACTGTAGAAATGAGCTTTTCAAAGAGTATATTTGAATTTTTAGCACCTTAACTAACAAGGCATAGTCAAAGCACGAAAATAAAGGTCTGGATACCCCAGAACTGTGAAGGCTAAAAGCCAAATACAGGTGAGAAGCTCGGTCAAGCATTGTTGATATTACTCTGAATACAGACTCTACTGATACTGCAGGTAAGCTGGACACTGAGTAATACACAAAATGACACTCAAGGTCTCCTTTACTGCAGAATATATCAAGACCATTAGCTTCTTGGCTGTTCTTTCTGACAAGAGTAAAAACATCCAGAATTCAGCAAAAATTAACCTAAGAAATCACTTTGAAGACAAATCAAATGGTGGTCCTGTATAAGCAGCCAACAGATCAAAAACACCTCAAAAGTCACTCCACAGTGTTGCTTCTTAGAGTAATTCAATTGCTCATGTGATACAACCCTTGCGAAATTTAAAGCTGATGTCCCCAAAACAAACTGTGAAGCTGTAAGAACAAAGCAGAATTGAATATGAGACTCTAGCGGTGCAAATGACAACAAAGCACTGGTTTGCCACTTTTACCACATAAATTAAACAGGAAATAAAATCATCATCAGTATTCTTCTGGACTGTATGTGGAGGTACCAGCAACAGCCACTTCCACAACTACATCCTGCAACCATTCTAGGTTTGACCATAAGACACTGTTCTTCCAGCCAAACCAAGACTCTAGAGCAGCTTGTTCACCACCACCTGAAGCACATCCAAAATCAACAAATAACATTACAAAGGACCCTTCCAAAATCATTTGCCTCACCAGCCTCCTTATCAGTGTATTGTAATGCTAGAGTGGCCCACAGTGCAACTTTCAACCAAGTCTGCGTAACCAATAATGCAATTCTGGAAGCCTTAGCAAACGTAATGTGACACAAGACAAGTAGCCAGAAGCATTTTTGGAGAATATGGACCACTGTTCATCTTTAAAATAAAGTTGTCTGCTACTGTTTCAATATAGACAACATTTAGCAAAGATTGATCCATTCTTCTTCCCACTCCTAATTAGCCATAATAAATCTCCATTAATAGATACCCACACAATCAAATGCAAACATTAAAACAATTGATCCCCAGTGTAACTTAACTTCCAAAATCTGCATTTTTGTTGAGCCTGTTGCCATCACAGTGTAGTTATTCAGTAAAATACTGCAACATCCTATATAAAGCCACTACCATTAATTGGCACATAGAACTAATAAAGTTTAACACTTACAGGCTACAAGAAAATGTTTCATTTAGACAACTAAATTGGCAAGGTGACAGGCAACTTCTGAGTTGCTATTTCCAGATTTTATAATACAAATCAACATAGGAAAAAAACATCTCTGACTGCATGCCTGGAACGTATAAAATAGAGCTTAAAGATCACTTTCCTTTTGCCTTCTTCGAAAAAGCAAATTAAAAAAATTAGCAACACTCAAAATCCCAAACAGAGATGCCTTTTTAGATGACCTAATTTCGTAATATTATTGGATCACTAGTTTGCAAGCTTCTGGACATGTCAGAACTCACTAAACACAAACAGAAGTAGATCAAGCTACTGAACTAAAATGATATCAAAGAGGTGCATGACCACTTGAGACTCCTCAAAGACTTAACTTCTCTAGTCTGCCTCAATGAAATTTCCAGTACATAACCCAAAAATAAACATAAAAGGAGAAATGCATGCTGGCATTTTAAGAAAAGTCTGAAAAATGTTTCGAAGACTTCCCAATACTTTCTAGGGATTTAAAGAGCATCATGCAAAAAAAGGTCCAAAATAACATGTTCTTCCTACTTCCATTGGGTTCTTGTTCTTAATCCATCCCAAACTTTATTATAGACTCGCTCAAGTTTGTTGTAGAAATGTCACATGGAAGTTATTAAAAAGTACAACTTTTGTGGTGTTCTGGCAAAAAATTAATACAAAAGCACAGATTTTAACTTTCCACAAAAAGAGCAGCCCTATTAACCTATCCAGTAAAACTGTGTGAAGAAACCAGTTTGCTGTGGGGTTTTTTTAATATTCTTTGAGCAAAATATTGACTAATGTTGTGAAATAAACCCACTAGATTAAGCGACATACCTGAATGTATTCTGAATACTCCACTAAAATAAACCACCAGCATTTATTTCCACATCTGTACATCTCTTAAACAGTAATGTTAGATCAGGGGATGAACTTTTTAGACTTTTTATGGTGTGTCCTCATATTTCCACATATTCATGGGGCTTCCTTTGCAAAACTGGATATATGTGCCATATCTACTACTCAATAAGATTCATGAAAAGTACCATAAAAAAACTAAAGAGAAATAATAATTTTTTATGCAAACTAGGAATCAAGAGAAAAATCTCTCATAAAATAATTCAAGCAGACAGTAGAACACAATTTTAAAAAATAAATTTAAAAATCTAATTTCAGAACAAGCAGTTCCAAAGCCAACACCACTGTCAGCTACCTATGAAAAAATAACTCATGAACAACTCCCAAGAAAGTTATTTTAGTCTGTGAAACATTCTGAATGCTAACAGTGGTGTGTTGGTTTAAGAAGTTTTTGAAATTTTTTTTTCAACTTCAAGTTCTCTGTGCACAATTTACTTTTTAAACAGCTTGAAGCAGTCCATCCATCAATGGTGGACAACAGAAACAATCACAAACAACAGGACCAGATAAGAGTATTTCATTTACATGACTCATCTATTCTGGTAAGTGTAATTTTGGAGATCAGAAGGAGCCGTACTCATTCGTTTTGTCTAGCCCTTCTCTTCAATATTCACTGTAACACCACACATTACACTATCCTCAATAACAGATCCAGTTCCTGCAAGTGGCTGTATTATGAATACAGAAATTTGGCAGAAAATAAACTCCATAGCTCCTGCTTCTTCTCTCCTGTGTAACACTGACTCTTGGAAAAAAGATCCACAAGCTCCTCTTTCCTTAGGGCTCCTGGAGGCCTCAACAGCTCAGCAGTGACAGAAGTAACTGATGGGAGAAACATGGTAACCACAAGCCGGATCTTCAGCCACGCCAGAGAAGCTGGCAATTGAGTGGTAGAACGTGCTGTGCTACTAAAAAATGTATTTATTGTCCTAACTTACAGATAATTCTCAACTTATAAGTGAATATAAAAGCGGTCAACAAGTCTTTCACAGCTCAATCTTACACTGGAAGCTGGAAAAAAATTTATCTATCAAATCTGCTCTCTTGCTACAGTAATTCCTTCTACTTCATTCAATGCTGCATCCTGCTCAGCTTCAGGCATGCCGAGGGTGGATGGGTGGCCATTGCACACAGGGAACTGCCTTCCCCCAAAATTAAAACTCCCATGAATCCAGTAAGCAGAACAAGTAGACTGAAGACCTTGGCTGTACCTTTGGCTCCTTCAGCTCCTGCCTGGAAGGTGTCACATTTGTGAGGAGTGGAAGAGTTCACAGGAGACGAGGCAAACTCAGAGCAACACTGATTAACCAGAAAGAGGAGTTCTGGCTAAGATGAAGTTTCTGGAGATTGCCCATATGCAAAACCAAGAAATTTCCCGAACAGCGCAAATGTAGGTGTGAAACTGTACCAAAAACTACTGACCTCAACTTGTCACCCAGATTGAAAAGCAATGTAATGATTCCACTCTCAAGGTACACAACTCCTTGAGATATAGCAATTCCTGTTCTCCTGTCCACATGTATTTTTTTAATTGTTTCTTTAAATTGTACAAACAGAAAAGTCTTTCTAGGAACTCAGATGTCCTGAACTGAATGCGATAAACCACATCTGCCTGATTCTGTCAGGATTGCTTCTCAGCTTCACACAGTCCTCATAAACTCAAAAATGGCTGTGCTTATTGCTATGACCAGATCACACTGGAAAATGAGTGCTTCTCTTTTTTGCCCTTTACCTTTATTGCACTTCATCTCCCCTACTCAAAACATAAATTGATATACCCATGGATACTTCAACCTTCACAAGCTAGTATTTCTTTTTACATTATTGTTTTCCAAGTTATCCAGTTAAAATATTGTGATTATGCACTTAAAACTCCACCTTCAGGCTCTTAATTAAGGTGCCAGGTATGCAGGTATCTTTTTCCCCTGCTCCTCATGGCTTCCTGACTACTGCTGAGGAAATCAAAGTATTTTGCATAAAACCCCAAAATATAAATTTAAAAAAATTAAAATCAATGCTTTGGTGCTTGTTTTCTCTTGATTGTATGCTCTGAAAAGCATTAGAGAGATACATTTTAAAGTAATACTTCACAGAATTTAGACCTGGACCATAATAGTTCATAAACATTTTGCTAGCTTACCTGACCACTACTTTTACAATTCTCTAACACTTTATAAAAACGTTTCACTGGATTTGCCAGTGATCTCCATCACACTCCCCCGTTTGTTCAATTATCAAATAAAGTCTCAGCCTGCAAACTCTTACAAGTGTTTGACTTTTCTAGCAGGTCCTATCAAATTATATTTTTTATAAAGAGGCATCAGAAGAACTGGAAGGGAGCAATAAAAGGAAAAGTGCTCTCCTGCAGCAGGCAGGAAGAAGTGTAAGGCAGGGGCATGTTCTCTTGTGGTGCACTGTCTCCACACCTTCCCCTTCTGCAGGGCTCCCTGCTCCACTGTCCTCAGACAGCACAGGACACAGGAGGGATGACAGCACGCCTGCACTCCCGGGCTGGAGCACTCTGAACATGCCATGGAAATGCCACCTGAAGCCCAGACTCAGGATTGTAGCAGCACAGCCCTTCCCACAGTTCAGCCATCTCAGCTCTGCTGAGAAAAAGGGAAGGAAGGGGCAGGAGCAATCATCAATTATGCCATCTTCTTCTCCACTAGATCTCACAGACAGTTAGAGCACTTGATGGGTGACATGGCAGAACCACAAGCCATTAATCACACCAATATTTTCACACCAGAATGCTTAAATTTACAGCAACCAGGTTTTCAGAGACTCAGCGCCCACAAATTCAGTTATACAGTCTGTATCATGCTTAATTCCATTATTCTTCTTGAAAAATAACTTGGACTTAGAACAAAAATATGGAATCTCTTCCCTTCTGAAAATTAAAGAAAGTGGTATACCCATTAATATCTCTATGTTATAACATTAAACAATTCATAAGGCCCACAGTCAGATCTAGAAACTTAAAATTTCCCAACACCTACTACACATTTTAGGTGTCATGTAATGGTGGGTACAGTCTGTAAAAAGGTAAGCAGTTCATATTTCTGCCCTGAGGCAGCTTTGAAGTATATGTAGATGTTTTTAAGAACAGGTTAGACAATATTAAGATTTCATACCCTTTCTAGTTACTCTGTTCCAGTGCTCGAGTACACTTAAAATTTTATCTAAAACCTGACCTAAATTTTCATTTTTCCAAATTCAGTTTATTACTTCTTCAATAAAGACACTGAAAGCAATTTATTTTAATATCTGTAGCACCTCCTCCCATTTCTTAAGTTCACTATGAGGTAGGTTATTCCTTCCTTTTTTCCTTAACTACTCTCTTCCCTAGAAGAAACTAGATCTTTCAAATATAAGGTTTGCTCTTAAATGTCTTATTCTCACTTAGATCTAACAGGACATTCATCTACATTTCCAGGTGCTAGCAACCCTCCACTTAGCTGATCTCTTTCCCAAAACCTAGTATTAAACAAATGAACTTTGGTATCTCAATTACTTTGAACTGCTTCAATTTCATCTCCTAGTCTGACACTCCACTTTCGTTTTCTTCCCGCTTATATGGCCTATCATTCCCTGAACTCTGCTATCTGTAATGTACTTGGCCACCCTTATCTCTTCCAGGCAAGCTTGGAGTCGCTACGTAGGTCTCTGTTGCTCCTCCGCACATTTTAAGATGTTTTTTAGTTGAACTACTAAAATTCCCTACAAGGTTAATTTTTTAAACCAATCACTCTTTCATGGAAATTCCCGCTATTTGAAAGCTGCAACATTCCACATTAGGTTGCAACCTGCTGTTTAGCCAATGAGTTGGATCACTTTTGTTTAGCTCGCATGCTGTTGTTTATTAGGGCTTTCGAAGGGGAGATATATTCTAATTTGAATACAGACTAGCATATTCTAGTAAGAAAACATGAAAGCCCAATTATATTAGGTATGAACAATGACTGACATCTTAAAGGCAGAATAAATTGAAATTTTTTTAATAAGTACTGGAAGGGGTGAAGAGCAAACGTGCTCCATGAGGCAGGTCACAGAATGAAAGCTGCAAACCTTAACGACAGCAGTAATGGGAATCTATGGTGGAAGTTCCCAAAGCCTGTTTTTACAGACACTAATGAGCATCTTTTGGTAGACAGACATAAACAATGAACGCATATGGAGAAAGAACCATCTTCCCACAAATGTCTGATGCCTTCTTGAACTCAAGAAAGGCAACGTTAGTTGACAACAGTAGTCAACGACAGCCCCGCCATCTGAACAACACTTGCTGGTTTTTTTTCAATCCAATCCAAACCCAAGCTGTTTTAGTTTTCAATATGAATGCACATAATGACAACGGCCCAAGTGCTGTTATTAGCATAGGGAATTCTCAAGATTAATCACTCTGAAAAAATGGCAGCAGATCTGAAGCTGGTTTACGCTGTCTACAGGAAAACAGCCTAGGCTTGATGCACAGTATAGATAAAGTTCCACATATTCATTAATGCCAGCTATTATAAAGCATGACCCCATTAGCTTTTGCTAATAAAAATATTCTGTGCTACAAATATACTTACATCTTTTGCCATGTTACCAAAGACTAAAAACCAGTCGTCTTAAAATCTTGATGGCTGCAGGACTCAGGGACAATGCTATTTTCTGGAAAGCAGAAAGCAAAGACAGCACCGGCTATAAAAAATGAAAGGAGGGAAAGTTTTTACAATTGAAATTATTGACTACTGCCAAGTACAATGTAGGTTTCTTTTTGAAAGAAATCACGTTTTTAAAAAGGGAAAACTTTCCCACCACCACCTTTCGGTCCCCGGAGCCCCACGCTCACGTGCGGGGGGCACTCCTTTCCCGACGGCGGGGGCGAGCAGTGCCCGGCGGCGAGAGCCCTGCCCCCAGCCCGTGCCCGATCCCACGCGAGCCCGGTCCCTGTCCAGCTGCGCCCCTTCCAGCAGCGAGCGCCGGGCGCGGGCAGCGATCACGGCCTCCTCCTCCCCACCCCCATTTCCAGCAGCAGGCACAAGTAGGCCCCAGGGGCAGCTCCCCCCGGGGCCTTCCAGCCCCGCTTTTCTCCTCCTCCTCGCAGGCGGACGGGCCGCGGCCGCACCGGGCGGCACAGAGCGGCGGCCGCCCCTGCGCCTCGGGCACCCCGCGCCCGCCCGCGCCCCCC